>CM041793.1:31122729-31323167 GCA_023376895.1 Aspiorhynchus laticeps
CTTCATGATCAATCTCAGCCGTTTGTCATGATGATGTCATAATGATGACAAACGAGAATGATGAGGAAGGCCAACAAAAGGCCGTGCCCAAATGTGAAGTTGCTTTTCCAGTAAAGAGTCAAAGCAGTATTTGCCACAACAGCAAACTTTGAAGAGCCTCAGAACGGGCTTCAGAAGAGGAGAAGAAAGATAAGGGCTGCTATGATTAATGTGTATGGTTTGATGAGCTGCATTCAGTGCATTTTAGCGTTGTCTTTACCATTTGTCATCAAGCTATTTTGTCATTCATCTATTTTTCTCTGATGTTTGAGTCATTATTAGATTAGATTCAAAATTATTGTTTTTTTGCACAGCACATGTACAGAACCAATGAAATACAGTTAGCAACTAACTAGCAGTGCACATAATTTAGTGTAAATGAGGTACAAATGATAGTATAATGTGGGGAAAAAGTGTGTTATAGTAGAGAATGTTCAGAATCGTAAAAAATGCAATGCAATGTTTATAGAAAAAAATGGTATATATGGGGTATATATATATATATATATATATGTGTGTATAGAGAGAAAGAGAGAGAGATGCAAATAAATAATTAAATATTTAATTTAATATTTAAACTTTTTATATACATACACACATACACATAAATACAAATATTTTATAGTAATTATATTTTTTTTAAATGAAACTTTTAAAATGTATATATAATTTTTATTTGGACTCTAAATAATTCTATTTTATTCTCTCTAAATTGTAGCTGCAGGGGTGGAAATAGCATTTCTGGTTTGTCGCCCATTGGTGTGGTTTGTAGTTATGAAATGCAAACACTGTATCCACAGCCATGGGCTTTCATACAGCTGCAGGAGGCCGTGAAGAGTGTCAGCTCAAGGACCTGACTCCACTCTGGCCTGTGCTCTGTGTGTTTGATGAGCAAGTAGCCAGGAGTACAAGTACTCTCTCCACAGCTTCTTCCCATCTGATTTCACAAGACAGTCTGACACTCTCTGTGTGTGTCTGAGTGAGAGAGACGGGAAAAGGAAAGAGAAGAGCTTTTGTTGGCTGGATGGGTCACAGTTTGCAGACTGCAGCGTGTGCGGAATCTATCATCATGGCTTTGTACAGTTTGATGTGAATTATTTTCCTGTTGCTATTTTAATATTTACATGTTAAATTTACTATGTTTACATTCATTTTTCTGCATGTCACAGGCAGAGGTGGTCAGTAACGAAGTAAAACTTCTTCGTTACTGTACTTAAGTACATTTTTCAAGTATCTGTACTTTACTGGAGTAGTTTTATTTTGAGCAACTTTTACTTTTACTTCACTACATTCCAAAGCATAAGATCGTACTTTTTACTTCACTACATTTCATAAAACATATCGTTACTCCTTATAATATATCACGTGCTCCGAGACGCAGAAGCGGTGTATGATTCATGAACAAACTGATTCTTTTCAATGAACCTGTTAAATCGGTTCGCAAATCACACCAAACGATTCATTCACGAATTGGAATGATCTGATTGCAGCTGTTCTAGAGTCGAAAACTCACTGATTCAAATGAACCGTTTAGAGCGAGTCTTCAGTGAACTGAACTCACAAGTAAAGAACCGGGAGATCTTGTGAGCGCACGCGCGCTACTGATGCTGCGAAAAGTAAGTTACTAATGTCGAATTTTAGGATTAATTATTGTAACTGAAAATCATATTTAGTAAGAGCAAGAGACTGGACGACATTCACGTTACATGATTTGGCTGATTTGTACATAGAGAGCGTGACAGCGCACCACATTAAGAGAAACGATCATTCATATTTTCAGAACCGCTGGCCAAAATTATAAACGAAACTAAAATTAAAACATCTTTGAGAGCAAGGAGGCCCCCTGGTGTTTCGGGGGCCCTATGCAGCGTGCGTATTCTGCGTATAGGGAGGATCGGCTCTGATTTAAGCCCTCTGAAATGCTTGAATGCAGACAGATCAATGTCAGTGTCTCTATGTTTTAGGCCAAAAAACAAAACATTAAAATAACACAGATTAAATAAAATAACTCATGCACGTTCATATTCCCCGCTGCTGTAATGTTAGCAGTTTTATTAAAATACTACGCATTTAGCCCTATGTGACGTCTGTTTTTATATTGTTTATCAACAGTATACATTTTTATATTGTTTGGATCAACTAACTTAGCCGAGTAAGTTAGACAGATATGAATGTTTATTCATAACCATACTGAAAATAAGTAAATATTGTTAGCTGATGCTAACTGACTAGCTAACAAGCTTGCTGGTGCTAAATTGAGGAAATTTTTAGATATAAAGTCCAAATATTTTTATTCAACCACCTAGATAGATTCCATCTGAGGTAAGAAGAAAGCATGTGATGTTCAGAACATAACTACCGTTATTATCAAAGTGGGAAGTGATGCCCTCTGGGGGCATTTGGACAGGAGTGTTTTTACACCACAGACAAGGTTTGAGAAGAAAAACATCATTATGAAAATATAATTATATTTTCCTTAAAATGTTCTTCCTAACTTCAGGCCTTATTCTCATGTCATATATAACTGTGACGTTCTGCAAAACAAGTTTTAAAACATTTTTTCTTACTGGTGAAAATTAGATGGTCAAATCTATTTTCTCTCGGTACATCGCAGTGTAAGCTTCACAGTGAACATTACTACATCACTCTCGTCAACATAGTCCAAATCAACAACAAAATATATGTCTTTACTCCATATAGTGGTTATTTTGGGAAAATCCCAGATATTTAGAACAGTAGGATTATAAAAATATGTGCTAATATAAAATTAAATAAAGTAGTCTATATAAAATTGTAAAATAAATCTATCTATCAGTACTTTTTTACTTAAGTATATAAAAAATCGCGTACTTTTGTACTTTCACTCGAGTAAAATTGAAAAAGCAGTACTTTTACTTTTACTGGAGTAATATTTAATTATACGTATCTGTACTTTTACTCAAGTACTTGATCTGTGTACTTTGTCCACCACTGGTCACAGGCAATGAATTCAGCATATTTTAATAAGAATTGATCCCATGGCTTTTGCATATAGCACCAGGCATAGTTAGTTACTAAAACTGAAGTGTGTAATTTTGTGAAGATTATAATATTTTCTTATGACTGGCTTAATACAGTATGCAGAGACAGCAAGTCACTTAGGATGATTTAGATAACATTTTTGACTGTTAGGCGAAGTGTCCAACTTTATTTCCATTGGACAAAAAAAAATCCAGAAAACGTGTTTTTGAAAATTAGATGCAAAATAAAACCATTTTAAGCCTGTTTGCTAGTTTTAGGTGGTCTCCTGGTGTTTAGAGGTGTTTTGGGCCTGACAAGTGCAAATTGTCAGTCTCAGATCGAGCAACTTAAACCCTCTAAGACCAGCTAATTTACATGTAGTACTTATTTTCAGCAGGTTTATGCAAAGTTATAGTACAACTATTGAAGGGACTCATTTGTGTCATATTCAGTCTGCCCTGACTGCGGTCCATTAGTGTGTAAGGATGTGACTTGAGGGACGTGTTTCTTGCTGATGTGCTATTCAGGAGTGCAATAGATAGATAGTGTTTGTCTCATGCTTAGTGTGTCGTGCCAGTTCCACATTACAGGCCTCTTTCATGTTCCTGTTGCCGCCTCCTCAGTGTTCTGTCTCTGTTGTGGTCTGCAGGCTGCTTGACACCCAACTTATGAAGCCTAATTTGGGTATGTCTGTTTGTACTTCTTCTTAAAAAAGGAAGACACTTGTATGTAGGCCTGAAAGTGTGTCTTATATTCTTGCATGTCAGTGTGTCAATATGGTGGGCAGTAGGGGTGTCCTCCCTGCCGTGTCTCATGCACCATATGGAAATATCCTCAGCCCTTCAGTTCAATTTCTCTCTGTGTTTCAGAGGCCCTGAGGAAAACAAACACCCTCCACCCCCTCACTGACAGAAAAAATCCCCACTTCTCAGATGAGGGGTTTTTTTAATTGTCTAATCATCTCCATATCCCAATCCAGAGGCCTGGAGCAGTGCAGCTTGGTCCAATAAAATGCTGGATGAAAGACTGAGTCGCATCCTCCTTCCGTTTAATCGATGGCATCTTATCTCACTTTTGGCGGCATTTTTTCACCGCCATAGTCTTTTATATGTGCCTGTTGTAAAGGTACTCTAAACTCTTCTGTGTGGCGATGATTGGGGGGGTCTGTAAAAAAATAAACAAATATTTGTTTATAAAATTATTTTTAGTTTATAGTTTATTGTATTTTAAGGTTTGTTAACATGTTAACTGTTTTCAGACAGAAATCATAAGATTAATCATGAATATTTTATTAGTTCACTTATTTCAGAAACTTATTAAAAGTGCTACAGAAATGTAGTTGAATTGAATTCAAAACATTTCTCTTCAAGTCGAGGACAGTAGTTCTCAACCGGGGGGGGGGGGGGGGCTTACTAGGGGGCCTTAGCAAACTTCCAAGGGGGGCTCAGGATTACTTAAAATTATATAAGTTATTATTAATATAGTATTAATAAAGTAATTAATATAATAATATAACATATAATTAATATACTTGAATGCAGTAATGTAATTACTGTAATTATTATTGATATATTCAAGATTTAATATTAATATTTAATATTCTTAATTTAATTACTTAATTGTTTAAAATGCAAAGACTTTAAACTTTAAAATTATCTAATTTGGTTAAAATGTTAAAAAAAAAAGACAGCACTGGTCATTCACTCTCCCCACCTACAATCTCGACTCGAACCTGGGACCTTTGGGTCACAAGTCAGACTCTCTAACCATTAGGCCACGACTGCCCCCTTATAGTTAACAACTATATATATATGTATAATGTGTATATATATATATATATATATATATATTATTGTTAACTATATTATATTATAATATAAATATAAATATATATATATATATATATATATATATATATATATATATATATATATATATTAGTATAGTTATAATCCAGTTATAGTTCATATAGTATAGTTATAGTTCAGTTAATATAGTATATTATAGGGGGCCTTGAAGTGAAAAAGGTTAAGAACTGCTGGTCTAGAAAGATTAGTGATCTCAAGTAAATTAGTTTAAGATGCTTTAACATCATGAAAACTGTGAGCCTGACAAGTGTACCATAATTCTCCTTCAGCACTGATGTTTCCATGACCACGTCCATCTGTGAACCATTTGCGTCTGGTATATCGCGTGCAGTGTCTTTAGAGCGGGAAGTGCTAAGATCCTCCTTACCACATTCAGAGGCATTCGCTCTCGCACCCTCCATAACAAATCAAACGTTTCCACCGCTACTCTAATATGTGATAACCAGAACTAATCTTTCACATACCCTTCACCCAGCCATTGCACAAATAGCGATTTCTGTTGCCTAATTAAGCAGTTAATTTGCTCGGGTGTCTTGAGTCCTGCACCCTGAGATAAGCTTGTGGTTTTAAGGATGAAAGTCCCGTTTTGATTGAGTGTTGCTGCTGTGTTGGTCATTACGACTAGCAGCGGTGGATTTGAATTGCTCGAGCAGCTTGAGGAAACCGAGAAGAGATTGAAGGCAGGTAAAATGGGGGGGGGGGGTGTGTCATTACCTTGCAGGGCAGGTCCTCAGTTTCATCAACCTGGCAAGCAGGGTGGATGGTTCATAATGTTCCTTCCCACCGAGTGAACCCGTATTAAGCACCAGGGTAGAGTGTGCTAAAGCTGTCACATTTTATTATCCATCTCTTCTTCACTTTCAAGCCTTCTAACCGATCCCTTGATGCTATGTTGGTTGCTGTCACCTCATGGGAAGAGCAAATAAACATTCTGACTGGGATAAGAAGGTCAGATGCATTATAAATGGATTTAAGGGCATAGTTTAATTTACAAATTGGCTTGAAAGTTCCCTCACTGAATTTTGGCCTACAGTGTTGATGTTTTTCCGAGTGATATGGGGTGTCACGAAAACATGCTTTGGCCAAAAAGCCACAGGGATCTGCAGATATATTGCAAACCTCTTGAACATTGTTTGCAAACCTTTTGACCACAACCATGAATCAGGGTTGTTGTTGCTTTGTCCCCCGTCTGTGTGGTCAACGTGGCTTCGTGCGAATGACTTTCCTCTAGATCTGGTCATATCAGGTCACATCCTCCTCCAGACCTGGACATCCCGATCCAAAACCTTCTGACATAGTCTGTCTAGCATGTGGGTCTTCTGGTATGCAAGAGGTGTCCCGTTCTTTGCCTGTGCTATTTTCTGTCAGGCCCCAGAGAAAAGGAACAAACTGAAAATGAATGGCAGGGCTCTTTCTTCCTCTCAGGGCAAAAACAGATGAGCGAGAAAGAGAAACAAGGCCAGAGAAGTCCATGGTGGTGTGGTCGGCCTGGGCTGGCTGGCTGCCTGTCTGGGTCTAAGGACTCCTCTATTCCCCGCTGGTCTCTGGCTCAGAAGCTCAGTCATATTCAGCAGCTAAACCACACTTGCTCCGGGCCAGACTCGGCTCACATCAGTGATCCACATTCAACCTCTGGGGAATCAATTGTCTCAGTGCTTATGCTCATATTCCATGGATTTAACTCAGTGTGTACATCCTGTATTACATTTACATTTACATTTATGAATTTAGCAGACGCTTTTATCCAAAGCGACTTACAGTGCATTCAGGCTATACATTTTTTTTATCAGTATGTGTGTTCCCTGGGAATCGAACCCACGACCTTTTGCGCTGCTAACGCAATGCTCTACCACTGAGCCACAGGAACACTACCATTTTTAGTATTAACACAAAGCATTCAATTATTATTCTATGCACATTTGATTCAAACCAAAATAGTATTTGTATTTTAAGAGCGAGTAAATTTACTTTGCCTAGTCTAGGTGGACATCATATTCGATTTTATGCAAATAAAAAGAAGACGGGAAGTTCACTTTTGTTTGTTTCAGAAATCACCTCCACTTTAAGCTCTGCCTTAAAAATGTCACTGACAAATTAGCAACTGTTGTCATTCGCCATTTTCTCAACTGCTTTTTCTAAAAATGTAAATCTATAGACAGTCTTTGTGTTTGGATAGTTTTAAAGGCAATTTTGCAAAAAAATATCCAGTAATACTGCAATAATGTTGCAGAGTCAGTTATAAGGTATTTGAGTTAGCAACAGTAATTGAGGTGGAGCTTAGTGGAATGTCAATTAAAGGGATAGTTTACCCAAAAATGAAAATTCTGTCATTAATTACTCATTCTCTTGTCGTTCCAAACCCGTAAGACCTTTGTTGATCTTCAGAACACAAATTAAGATATTTTTAATGAAATCCGAGAGCTTACTGACCCTGCATAAACGCAACACAACTACCATGTTCAAGGCACAGAAAGGTAGTAAGAACATTGTTAAAATAGTCCATGTGACATCAATGGTTCAACCTTAATTTTATGAAGCTACGAGAATACTTTATGTGCACAAAGAAAACAAAAATAAGGACTTTATTCAACAATTTCCATTACTCCAGTCTCCAGTATCACATGATCCTTCAGGAATCATTCTAATATGTTGATTTGGTCCTCAAGTAACATTTCTTATTATTATCAATGTTGAAAACAGCTGTGCTGCCTAATATTTTTGTGGATATATGTTTTACAGGATTCTTTAATAAATAGAAAGTTCAAAAGAGCAGCATTTATTTGAAATAGAAATCTTTTGTAGCATTTTAAACGTCTTTAACGGTCACTTTTGTTCAATTTAATGCATTCTCGCTGAATAAAAGTTAAAAAACAAGCATTTGAATGATACTCTACATTATTGCTAAGTGGCTTTCACAATGGAAAAAAATATATAAAATTTTTCCTTCCAGAACCCTATTTTTAAACCCTACTGGATAAAGATAAATATAGGAAAAAACATTATTGTTTGAGATTAAACCCCAATAAAGGGGGCAAATCTGTCATACGACAGTGTAATTCACAACAATGTAAGAGACTGCATTCTTGCAAAGCTTAAATCATTGTGAAGCGTGCCTCCAGGCCCTTGTCTCCTCCTTAACTGGTGTGAACACAAATACACTGGTGTTAAGAGAGTCAGCCGCAACACGTCTGGCACGATGGGATCACTTCCTTCTGCAGACTGGGCACCCACTGTCAGCTCGACCCCGGATAATTAACCTCTGCCACTGGGGTTCAACAAGAAAACAATCCCACAGAGCTCTGTGTGTATGCTAGCGTGACTGTGTGTGTGCCCCGTCTACAGGTGCCTGTGAGGGTGTTAAGCGTCATCCTTCTCGCCATCTGCAGGCATGGGGCAGGGTAATGGAGAAGGCTAGGAACATATGCCCAGTGCTTCGGACGGTGTAGCAGGTGGCTGAAAGCGAGTCGCGCAAGGCTGGGTCTTTGACTGGGGTGACAAGGTTAATTAAGGTGTGAGTCTTCAGGGTCTGGGGGGCCCCGGGGCAGGCGTTTGGGGGGTTTTGGGGAAGGGTTGATCGAGTGCAGAAAGAGGCCACACCACTCACCCGCTCCGCTTCCTGTCGGGTATATGTGCCTCTCTTCACGAACGGACCTCTGGATTCATAAACACAAACGCATGCACACGTGTAGCACATATGTTCTTTGGGACCTGAAGGAAGTGTTTTTTAACTGAGTGTGTTGTTTCTCTAGAGCTCACGGTTGTGAAAATGCAGCTGTGCAAATCCACATCGAATCGAAAAAACAACAGGCCGTGTTGATCCAAAACAAGGCATTGAGTTGAGCGCGTCTGATTAGTAAAGAGTCTGATTGTGAAATGAGTCTGGATGTCAGGTACAGAAGATCTGTAAGCTATTATTATGGAAGAGTCTGGGTCTCAGGGTGGGTCACAGGGAGGCAGTGAAGTTTGGCAGGTGTCACAAAACAGAAACTGAACGTGACCTTTTGTGTGTCCTTTCAGAAGATGAAGAGGAGGATGAAGAGGTCACAGAACTGAAAGCTGGCCCAGAAAATGACCTGCAGGAGGAGGAAGAAAGCAAGGACACAAAGGAAGGTAAGAGATAATTCTTACAAAACCTGCCTTTGAGAATATCGAGGGGAAATGATAGAAAGACAGAAATGATACATAAGCCAAATGGTTTTTAATAATAATTATTATTATTATTAATATATTTATTTATTAATTTTTATGTAATTTTAAATTGTTATTCATATTAAAAAAAACATTACAAGTAGTACTACTTTATATTATTATATTATTTTATTTTTTTAATTATATTTTCTTGTTAGAAAGCACTGTTTTTATGCCCTAATTCTGCAACTTTCCTTAACTATCAAATATTATAGTATAGCATAGTATAGTATAGTATAGTACAGTGTAGTGTAGTATTGTATAGTATAATCAAGGTATAGCATAGTATAGAATATCAAGGTATAGTATAGTATAGTATAATATAGTATAGTATAGTATAGTATAGTACAGTATATCAAGGTATAGAATAGTATAGTATTTCAAGGTATAGAATAGTATAGTATATTATCAGAAAGCACTGAATTTTATGCTCTAATGCTACAACATGGCACAGCTAGAGCTATACATTATATTATTTAAAAATATACTAAATTAGGTCTTTTTTATTTTATTATTGTGTTATAAAAAATGGTATAAGTCTATGATATATCCCAATTTAGATAGCAAACGTGTGTGTGAAGGTGTTTCAAAGGTCGTGCTCTGTTAAAAAACATTCTGTACACCAACAGCCTCCACCTGGCTCAAATTTAGCACATTTTACTTCTGTATGTTGGATGTTAGACGGAACTACATCTGCAGAGAGAGACGTCTCTTTACAGTAAAGCCTGACGTTGAGGTGCATGTTCTGCACACATGTTCCATAAGTGCTAATAGAAACCATAACAGATCTGTAAATAAATTACCCACACTGACTAAAATGGCATTCAATGAGGCTGTTCCACAAGGACAATCCCTTCTGTGTTGGCATAGCTGGGATTTTATTATAGCCTTCTTTTGATGTTTCAAAGGGAAATGCATCCCGTTAGTGGTTAATAAGCCATGGGTGGAGTGACATGACATTGAGGGGTTTATTAACATGACGTAGCACCTCTAATAATTTGCTGTGTGATTTACAGCTTGAGCAGTTGTGCAAGTCATGCAACGAAAAACCCTCCGCCAGTGAAGTAATTTATCTATCTTGCAATCACAGTAAGTCAGCATTTAAAACTATGACGCAAACATTTCCACTACTGTACAAGTCACATTTTTCCTACCTGTGCTGCTTTAGTAGTTTGTGTTTGGGCCTCGCACACGTCAAAATTCCCAAAGTCACCAAACAGGATCAACAGAGCGCTGAGTGGCCACTCGCGTGTGACCCTTGCAGCCGTATCAGATGGCATTCTCGCCGGCCGGGGGCTGGGCTTATCGGGCCGCGGCATTCTGGGTCAGGCCTGATCGAACTTTAATGTCACTAGACCCCAGCAAGTGGACTTCAAAGCGAGCGGAGAGTGCATTCTTTGTGCAAGTGTACAGGGTAAATAACTAGAGAGAGGCCGGACAGAGGCAGACTGTGAAAGCACACGAGGGCTTTGACTCCACGCTGACTTTGATCACGCTTTTGTCTTCCTTATGAGTCATCAAAAAAGGCACGCAAATCAAGTGGGCTCAGATCAAAGGGCCCCTAATAGTCTGGGAGAAAATGGAGAAACGCAATAACATCAAAAACAGAGGAGAAAAACTGGGCGTGTTGTCATTATGGAAAGACGGACTAAGAGCTGTGTGTGTTCGCTAATGTATTTGCTCATTCATTTATTGTTTGTTTGTCGTTTTTACGCCCATATCTCCCTTCTAATTGGCTTAACTACCTTCAAGGCTTGTTGGGAGTCAGGAAAAAGAATGCGGGCGAGTTTGTTTAGGTTCAGTTTGTACAGTTACTGTTCATCGTTATGCTGTGTGGCCATGATTTTGTCTGTGGTTAAATCCGTTTGTTAGTGTTATTGTATGTAAGTGGTAGGTATAAACACATAGCCCATCTTTGCGGCCGTGACATGTGCTTTTGTGTGTTTGTGTATTAAAACGTATGGCCTGTTCTGTGTTTATTTACTCGGCAGCTGTGTTTACGTCTTCATTTTTTGTGTTTTGTCTTGTGTGTATCAGGCCACCCGCGGGAGCTGACGGAGGAAGAGAAACAGCAGGTTTTGCACTCGGAGGAGTTCCTCATCTTCTTCGACCGCAGTATTCGTGTGATGGAAAGAGCTTTAGCTGAGGACTCCAACATCCTCTTCGACTACAGCGGACGAGACCTGGAGGATAAAGAGGGGTGAGAAAGTGATCCGTAACACAGATGATTTCGAAGTTATGAAGGATTTGATCAATTTATTATTTAATATTATTTATTATTTATTTTATTTTTATATTTTATTTCAATATTAAAGGGATAGTTAACCCAAACATGAAAATTTTGTCATCATTTACTCACACTCATGTCGTTCCAAACCTGTGTAAGTTTCTTTCATATGTTATACATCAAAGAAGATATTTTGAAGAATGCTGGTAATCAAACAGTTGATGGTTCCCATTGACTTCCATAGTATTTCTTTCCCTACTAAGTCAATGGGGGCCAACAACTGTCAAAATAACTTAATTTGTGTTCAACATAAGAAAGAAACTTATACAGGTTTGGAACGACATGAGTGTGAGTAAATGATGACAACATTTTCATCTTGGGTGAACTATTCCTTTAAGGATTTCTTTTAACAACAGTCATAAATTATAAATGGTAATTACTAATGGTTATATTATTGCAAATTTGATTGTTGTGAAATGATATTTATGTGAAAAAGTGGACCACAATGACTTCCATGGTAATTAATCTATATGAAATGAAACCCAAATCACAAATTATATATAATTTAAACTGCTGACAATATAAACTGCTTAAATCATCTGGATTTCATTTGCATATTATGTCAATTTAATATTTACATAATATCATTTTCAAGTAATGGATGTATGGGTTGCTCCAGTGTTTTATGCTCTGTCATAAAAGCCTGTTGAAATTATCACATTTTTAAAATAAATTTATAGTGAATTTTCAACAAATATTTTGCAGAACCCAGTGATGTAAATATAAGAAAAATAGGAAGGGTCAGTGTTAGTCTGTAGTATTTATAATTAGGCTGATATGAAAACAATAGAAGACTATAGTATGCCCTTAATGAGCTGTCTCTGTGTGTTTGTGTTTGTGTGTGTGTGTGTGTGTGTGAGTGTGTGTGTGAGTGTGAGTGTGAGTGTGTGTGTGTGTGTGTGAGTGTGTGTGTGAGTGTGAGTGTGAGTGTGAGTGTGAGTGTGAGTGTGTGTGTGAGTGTGAGTGTGAGTGTGAGTGTGAGTGTGTGTGTGTGTGTGTGTGTGTGTGTGTGTGTGTGTGAGTGTGTGTGTGTGTGTGTGTGTGTGTGTGTGTGTGTGTGTGTGTGAGTGTGAGTGTGAGTGTGAGTGTGTGTGAGTGTGAGTGTGAGTGTGAGTGTGAGTGTGTGTGTGTGTGTGTGTGTGTGTGTGTGTGTGTGAGTGTGAGTGTGAGTGTGTGTGTGAGTGTGTGTGTGTGTGTGTGTGTATGAGTGCGTGCGTGCGTGTGCCCATTGTTCTTCAAAGAAATTCTTGCAAAATGATGTCATCCATTAACAACCTCTAATTTTGCTTTTCTGTATTGGTATTACAAACACTGTTATTTTTATGAGCATTTGTTTTTTATATACATATTTAGAATTGTTTTATATATAAGGATAAAAATGTTGTATAAAACTGTTCTATCATCTATCTATCTATCTATCTATCTATCTATATATTATTTGCTTTAATTTTCTATTGTATATGGTAAAGTGTGTATTAAAACCCCAGAGCCAATGTTAATAAGAGTATCTCCCTGTCAGAGATCTGCAGGGTGGCTCCAGTCTCTCTCTCAATCGTCTGTTCTATGATGAGCACTGGTCAAAGCATCGGGTCATCACCTGTCTGGACTGGTCCCCTCAGGTAGACTGACCTCCCTCTCTGACCTCCTGTATGTGTCAGCACCTGTTCATTTAAAAGGGAGAATCCTCCCATTCTTTGTCTCTGAGTCAGCTTTATCATCCTCTTGTCTCTCTCTCTCTCTCTCTCTCTCTCTCTCTCTCTCTTTCTCATCTTTCTCCTGCCTTTACTCTCTTCTCTTCATATTTCCAGTACCCTGAGCTCTTGGTGGCCTCCTACAACAACAATGAAGATGCTCCTCATGAGCCAGACGGTGTGGCTTTGGTGTGGAATATGAAATTCAAGAAGACCACACCAGAGTACATCTACCACTGCCAGGTGAAAACCCTTAACACAACACAACTCTACACCCTTACCCTCCAAAAATAACGTCACACTGATTATTAAGGGAGTGAAAATTGTGCAGGAAAATGTTAAAGAGATGAAATTGTATGAAAATGTGATAATTTACTCACCCACGTGTCATTCCAAACCTGTAGGGGTTTTAATTCTATAGAACTTGAAAGAGATATTTAGAAGAACTTTTCGCTGAGTTAAAAATACATTTATTGTTGGGTTTATTGATACATCCTGAATGCTATATTACATACTATTTAAAAAATTGTAGGCAGCATGTAGTACATACTATGCAGTAAACATCTCACTAGTATCCTATTCCAAAAATACCAGTAGTATTCCAAGCACTTCACAATAAATTTATAATAAAACAACCTAATTGGAAAGTCATGATAAAGGAAGTGGTACCTTCAATAAAAGGGAGATCTAATGGAGCGTACCACTTCAGATGATGAAATGCATTTAAATGAGCCTAAGGTGATTTAATTAAAGGTACATGCTGGCCTTGGAGTACCGCAGCGGAACAGAACACCTTATTACGGTGTGTGTCCGCTTGGGTCAGGCCAAAAAAAATCCTGAGGTTTGTGTGTAAAACATATCTGGTGTCGGTTTTGACGCTAATTATAAAAGACTCTGGGTTGAGAGTCTTTTCAGGGAGGCGACCAAGTAAGCAAGTCTGGGAGGCGACAGCCTGGTGCGAGGGAAAGATATTAGATAGACATTTCTGTAATAAAAAGATGTGGCTTACCACTTCCTAATCCTACCAGCCGCATATGTTTGCCCACCCACATGGTCTGCTTGTGCATGTGCTGCTTTTCCAGTGCCCAGCACCTCTCACATGCACACAGACGGATACGTACACATGCTCGTTTACACACACAGTTACAACCAAAGCATACTCAGACATGCCATATTGCACATGCTTAAAAACAACAGACTTTCGTATTTACACAACTTTTTTCTAACTGAATTTAGAATTGAAAACTCATTTTCAATTCTATCAATTCAAATATCATTTTGAGGATGTCAACGTCTTACAGCCTGCAAACGTTTATGGCCACTGGTTTAAAAATTGTTTGTAAAATTTCTGTTTCAGTTCTGTTTCATGGTTTCATAATTAGAACATTTTTCTTGGTAGATAATTTTTTAATTTGGCTCTTTATTTTACAATTGTGGTATAATTTGCTCTTAAAGAACTTTTTCATTTTTTAAATAAAAAAATGGTCAGTTAAAAGCTTGCTTAACCATCAGGAAATATTGATTATGAAATATTAATTGAACCTCAGGAGGTCAAACTAAATATTAGTTGTTTTTTTATTTTCTGTTCATTTTAAATGAGGTTTACAAGCTTGTTAACATAATGTGGGAAATGAAAATGAGCAGCTGAAATATGTGATTTTTTTTATTTTATTTTTTTACTTTTTTTTATTCATTTATTTAGAAAAATAAAACATTAAATAAACATTAAAGCTAATGACCCTGCAAATGTAGGCTAAATTCAGCTGTTGCTGAGTAAGGGATAAAGAGATAGTTTGGGACCAAATGCTGGTTTGTAGTTGTTTATAATTTATTTCTAATAAATTAAATACACATCAGTATTTCTTGCAATGAATTTGGGTGACAGTATTTAATGGTGAGCACTATTTGTGTAAAGATTTAAAAATATATATATAATATTGAAGAAGATTATTATACATTTGTCTTCCCAGGGTGCTGTAGAAAGGGTCCAAACTATGTTATTTCTTGGGAGTAATAATACACTAAAATAAACTATTTTATAGAAAGTGCCTTGTATTTTTGATTGTGTTGTCACACAGGAGCATAAATGAAGACTCCCTTTGACCTGCCTCACTCTGTCCTTTTCTTCTCTACAGCTCAGTGCTGCAAAAAGATGGGATGTATAGAAAGCATATATAAAAATAAAAAGCGCAAGATGAATAACACAATGGCATTTCACAGCTTTCCTTCAGAGCAGCCTGAGGTTCAACCATCCTTTTTTCATCACAAGGAGAGAAATGGAGAGAGGAGCACAGGATCTCCAAACATTTGGCCATTGGCTGAGGATGAAAGACGTTTGGACAATTTGCCGAGATATTGTTTTTCGCTCTGGGCTCTGTTCTAAACGGTGGTGCTCCCCGCTCACTAGACCAGGAATCTGACGGGTCTTAATGTGCGAGCATGTTCTGCTGCTTAACCTCCCCAAACCACACTGATCTTATTCCCTCTGAGCTACACGCATGCAAGAGCCATATACTCATCCCCCACACGCTCCTCTCCTCTCTTCTTCTCCCCTCCTATTCTCCCTTTGCGGCTTCCCTCACTTTTGGCAGGCTGTGCAGTGGAGTTCAGCAGTTTTGCAGTCATTTTTCCAGATTTACCCACAGCCGCCACTTTCATGTGCTGGATACTTCAGAAATCCTCCCTCCAGCGCCGCTGTCTCCCGTTTTTCTCTCAGTTTCTCTTTTTGCTGTTCCATCTTTACCTCTTTTTGCCACATATCTCTCTCCTTATACTTCTTCTCACACTCTAGCTCTGTTGCAAAGCCTAGTGAGCTGACTCGCTGTTTACTTAGGCAGGTTCCTAGCCATTATGGAATCTCATAAGTGAACGTACTACATGCGCAGCACCTCCACACACCACATAAATAGCACTTATCATGGGAAACTCGACTCACAATTTATTTCAATAGAGTTTTCCATTAGCTTGTCACTAAGCTTACAGAGTGATTCTCTAATAAGCATTAAAAATCCTCGTTTTATTTGTAGATTTTTATTTTAAGATTCAGGATTGCCTTCAGCTCAGAGTATGGGGTCGGTAGGATTTTTTAAAATGTTTTCAAACATTTCAAAATAAAACATTTCAACAAGTCTTTTATGCTCATCTTAGCATTTATTTAATAAAAAATACAACAAAACAGTAATACTGTGAAATATTACAATTTAAAATAATGTTTTTTCTGTTTTAATATATTTTAAATGGTAATTTATTCCTGTGATGGCAAATGTGAATTTTCAGCAGCAGTTACTCCAAGTTCAAGTTCAAGTTGAGCTTTATTGTCATTCCGCTACATGTGGAGACATACAGTGGAATGAAATGTCGTGCCTCACAGGACCACGGTGCTACATAAACACAGACATACAACAATGAAGTAAAACACTATAAACCTATACACAACTAACCTTCAGACCTCCAGTCTTCAGTGTCACATGATCTTATAATCATAATCAATAGCAATCATTATAATATACTGATTTGGTAATCAATAATTATTTCTTACTATTATCAATATTGAAAGCAGTTGTGCTGCTTAATATCTTTAGTATAAACAATGATATTTTTTTTTAAATGTGTTTACTGTCACTTTTGATTAATTTAATGCATCCTTGCTGAATAAAAGTAATAATTTTTTTTTTTTTTTAAATTACTGACCCCAAAATTTTCAACAGATTAAAGCTTCACACCTGTAGTGCACTTTAAAATGTTCCCTACGAATGCAGCTCACTGGAATTTGAAACACAGCTTCTGTCTTTCTTATGTTTGTCTTTTCTTTATCCTCTCCTCCCCTCGTTTCACAGTCTCAGCTTCGGACGGTTTCAGAAGGCCACTCCTTTTCAGACGGTTGTGGAATATTTCTGAGGTGGTTTGAGTTTGTTTTGGGCTCTGTGTGGTGTGATCTTGGCTCTCTGCTCTCTGCTGTTCTTTCGGGCCCATCATCACAGCAGGCCCTGTTCGCCAGTAACATCACATGACCTTTTAAAGTGGGCTGCCTCTCGCCACATCAAGGGCACACCCCAAAAAACTGCTCACTAATACTGTCAGCCCTCATCTGCATCGCCTACATTTTATTGATATCATTTATATTTTACCCAGGTTGACTCTATGTGAACCCCTGCTGGATGCCTGAGGCTCACTGAATAGAGGTTGGCATAGAAGAAGATGTGCTCGCAGGAGCTTGGAGAGATCCCCACTCTGTATAATGCTGGTGGAGGGAGTTGCATGTGCTCATAAAGCTGAGTGTAGAAAGGCTTCAAAACCACTCACAGCTTTTGAAACAGGAAGAGCATAGACCTCCGGTCCGCTATGGTTTTACTGCCTACTCTTGTATCCACATATATTACCAGATAGGAATGGGTCACGATGGTTGACTGGTTTATTTGGATTTTTTTTTGTTTTTTTAGGTGATTTTATCTGTAGTTCTTTAGTTAGAAAGTTGTGCTTCAGCTGTTAAACCTGCACAGAAATGTTGTGTCTTTGAAAGGCATAGTTCACCCAAAAATGAAAATTCTGTCATTAATTACTCACCCTCATGTCGCTCCAAACCCGTAAGTCATTCGTTCATCTTCAAAACACAAATTAAGATATTTTTTATGAAATCCGAGAGCTTTCTGATCCTGCATAAACAGCAACACAGCTACCATGTTCAAGGCCCAGAAAGGTAGTAAGGACATTGTTAAAATAGTTCATGTGACTTCAGTGGTTCAACCTTAATTTTATGATATATGACGAGAATACTTTTTGTGCACAAAGGAAACAAAAATAATTACTTTATTTAACAATTTCTTTTCTTCCGTGTTAGTCTCTGCCATGCATTCACGAGAGTACCATGACGCATGCGTGTGATGCTGCTGATGCAGGAGCCGGCGTTCTGACATAGAACCCAGATGTGCTGTGCCTTGTTTAAGGTCTTTACACACTGAGTCCGAAATTTTCGTATTCGTATTTCGTATGCGCTTTTCGTATTCGTCATCCTTTCCTATCAAAAAGCTTGCTACGGATGCGAAAACGCAGAAAGTGAAACCTGGTCCGAATTTTTTTATGATGGATGAAAGTTTTGGAGGCAGTGTGTAAACGTGATTGACACAACGTGAGGTCGTATTTATTTTTTAACGTGCGAATATTTTGGACAAGAATTTCGGACTCGGTGTGCAAAGACTTTTACAAGCAGAGGAATGCACATGAATGCGTTACGGTACTCTAATGAATGTGCATCGAAGACTGACATGGAAGAGAAGAAATGATTGAATAAAGTCATTATTTTTGTTTTCTTTTTTTTCACAAAAAGTATTCTTGTAGCTTCATAAAATTACATTTGAACCACTGATGTCACATGGACTATTTAACAATGTCCTTACTACTGTACCTTTCTGGGCCTTGAACGTGGTAGTTTCGTTGTTGTCTGTGCAGGGTCAGAAAGCTTTCATCAAAAATAGAAAGGTTTCATCAAAAATATCTTAATTTGTGTTCCAAAGATGAACGAAGGTCTTATGGGTTTGGAACAGCATGAGGATTAATGACAGAATTTTTATTTTTGGGTGAACTATTCCTTTAAATTAATATTTTCAAAGCACGTTCAGATAGACATTTTGGCATGTTTGCATCACATGCTCATTTTTAATTTAAAAGTTGTGACAAAATAGTCCATCTAGTCCAATAATTCACAAGTCCTTTTGTTTTATTGCGTATCTCTAAAGGCCCAATATACATAATTATTTACATTCTGGAGGAGTCAATGATTTTTACCGAACATCCGCATTAGCCTGCAGAAATCGGGAAGTCAGAGTTGATGATTTCATAGAAAATTCAAATGGATTTTAAAAGTTGTGTCCGACTGAGGTCTAATTATACTGTGACCAGCCTAATTATACAGGCCTTCCTTAAGATTGATTAGTACTATTCGTTCAGGTGATCCACTGACTAGTCAATTTTAAAATTGTGTAGCATCATTATCTGTAGAGCAAAAGTTAAGGTTTTTAGAATTTATTTAGAAACCAAGTGTTTGTAAACAGAATTTTGAACAGCTGTAGTTTAAAGCTAGAACAAGAAATAAATTATCTTTAGTAAACCTTGAATTGAACCAGAAACAATTGGCATGTTTAGTTGTTGAAATTGAATTAAATTAATCTAGTTTGAGGAGGAACCAATTCACTTTATAAGTGCACTGCAAATCAAATTAAATTGAGCATAAATTGAGCATTTCATCTGAATTTGTCTATGCTAAGAATACTGTTCATTCAAATTGACTTGGACACGGCCATTCTTTACTCTTGTCCTAAGGTAAAAGAGAGAGAGATCGAACTACTCGCATTAATTGGCTTCTCCTCCATTGTTCTCTAAAACGGAGATATGATATTACACGGCCTGTGCCAGTAACCGCAGAGTGACAAAATCCGTGGGGTGCTGTTTTGAAGAAAAAAAAAGAAGTAGGGAGCAAAGGATGCTGGTGGAAGACAGAGGAGTGCATCTGGAGCTGATAAGCTTTGCTGAGAACCACATGATTGTGGTGCTTCAGGAGGAGGCGGCAGTGAATGTACTGTCTGTTACACAGTCATCTCCTCCCTGACAAATGGCTCCAACTTTTTTTTTCCTCGTTTCCCTTTCAGCCCGCAAAAAGAGGGGCAACAAAGGAGGGAGTGTTCCTCATGCCATCTCTCCTCACGGGGTTAGTCCTGTGGATTATCCCATACTGAACCATTCCCATTGATATTATCATGTCCCATGCACTTAGTCCCAGTGAAACCCATTAAACTGCAGGAAAGTGTTGTGGGATTGTGTTTTCACTTGCATTTTACTTTCAATTTGACTTTCATCAGAGCTTTGGGTTGGTAGACATCAAGCTGAGCTTGTAAAGAGAAATATTCTCAATTAAATCAGTGAAATGACTGCATTGCCAGAAGGCTGGAAAAGTGAAATTTGAACTCAGGAGGGAACAACAAACAGGAAATTTCCTTACATTAACTACACCCACAAAAATACCTAACAAGTAACATTGTGCTACCATGAATTTGTTGGTACTGTATATTCAGTTTAATATAGACAAACATTTTGGGATGTGTCCCACCTGTATGATTTTATACTTGGGTGCCAGTTGAAGCAGGTCGAAATCTGAAAATTACTAAAAAGACAGTCAACCATTGAGACAAAGCGAGCTAATTCCAGTAGCAAAAGCTTGCTTGAATAATGGTGTTTATGGCTTCCAGTAAACTAAGATGGTAGTTTCAGGCATTGGAGATCTTAACCCACACTCACCATATGGTGTGAATATACAGCCTTTTCATCCCTTTTCCTCTCAGCGTCTTGTGCCTTTGCCATGTTTAGATTATGACTTTAAAGAGAGTTCAAATACTTGTCATATTTAGCTGCGCTTCGTTATGGAGCAAAAGGTCTCTCTGGATTTATGTGGTTACGATAATGAGGGAAGTATACATCAGATGTTTTATAAACTGAGATTGCCCTATGACATGTTATTCATCATTAAAGGCCTGTTCACATCATGTCAACAGTGTCCAATGCATTGAACTTTATGGAGTGAAGTGATGACTACAGCACTACTCAAGTCAACATTATTTTTTTTAATTTTTTTGCGATTTTCACATAATTGCCAACAAGAAACTGTCAGACATTATGAATGCCTTTTTTCATTGAACAGGTACATTCACACAAATGAAATACTTCAAAATTTATCCAATCAAAAGTAAACTAGTAATCTGTTAAGCTAAAGACTTCAGCTTAGCTTTAAAGGGGTCATGCTTTTTTAAAGATCATTATTTTGTGTATTTGGTGTAACAGAATATGTTGACATGCTTTAATGTTCAAAAAACACATTATTTTTCAAATACTGTACATTATTGTAGGTCCTCTATGCCCCGCCTCTCTCAAACGCTTCGTTTTCTACAAAGTCCCTCCTTCAGACAAGCACAGTCTGCTCTGATTGGCCAACTGGCACAATGCATTGTGACTGGCCGAACACCACAAGCATTCGGAAATGTAACGCCTCTTTCCATAATCGCGAGCTTCAGCTTTCAAAATAAAAGTAAAGACAGTTAATTATGTCCTTAGTTTTACCATCAGTTCAAGACCGAAAGGGGAACAGAGTCGTGTGACAGACACAGTGATGAAGCTCGTATGTGTTTGCACACAAGCCGCGATTAAGATAGCTGACGTGCTGTGATGTGACCCTGTCTCTCAATCTAACACGTGCGCGCACATACACACACACGAAACTGCGCATTTGAACAGTCAATAGCAAATACTTAAACTAATAACAAAACATACTTACAGTCACTGATTCAGAAGCGCCAGATTGTCATAGCAAAGTCAGAATTATCTCCTCTACTAGGTTCACGAAACGGTTGTCCATAAAATGTGTTGTGATAACATCTGGGTTGTGTTGTTCTGTTGTAAGTAATCTTAATGATTCCTAAATGCATCTACTATCGGAAGGCCAAATAAAGTGCTTTTGCTTTCACATAGAAACACACAGCGTCTCCCTGACATGGCTGCATCAACACTACTGCGGTTACTGAAACCACGCCTTCTTTCTTTGCGTGAACATTTGGGCAGCATTACGCAAATATTTCCACATCTTGGCGTAGACATGTGGGGGCGTGTTTGAATGAGCCGTTTAGGGGGGCGTGGCAGAGTCTTAATTTTGATAAAGAATATCTCTTTGGTTTTGAGACTTTAGTCTTTGCAACTTCAGGGATCTTATCTATGCACAATCAGCTTGTAACACTCCAAAGAGAAAGGAAAACTTGAAATCGCATCATATGACCCCTTTAAGAACAGAAAACGGACAGATCTAGTCGTCAGAGGTTGCTGCAGGACACAGTGATGATACCGCAGCAGACGAGTCTGATAAAAACAGAGGCCTGCGGTGTAAGGATAGAGGCCAGAGATGGCCATGATTGGCTGTTGGCTGGACTGCTCTCCTGAGCTGAAGTTTCAGGTTACGATACTTCATTAAGTCTCTGATTAATGGCTTCGTAGTGGAGTTATTACCCTCTTGTTGTGGTGACCCCAGCTCATGTTCATTAGCCCAGTAATGAAGCGCTGATCTGGGGAGCATGTCCCTGACACATGACTATAGGAGAGAGAGAGAAAGAGACTTGGTTCAGAGGTCGGCTTGTGGCTCTGATTGAAATAGCTGTGTATTTAAGCAGCAATGTTCCCCTGTCTCTGTGTTAGTATTCAGGACTGACTGATCATTAATCACAGAACTGAGATCCTTTTCCAGCAGTACTGGCAATCAGACTAATCAAGACTTGAGTGAAACTTTTCAACCTCTTAAAAGATACTAATCAATTTATTAACTGAAATGTTGGCTTTTGATGTCCAGTGATTGTATTATTGCAGCCGGTTTAGTGGCTTGCACGTATCTGCTTTCCATTTTATTTTCTACAATAATATTGTAGTGAGGGGTGGGAATCATAAGAAATCTAAAACAATTCTTGGAAAAGGTGACTTAGGCCCCGTTTACACTAGTGCGTTTTCATTTTAAAATGCATAACTTTTGTTACGGATACGCCTATCGTTTACACTACTCCGGCGTTTTCGAGGTCACAAACGGAGACTTCTGAAAACGCGGCAGACCCCTTTTTAGTTCGAAAACTACGGGGTTACATTTCAGTGTAAACGGACCAAAACTGAGACTTTTGAAAACGATGGCGTGGCTGCCCACATTCGCTCGGCGTATCCTTGACGACCATGTAAACAATAACAGCATGTACCTATAGATACGTATGGGTAGATCCCCCATTCGACCGCTCCAAGCACGCAGACGTGTCCGCCATCTAAATAATAGGGAATCTACCTATATATATCTATGGTTGTACCTGCATGAATGGTCATGTGACATGCATTTTCAGTTGTGCAGTGTAAACGGGGATCGTTTTCATTCTAAAACGCCGTTTTAAAATGAAAACGCACTAGTGTAAACGGGGCCTCATTTATTCGTGAATCGGTTGGAATACACTGGTTGCACTGTATGGTTTTGATTCACCAAAAAGAACCTGCTCATCAGAATCATTTGTTCGCGAATCGTTTTGGGTGTACGTGCTGTATGACTTTGATTCACTAAAAGAACAGGCTCAAAAGAGTCATTTGTTTGGGAATCAGACTACTCACTTTGTGCTGTGTGACTTTGATTCACCAAAAATAATTGTCTCAGAGTCATTTGTTCGTGAATTTGATTCTGAAAACCCTGGTTGCACTCTTTGGTTTTGATTAAAAATAACTGAGTTATTTGCTCGGGAATATGACTAGTCACTTCACACTGTGTGGTTTTGATGCACTAAAAATAACCGATTCAAGAGTAATTTGTTTAGGAATCAGACTCTTCACTTCTCACTGCATGGTTTTCATTCAGAAAAGACTCACGAGGGTCATCCAAGAATCAAACTACATTGATCACAGAATTAATTCCATATGTTTTGCACTGTAGATTCAGTAGTGCTGTTGCAATATCTACAAGAGTATTTGTTTAGAATAATGCAATTGCAACAACCATTAATGAAACACAACATCATTTGATTCCTGTATGTAAATTAATGGAATCATTTCTGAATAAGAACCGGTTTTTGATATTTATGTAGTATTTCTCTCTCAGGCCGCAGTCAATCACACAGTCAGTCATGTATTTCTAAATTTTTCCAAATAATCTCCAGTCCAACCATCAAACACTTTTGTCTTAATGCGTTTAAACTTTAAACCAGATTGGCCTGTGTGTCCCGAGTGTAAATAAACTCAACTCGCCTTTATTTTTACCCCTCCAACTTAGTTTATTTTGAGTCCTTTTAAAAAACCACCTCGCATATGAGGCTGCTCCCGAACCCTCTTAGAAGCTGTATTTTTTTTTAGAGGGGGGGAAGGAATGAAAGAAAAGAGAAGCGTGTTTTCTTTTTCTCTGGTTTGTTTTCCAGTCACTTTAAAATGAACTCTGGGTGCATGACGAGAAGGCCGCAGATGGTGCGGTATACGATGGGAGACAGTCATAGTCTTTGCTTTACAGATGACTGGAGAGCGCTATGAAAACACACATTTTACACTTCTGTCCCGACTCTGTCACACCACGGCAAAAAAGGCAGTTTTGCAAGTAAAACAAAACATCGTTGTCTCCTTGCTGTCAGCTATTGGTCTCCTGAGATAATTGTAGAAGTGCTTAGCAAGAGCGCTACAGAGAATTTTGTGTGAAAATATGTAAGCATGAGGGCACGTTTCATGTGACAGGCACTGAAGAGGAACCAAAAACTCAATAAAAGTGAAGACGGAGGGAAAGTTCAAGGCTAAGGCTGTCACAACAAAAGGCCGCACTTTTTGCTCTAGTGCACTCTGTTTATGATGCTGTAATATAAAACTGCTGCTCCCACAATTCCTAACATAGTCTTCATCTCCATTTTTCTTTTGTCTTTTGTCCTAAAGATTTTGTCTTATCATCTCTTTTCCAGTCTCCAGTGGTGTCCGTGGGTTTTGCTCGGTTTCATCCTAACCTGTTGGTGGGTGGCACATACTCGGGGCAGATTGTTCTCTGGGACAACAGAAGTCACCGAAGAACGCCGGTTCAGAGGACCCCCCTGTCTGCTGCAGCACACACAGTAAGAGAACCTACAGATACAATCATCAATTACAATCCATCATGAATTCAATCTTATTTTGTTGAACAAATAAGGATTTATATTAGAATGCCCAAGCCACTCTTTTACATACAATGAAAGTGAATGGTGATTATGACTGTCAAGCATGATTTCCAATGAGTAACTAATTAAATCTAGTAGTTTTACTACCCAAAACTCAAAAGAGTCATTTCTTGTGAAAAAATGTGCTTAATTGTACTGAATGTTCACTTGTGTCAGACCTGTGTTCCCCATGTCACGTGTTTCCCCTCCTCTTGTGACCTTATTTGGTGTTTCCTGTCGTTTGTAATTATCAGTTCCCAGCCCTGTGTCTTTAGTCTCCACCTGTGTTTTGATTACTCCCCACCTGTTTCAGTTCTCCTCGTTTGATTTCCTTGTTTAAAAGCCCAGTGTCTCCAGTGTCCTGTGTCCGTGAATGTATGTCTACCTTGTGTTAAAAATAAATCCCGTTGGATTATCTCCTGGTCTCCTCGCTCCTTGCTCCTGGCTCTCCCCTCCGAGAGCGTGACAGATTCACGGACCTATACAAAGTAAGCGGCGTTTCTCCACCCTCGTTTTTGTTTTCCCGTTTTTTGAACAGTTTTTTGTTTGTTCCTGTGTTTTTTTTCCCCTTTCCGTGGCAATGGAGTTCGCCGCCCGCCTCTTTGCCCTCATCGAGAAGGACCTCCCCTTCAGTGAGTACGCAGAGGAATTCTGCAAGCTCGCCGCGGACGCTGATCTCCACGACGCGGCCCTCCTCCACATGTTCCGGCTCGGGGCCTGTTACCATCACCCCGTAGACCTCCCAGACACCACTGGACTTACCTGGAGGGAAGGGATTTACCTGTGTCTGGGAAGTGTCCGGGCCCGAGTCGGAACCAGTCCGTCAACGGTGGCTCTCCCTTGCCCGCCGGCGGTGAGTGTGGCAAGCCCAATGTACATTAAGTACCCACGAGCCCGGAAGTGGGTCTCCAATAGCGCTGACCTGAGGTCAAAGGTTTTAGACCCCCCCATAGCTTCAGTCAGGTCAGCGCTCAAAGCTATTCCCCGGCTTCCAAGCCAGCTACCGTCCGCGGCGAAATCTGTGCCCGTATTGCTGCCGGAAGTGATGATGATGTTCCGCCACCCGAAGCGGCGAGGACGATGCCGCCGGTCACGGCGAAGAGTGCTCCAGAGCCCCTGCTGATTCCGTCCAGCTCTCCTGAGCCCCTGCTGGTTCCGTCCAGCTCTCCTGAGCCCCTGCTGGTTCCGTCCAGCTCTCCAGAGCCCGCTCCTCGACTGAGCTCTCCAGAGCCCCTGCTGGTTCCGTCCAGCTCTCCAGAGCCCCTGCTGGTTCCGTCCAGCTCTCCAGAGCCCCTGCTGGTTCCGTCCAGCTCTCCAGAGCCCCTGCTGGTTTCGTCCAGCTCTCAAGAGCGCCCCCAAGAGGCGGCTCCTTGCAAGTGCCATCCAGTGGCTGCTCCACGCCAATGTCCTCCAGTGGCTGCTCCACGCCAATGTCCTCCAGTGGCTGCTCCACGCCAGTGCCCTCCAGTGGCTGCTCCACGCCAGTGCCCTCCAGTGGCGGCTCCACGCCAGTGCCCTCCAGTGGCTGCTCCACGCCAGTGCCCTCCAGTGGCTGCTCCTCGCAAGTGCCCTCCAGTGGCTGCCCCACGCCAGTGCCCTCCAGTGGCTGCTCCACGCCAGTGCCCTCCAGTGGCTGCTCCACGCCAGAGCCCTCCAGTGGCTGCTCCACGCCAGAGCCCTCCAGTGGCTGCTCCACGCCAGTGCCCTCCAGTGGCTGCTCCACGCCAGTGCCCTCCAGTGGCTGCTCCACGCCAGCGCCCTCAAGTGCCCGCGCCTGCCGAGCGCCCTCAAGTGCCCGCGCCTCCAGGGCGCCCCCTAGTGCCCGCTCCTCCAGAGCGCCCCCTAGTGCCCGCTCCTCCAGTGCGCCCCCTAGTGCCCGCTCCTCCAGTGCGCCCCCTAGTGTCCGCGCCACCAGGGCGCCCCCTAGTGCCCGCTCCTCCAGAGCGCCCCCTAGTGCCCGCTCCTCCAGAGCGCCCCCTAGCGCCCGCTCCTCCTGAGCGCCCTCTAGTGCCCGCTCCTCCAGAGTGCCCTCAAACGTCCGCTCCTCCAGAGTGCCCACCAGAGGGGAACTTCCCCAAAAAAATTTTGGGGGGGGGCTATATATCCTCAGTCTGTGTGGCCGGGCCTAGGACCAAGGCCACGGAGCTCCCTGAACCACCGGGAAAAATAGTCCCCGAGGCTCCTGATCCGCCATGGCCTCCCGAGTCTCCTGATCCGCCATGGCCTCCCGAGCCCCCAGATCCGCTATGGCCTCCTGAGTCCCCTGACCCGCCATGGCCTCCCGATTCTCCTACTCCGCCATGGCCTCCCGAGTCCCCGGACCTGCCATGGCCTCCTGAGTTCCTGGATCCGCCATGGCCTCCTGAGTCCCCTGACCCGCCATGGCCTCCTGAGTCCCCGGATCCACCATGGCCTCCCGACATCCCCGCTCCGCCATGGCTCCCAGAATGGGCGCCGCCCTGGAGGCCTCCTGTCCTGTCCTGTCTCCATGTCCCTTAAGGCCTCCAGGGCGCCCACCCCCCCCTCCCCGTTGGATGGTGTACGGTGCGGGACGCACCGTTCGGGAGGGGGGAGTACTGTCAGACCTGTGTTCCCCATGTCACGTGTTTCCCCTCCTCTTGTGACCTTATTTGGTGTTTCCTGTCGTTTGTAATTATCAGTTCCCAGCCCTGTGTCTTTAGTCTCCACCTGTGTTTTGATTACTCCCCACCTGTTTCAGTTCTCCTCGTTTGATTTCCTTGTTTAAAAGCCCAGTGTCTCCAGTGTCCTGTGTCCGTGAATGTATGTCTACCTTGTGTTAAAAATAAACCCCGTTGGATTATCTCCTGGTCTCCTCGCTCCTTGCTCCTGGCTCTCCCCTCCGAGAGCGTGACAACTTGTAGTGTACTTAATTTTAAATGTATATTTAAAAGAAAGCTGTACTTGCAGATAATTAATGAAATAAAAGGCCTCTTAAGTGTACTTTCATGACCGTTTCTTAACACACTTAAATACACTTTTAATAAGTGCACTTAATAATGATCAAATTAAAAGTTTACTTTAAAGTACATTTTACTTTGTGAGGTGTGGACTAACATACTAAAGCACATGCAAAGTACTTGAATTATAATTTTATAATCATGTGTTATACAATTTTACAGTTGAAGATTTAAAGGGGTCATGATGCTATTTTAAAGATCATTATTTTGTGTATTTGGTGTAACAGAATATGTTGACATGCTTTAATGTTAAAAAAACACATTATTTTTCAAATACTGTACATTATTGTAGGTCCTCTATGCCCCGCTTCGTTTTCTACAAAGCCCCTCCTTCCGACAAGCACAGTCTGCTCTGATTGGTCAACTGACCCAGTGCATTGTGATTGGCCGAACACCACAAGCACGAGTCGGAAATGTAACGCCCCTTTCCATAATTGCGAGCTTCAGCTTTCAAGTTAGTTTTATCAGTTCAAGCCCGAGAGGGAAACAGAGTCGCGTGAAAGACACAGTGATGATGCTCGTATGTATTTGCACACAAGCCACGGTTAAGAAGATTTCTGACGGGCTGTACACTCCGCTGTGATGTGACCCTGTTCCCCTCACACACACACACACACACACACACTCCCTCTCTCTCTCTCTCTCTCTCTCTCTCGCATCATATGACCCCGTTAAATGTAATATTTTAAATGCACTAAATTACTGCCTCATCATTGCAAATGTCAAATTATAAATAAATTTAAATACATTTAAATACACATTTTACTGCTTGACAGTATATTCGGCAGTGCTCTTTTCAAAAATTATAAGATGACATATAAAGATATACTTAAGTCTTACGATATTAAGTAGGTCAAAAAGCACTCTCAAGTTCAACTAATTGCATTTAATATAAATTTTAACTTTTTACATTTTAATTTATTTGCAGCTAATCCATTTAAGAGTCTGAAAACATTACATTCAGTTCACACTTAACTATATTCCTTTAAAGTATATTAATTACATCATAAGTTCTCTTTTTATGCGACCCTAGACCACAAAACCAGTCATAAGTAGCATGGGTATATTTGTAGCAATAGCCAACAATACATTGTATGGGTCAAAATTATCGATTTTTCTTTTATGGCAAAAATCACTAGGATTAGATGTTCCATGAAGATATTTAGTAAATTTCCTACCGTAAAAATATCAAAACTTAGTTTTTGATTAGTAATATGCATTGCTAAGGACTTCATTTGGACAACTTTAAAGGTGATTTTCTCAATATATCTCGGCCAAATATAGTCCTATCATAACAAACCATACATCAATGGAAAACTTATTTATTCAGCTTTCAGATGATTTATAAATTTCAATAAAAAAAATTACCCTTATGACTGGTTTTGTGGTCCAGGGTCACATATGATACAACTTTTATAGTGCTTTTTTGTCTCTTTTGATTCCAATTTGCTTTTATTGTGTGGAAGAGAGCAGCATGAACATTCTTAAAAACATCTTTCATGTTTCACAGAACATAGAAATTGTGAATTATCCTTTTAACCGGACATATGTAAACACTCACGTTATTACATGATGCTGGTAGCAATCACCCCTCAACGTTTTCCTGACCTCGTCTTCTCTCTGTGCAAAAGGCCGCCCACCGTCTACCCAGGGCTAGACTCAGTCTGTCAGCACAGTCAGGCTCAATGAGCCCCATCTAACTCCTTGTCATGCAATAAAGACAGTACAGCCTAGTAGCAGAGGAAAGGGACGTCCATAGACCCTTATTGTGCTCAGCTGCCACACACTCGGCCCCTGAATGCCATACATGCTGAGGGTTTAAACTCCCGTGCCCTCAATAATGAAAGCCTATGTCCCGACCGCCGTCTCACCACTCTGCCGGCCCATTTGAAAGAGCCCATTGTTGTCAAAAAACAAAAATATAATTGACGGCAATAACGACATAATGGATTCACACAATCGACTGTATTTGCAGATGGGCTCAGGCCAGGTTAGTTCACAAGCTAGGTATTGTCTCTATATAGACATTCAGTTCATAGCTTATCCCTAAATGTTTGCTGGCCATGTATGAACACTTACTTGAATTTCTCACATTTGTCAGACAATTATAGGTGACATACTGTAAATGTATTTTTCTCAAAGCACCCTGTCTACTGCGTCAATGTGGTCGGCACTCAGAACGCCAACAACCTGATCACTGTGTCCACAGATGGCCGGATGTGCTCCTGGAGCTTGGATATGCTGTCACAGCCTCAGGTCAGTGATGACGCTATACCAGCATCCATCACACCTCTATCAAAGTCTACTTGCTCAATCCATGTGTGTCTGTTGTAGGAGAGCATGGAGCTAGTTTATAACAAGTCTAAGCCGGTGGCTGTGACTGGGATGGCCTTCCCCACTGGAGACGTTAATAATTATATAGTTGGCAGTGAGGAGGGAACAGTGTATACAGCGTCCAGACACGGCAGGTGAGTGGCACGCATACATTTGACACACCGTCCATCTAATCAGAGTTCAGAGACAAATAAAATATAATTGGTGTCCAAACCATTCAGAGGTAGTCAGAAACACATGTGCCACATTTTCTGATCTCATTTGTAATGATGTCCATCCTGGACTGCCTACTCACCTGTCAATCAAAACAAGGATTTTAAACTTTGTTGTTGGCTTTCTGATCAAAACATTTGGAAAAGCATGTGCCATCCTGAAGTTTGGGGTCTGTAATATTTTTTTATGTTTATTAAAGATCCTTCAGAGATCATGTTAATATGCTGAATTGGTGCACAAGAAACATTTCTTATAATTATCAATGTTAAAACTGTTGTGCTGCTTAAACATTTTGTGGAATCTGGAGTCTTTGGAATATGTGGAATATCTTTTTCAGGATTCTTTGAATATAAAGTTACATAAATTTATTTGACAGAATTTTTTTTGTAATTTTGTAAATGTCTTTATACTGTCACTTTTGATCATTTTAATTTAATGTCTTTGCTGAAACAACAGTTTTATTATGAAATTACATGATTGAATATTGTTAAAAACTGTGTCTCCTGGAAAAATGCCATAACACTAATATTTTACTAATATGGTGTAAAATTCTTATTCAATATCAAATTGTATTATAAATATCAAAACTGTTGTTGTTATTATTGTTGTTACCTTTGTTTTGTTTCTCTTTTGTGTTGCTTCACAGTAAAGCTGGCATCTGTGAGATGTTTGAGGGCCATCAGGGGCCAGTGACAGGCATCAGTTGTCACAGTGCTGTGGGCCCTGTAGATTTCTCCCACCTCTTTGTCACCTCTTCTTTTGACTGGACTGTAAAATTGTGGAGCACAAAGGTAAGAGATAGTATCCTCTACACTTTTCAAGCATCATCAGAGTACTTTACTCTTCTCTACTGATTAACCCTAATTACACTGCAAGATGTTCTAAATTAATTTGTGCATGACTAAAAATTAGTTTTAATGAGATTCATTGACTCATGGACTGGAATTAGTCACCATTGAAACTTTAACCAGTGCATCATCGATGAATTAATTCAAGAGTTTGAAGTTTTGTAGCACTTTTGTTCATTCAGTGATACTTAATTTAAACATGCAATAATTTACACCTTCCTGTTCTAACAGCAGCAAACATTTTTGTTTGGAGTTTTTGTACACTCAGAAAGTACAAATATTGGATTATTTTTTTAAGAAAATCAGTGCTTTGTCTTGTTTTCCAGAAACAAGCATTTTTAAGCATGTATGTATCAAAAAATATGTACAAAATTTAAATTACAGTAAAATTCTTATTATATTTGACAATTTTTGTTTTCAAGTAAATGTATCTTGTTTTGAGGATGTTTTAACTAGAAAGCAAGATAAAAAAAATGCTGTTTTTTTGTTTTGTTTTGTTTTGTTATTTGCTTTTTATATATGTTTATAAAACCCTAATATGTCATGTACAAACCAGGCTAATTCAAAATGCACACACAGTTTCCACCATTAATGTAGGCACGTCTTTTCTAAAGAGCATTTTAAGCTCTGCTTTGTTAATGAAGACAGCATTTTGGCATTGTTTTTGTACATGCAAGTAAATCCGTTCTGTGTCCAAAGCTTTGAGACCACTGGACAGCAGCTTTTTGCCTTGGAGCTTAATCTGCAAGTTCAGAATGAATGATTGAGTTTCTTGATTGGGGTTCAAACCACATGGACCAAAGAGATTGAGCAAGAGCGGGTTAGGGTGGGAGACGTATGGACATGGTTGTGCTCACAGATATACTGCAATCTGTGTCTGGAGATAATGGCTCAGATCACATTAACTACAGAGTGAGGGAAGCGTGAAGGCCAAGTATGAATAAAAGATGGACGTCGAAAGAATGTTAGGGGAGGAGAGAGAGGCACGAATAAAAAAAAAAACGATGGAAAAGTGGGATAGCTTGAAGAAGAGACATCAATGACACAACCTTGGTGGAAACGGAAAACATAAGAAGTAGTTAAAGGGATAGTTCACCCAAAAATGAAATGCTGCCTTCATTTCATCTCACCCTCGTGTTCTTCCAAACTGGTATGAATTTCATTTTTGTGTGGAACACAAAATGTGAAATTTTAAAGAATGTGCTGGTCGCTCTTTTCCACAGTTTTTTGAGCTTCAAAATTTTTCCGAATATCTTGTTTGTCTTTTGAGGTCATATTATAGTTGTATATATAATTCTTATAAGTGATTTATTAATTTATAATATCAGTAATTTACAGGTTTGAGTAAATGATGACAGAATTTGCAATAACATACACGTTATTTGTGGTCAGTAAGATTTTTTTAAGGAAAACAAGGATATTCAGCAAGGATAAAATAAATTGATCAAAAGTGATGGTAAAGACATTTATAATGTTAAAAAATATATTTCAGTTTTACAAATAAATCCTGTTTTTAAACTTTCTATTTATCAAAAAGAATCCTGAAAAAAAAATATGATAAAATTAAGCAGCACAACTGTTGCCAACATGTCTTGAGCACCAAATCAGCATATCAGGATGATTTCTGAAGGATCATGTGACACTGAAGACTGGAGTAATGATGCTGAAAATTCAGTTTTGCTTCACATGAATAAATGACATTTTCCAATATTAAAATACAAATCATTTATTTTAAATTGCAATATTTCACAATATTACTGTTTTTTTAACTATATTTTTCATCTAATTAAACGCCACAATTTTGAGCAGTAGTGTACATTTTTATGAGAACTGTCCCATTAAAACGAGTTAACAAAGAGTTAAAAAGCAGAAGAGAGCCAAATAATCTGCTGTAGATAGTGGACACGGGTCATTTAACAAGGAAGTGGCACATCTACTGCCTCAGGCCCTGCGATGGATAATACAGCTGAGCTGCATTAATGAAAGCTACAGTATATGTATAAAGTCCTGAGCTTCCTGAAACCGCAACATACCGTCCTGTCACTTTAAGTTGGACTCGATGCATTTTCTGTACAAATCTTAGACTTTGTGCATTCTGACAGATATTAAAACATTCCTGGGATGTTATGGATGTGCATGTGTTATTTTTTGGGGACGGGGGAATTCCTTCCCTTTGAGTAGAGCCGCAGGAATGCAGGCCTGTCTCTTTCTCTTGCGTGTGGTTGTAGGCACACCTTAGCTTGGAACTAAGCACCCTGTGAGCCTCACACATTATCAGTCACAGGCAATAATATGAATTTCAAATGACACCTGGCTTGCTATTTTTAGACATTGATGAGTTAGTTTAGTCATTGTATGTTATAAAAATGTTCATTAGGTACAGAGCTGCCTTCACTTTTCTGTTTGTAGTATAACCAAGACAGTGCTGACAGATAATTCTGTTCCCTTTATTGGTGTCCTATAAAACACAAAAGGAAAAAACGGTGTATGTTTCCCGTCAATGCCTGGTCCCTGCTCGGAAAACTCTCCTTGTGCCCTAATTTGCCTTTTTAAGTGCCTGTGGCAAGTCCTTGATGACTTTTCTATCTGCATCACAGTCCACGTCTGGGTCTGTGATGGTGGTGGTGACATTGTTTACTATAGGTTTTACTATATAGTTGTTTACTATATTGTTTGTTTACTATAGGTACATTAACAAGTACATGAGTTACTGGAGACTGAATACATACTAAATCCCATCACTAGACTTCTGCAGAGGCATCAGAGAGGTTATGGAATGAATGTGAGGTCTGCTGCTCCGTGTGCTAAGGAGTATGCACATCACGCTCTGTTAGAGGGGAAAGAATGGCCTGCAAACTGATCTGTAGTCCTCAGGGAGGGCAGAATCAGCGCTGGCGCCTTCAGGATTTGGATTTATGGCTGTTGATCCTGTGGATCAGATCAACTGATGAGCATAGTTAAAGTTCTAATTGGATCTGTACTGGTTTGATCATAACATAACAAAATAACAAAATTACCATAGTGGCTCATACAGCAACATGAAACCACTATTCATTTCATACTGGTGGATTGTTCATGGATTTTTCTCTCACATATTATCATTATACTTTTTTAATTTTTACCATGATTTACAGAAGACACCCACTAAAATGTCATTCAGTGTAACGATAGTTCATGTACCAAAAAACGATGTCAGGCATATTTAGAACCAGAATCATTAGATGACATTAAAAGACTCTGTTTAAGGATCACAGTGCAGCTCCCAAAAACTAATTCATTATCATTTTAAATCTTTACCAATCTTTGCCACTATCCTTCAAACTACTACAGGTTTTACGCATTTGTCAGCTTTTAATCATTTAAAATATAATAAAATTTAGCATGTTCTCTTATTCTGTTATATATTTTAAAAGGTAAAAATCAGAATAAGTAGGTTGTTTCATTTTTACATAAATGTATCTACTGTAAATGACAATGGAACATTATTTTGATTTTGACTTTAAAGCAGACCCATTTGGGTGTCCACGTGAAATTACATTTACATAGAAAGTATCTTCTTTACTTGCATTTAATATGCTTTCTATGTATATAAATCACTTTTGTAAATGTAATTTCATGTGAACACCAAAATGGGACGTCTCTTTGAATTCACACTACTGATCAAAAGTGTGGAGTCAGTAAGATTTTTTATAATGAAAGAAGTCTCTTATGCTTCTCTTATGCCTCATAATGCAGTAAAAATAGTAATATTGTGAACTATTATTACAATTTAAAATAGCTGTTTTCTATTTTAATATATTTTAAAATGAATTTTCTTAATGGCAAAATTAAATTTTCAGCAGCCGTTTCTCCAGTCCTCAGTGTCACATGATCTTTCAGAAATCATTATTTGGTGCTCAAAAAACTTCACAATGTTATTATATTCATTGTTGAAAAGAGTACTATTTTTGTGGAAACTTTTTCATGACTGATGAATAAAAAGTTCAAAAGAACTGCATTTATTTAAAAGCTAAATCTTTTGTAACAAAATAAATGTCTTTCCTGTGACTTTTGATCGTTAATGCATACTTGAATAAAAGTATTACTTTCTTTCAAAAACATTTTTACTGATTTCAAAGTTGAACTGTAGTATATATTTAAATGGATTGTTTTTTATTCATTCATTCATTGTTTGTTTAATGTTCTATGTTGTAGGCTATCTTTTTATTTTTGTATGCTTGGACCATCTTGTGGATTGTGTTACAATAATAAGTAATACAATAATAAAAAAACTAGAGTGATTTTAAGATGAAGTCTGCACCCTGCTTGGTGTGTTTTGGTGTGGTGGAGTGTGTCTCAGTGTGGTTCATTAGCCCGCTGTGGTCTGCATTACTCTCCGCCCAGCTGTCTCCCTCTGTACCTGTGCGGAATGCATTCAGCAATCCTGAGTATCTCTCTCTCTCCCTCCCTCTCTCCCTCTCTCTCTCTCTCTCTCTCTCTCCATCTCTCTCTCTCTCTTCCTCTCCCTCTCTCCATCTCTCTCTCTCCCTCTCTCTTTTAATGAGGATTTTTCTATGCAAATGTTTATTTGTGGTTTTAAATATGTAAGGAGAAGGGCTTCTGAGTGTCAATTGTTTAATTTTGTTTTGGGCCAATCAAAAATGGCAATTTATGCGAGTAGGAAGAACAAGGTTGAAAATATTTCTGGACAAGATGTATTGATGGTTTTTGCCAATTTAGTTAAATCAAGAGTAATTATAGATTTCAATTTTTTCAAAGCGATGAATGATTTGTCATCGTTTGAAATGAAATGGTGTAGTAGAAATGTATTATGTTCGGTATACGAAGGGATGATATTTTTTGCTTCTTTTTTGCAGTAAGGGAGCTTTTTATGAAGTGTTATTTGTAGGTGTTTATGTATTGGGTTTATAATGTAATATAATTTGTGTTTGTTGACTGTAATAAAATGTATTTTTCAAATTCAAATTCCCTCTCTCTCTCTCTCTCTCTCTCTCTCTCTCTCTCTCTCCCTCTCCTTTTCTTCTCTTTTCTTCTATGCCACAGACAGCTGTTACACTTAGGTTACAGTACACCTTGGAGAGACTTTCATCTAGCATTTTTTTTATGACACTGCTTGAATGTGCAAAGGTTTTAATTAGCTCAATCCCAGACAGGCCCCAGGGCTGCAGCAGCGCCACTCTGTCTACTGCCTATGCCACTCTCTCATTCTCTCGTTCTGCCTCTCCCTTCATCTTCACCCGCTCTCTCGCCCTCCGCTTGTCCCCTTACAACCCCAACACCTTCTTGCCTGTCCTGTTTGCCCTTTCATTCTACCTTTCTCATGATATTTCACCTCCTTTTTCTCATGTTGTGTCCCCCTCAGCAAAACAAGCCGCTGTACTCCTTTGAGGATAACGCAGACTACGTCTACGATGTGATGTGGTCCCCCGTGCACCCCTCGCTCTTCGCCGCTGTGGACGGCATGGGTCGTCTGGATCTGTGGAACTTGAACAACGACACTGAGGTGAGGTAATGCTTTCGGTCTGGTCCCCCAGATCACGCCAGGCCAAAGATGCATCAAAACAACAACAAGTTCCTTTCTGTGAGCGTTTCCCCACATGCCGCCCTTAAATCAGCTTTCTGACAGCTCCTCACCAACAGCTCGCACAACACTCCAGCGACGTTCCTTTCCACACACACGCATAGTCTGCAAGCTTACGGCTAATTACGCCGATGTGTGCGGATTCTTCTCTCTCCACCATTCCAGAGTCGTTGAGTTCCCATGGGCTACAGCCCAGCAAAGCGGTTTAACCTGGTCTTCTAAGGCCACTGTCTCTCAAGACCTTCAGGGACAATCACAGCTTTACTTATTGTATGGGACTGAGATATACTGCAAAACAATAGTTTCAATATTTTCCTAAACATAAACAAGACAAGAAAAAAAGACTTGTTTTCTATGAATCTATTTCTATATATATATATATATATATATATATATAGATATAGATATAATGTATGTATGTATATATATATATATATATATATATATATATATATATATATGTGTGTGTGTGTGTGTGTGTGTGTGTATATGTATGTATAGTTTTATATATTATTTTATATTTTGTATGTTTTTTTATTTATTATATTTATATAATTTTCTACCAAGTTTTATTAGTTTTAATTTAATTAAGTTTATTTTTCACTTACTTCACTGGAATATCTTGTTTTAAATATTAACCTCAATTATTTTGGTTGTAAATGTCAAAACTATGTTAATATATGAAAATAAAATTATATTAAAATATATAATAATCAACAAGTTAAAAAATCAAGATATATCCTCTGAAAACAAAAAAATTATTTTCATTACTCAGTTGGATTTTTTTTCTTATAGTTTACTCATTAAATATTGTTAGCTTTGGAGTTTAATATAGTTATTTTGATTATAGAAAGTAAAATACTTCAATAAACACCATATCAATTTATGAAAATCTAATTATATTAAAATACATCATAATAAACAATTATTCAAAATATATGTAAATGTAAATAATTAAAATGTAAAATGTAAATAAATAAAATCATATTCCATTACTCCACTGGACTTTTTTAATCTTGTTTTTAACATTAACCTCAATTTGTAATGTAAGATACACATTTTGATTATAAAAATAAAATAATTCAATTAAAAACTATATAAATATATGAAAATTTAATTATGCTACAAATATATAATACAATTTTTTTTTTCATAATGAATAGAATTACAAAACAATTTAATATAAACCTCTCTGAAAATGAGTCTTAATATCTGAAGCAGTTTGCTCAGTAATGTTTTTAAGAATGTTTAGATATATTTTTCTGATTCAATTCTGATTCAACAGATTTTTGCAGTGTTGGCATGCAGGCTTTGTAGAACAGTGAGGTCATATTAACTGTCATATACTGGATCCAACAGCATATGTCACTGATAATGGAGTGTCATCGTGTATCACATGCTATAATGTTGCTTCATATGACAGTTGTCATAGTGCTACATGGAGCATTCACACAATACGTCAGTCTGTAATGGTGCACATGCCTCACAACTGCGGTCCAGTGAGAGCGGTCGGGTGTTACGTCTCTCCCGTGTGAGATGAGATCTGCTCTGACTGACACTGCCTGTCCACTAAGGAATGCACACCCACTTTAATTACATGCTGCTCTGAGATCTGCTGTACTCTCACCCATCTCTCTCTAACCATACGCTGTGGGTTTGTTGGAAGGTAACCAATAAAAAGCTCACTGATTGTAAATCATATATACTAAAGTCAAATTGAAATCAAAACTGACCTTATTTTCCTTCTTAACATACATTTCTGGTCTGACTGAATGATAGAAAATCATGTTAACGTAATCTTTCATTTAAAAAAAGGCCTTTTGTAATCAAGCCCTCTTTGACCACTTTTCATGATCCAATGAAATCTCAAAACCAATCCCACCCTATTTATTTTATTATTAATTATTCAAGAAAAATGGTTAAAAAAAAAACCTTGTTTTAAAGACTTTGCCAAATGGGGACACAATGTGAGCTGAATTTAAACCCACAACTGCCACTTGAGCACCATGTGCTTTTATGCTAACCACTAGGCCACAATACATAGGGTAATTTGATACAGTATATACTGTATACCATGGTAATGAATGATTAGAATTATGTAAAATGCACCAATATTAAAATTCTGTCTGATACTGATAAGCCAATATTTATTTTAATGTTCTGGCTAGTCTCCAATAAATGGATGATATTAAAACTATTTTGACAAAAAAAAATTACAAATAAAACAATACAAATAAAAACAAAAATCAGTTTACCAGTTATTGGTATTCAATGTTTGTAGTAAATTTAGGCATCGCAATATTATAATGTTCAGTTTTGATAAATTATTTGTGATTTTTAAAGATTACCTTTAGGTGAGTGTGACATTATGTGTGTGTATATATATATATGTATGATTATTATATTTCATATTTTCCCTAATGTTGACTCATAATTGATATGGGACCAATATATTTGTGTAACAGCATTTTCTTAAAATATTCAAATATTTAATTAAAAAATATATTTGATTTTTTTTACTTGCAGCCCTCCATTTAACTTGTGGTAAAGGTCCCCTGATTTTTTTTTTCTTTCATTGTGGCACCATTCACACCCCCCAACAAAAAAAAAAAAAAACTTGGCAATGATTCTTTTAGTGTTAAAAGTATGACTTTCATGTATAGCAGTAAATTTGGCCTTTAGTGTCATATCAGTAACCTTTGACCCTGGCCTGTGTTACTACTTTTCAGCTAGTTCAGTCTGATAATGAGTGTGTGTGTGTGTGTGTGTGTGTGTGTGTGTGTGTGTGTGTGTGTGTGTGTGTGTGTGTGAGTGTGAGTGTGAGTGTGAGTGTGAGTGTGAGTGTGAGTGTGAGTGTTGCCTCAAGAACAATGCACGTTATCCAAAACATCAGGAGCCGGCAGTGCCACAGCAGCGCGCATGCTGACGCACACACCGACACATGCGTAAACAGGCAAAGATCTTGTGCCAAAAAGCAGCCAACAGTTCTCCATTGTCAACTTATAAAGAAATTCACCCATAACACCATTAACAGACTGCGGGCTCGCCTGGTTCCAATTTACGCAAAGAGAAGCTTGCAGCCAATTTAACCTTGCATTTGACTCTTGGAGGAAGCTGCTCGCTAATAGCTCTCAGGCTGTGGTTAGTCTGTTCTGAAGCGAGGAAGCTTTTGTATTAGCCAGCGTACAGCTTCCATCTTTGCTGACAACATATGTCAGGCCAGTCTTAACTGTCATAAGTAATAGGCAGAAATCAACCTCACACACGCGCACAAACAGAGCCTGTGTATCGCATTAATGTGTGCAGAGCAACTTTTCATGATGATTTATGAAATCATTAAAAGCGCTCGTAGTTATTTCCAGCAGAGCTGTGGATTCATGTCTTCTTCCTATCAGAGCTCAGCTTTGACTAGACATCCTAATGACATCATTTTATCACAAGGGCTCTGTATGTTTACATTATGACTTATAGGCTGATATCCAAAAACTGAAGACATGTTTTCTGTAGTGAGATTTATAAGTCCAAATCCTCTTTGTTATATTTTATTGTATTTTTCAATATTCTTGCATGAATTAGAGAATTTGAGGTTGGTGGTTGATGTTATATGTTTTAAAGGTGAGCACACTAAGGCTATACGATCCACATTCATTTTATAATTCAACATTTGTCTTATTTGTGTCTTTTAATTGATATTTGAAGAAATACAGAGTTAGCAACATGACAAAAATTAGAATTTTGTAAATGTAAATTTAGATGTGATATTAAAAAACTTTGCTTGTGATATTTAAGATTTCCATTTATAGATTTCCATTAAAACTTTTTTTTTTTTTTTTGCATTTCAAACTGCAAATATTCACATTACACAATTAAAACATTTGGGTTCACCAAGGATGCAAATTTTATTCACCAAGGATGCATTCAGTTGATCAAAATTGACAGTAAAACATTTGTATTATTTCTTTTCTTATTTTGTCATTTATTAAAGAATCATGGGAAAAAATAGTTTCACGGTTTCCACACAAAAAAATTAGCAGCACAACTGTTTTCAACATTGATAATATTAATAAAAAATGCAGCAAATCAGCATATTAGAATGATTCCTGAAGGATCATGTGACACTGAAGACTGGAGCAATGACTGCTGAAAATTCCGTTTAAAATAGAAAAAGTTATTTTAAAGGGGTGTTTGATTGCGATTTAACTTTTTTAACGTTAGTTAGTGTGTAATGTTGCTGTTTGAGCATAAACAATATCTGCAAAGTTGCAGCGCTGAAAGTTCAATGCAAACGGAGATATCGCCTTTTAAAATTATGTCAGTTTAATGCCTACAAAAACGGTTCGTAGGAACTACAACGAGTTACTTCCCGGGTCCGTTACATCACAAACTCAGATAAACCCCGCCCCCGGGAACACGCAGCAAAGGGGGCGAGGCCATGCTGCCCTGCTTTAGAGAAGAGGAAGAGAAAACTAGGGGTGCACGTAAAAATCTATTCATATGAATCTCAATTCTGTCTTCTAAAGATTCTAATGGATTCACAAGTTTGAAAATCAATGTTTTAAAGCAGCGGTTCTTAATAGTGTTCCTCGTATCCCCCACTGTTCCAATTATACACTTATTTTCACATAGTTATGAGAAGCGTTATACATGGACGCGTGTGCAGTTGCCGTTCTGCATTAAAGCTTTAATCAGGATAAAACCGTATATTAAAAGCTAACAGAAGCAGTAGCACTTACAAACAACAGCGTATCTAAAAGTATGAGACAACAACCAAACATACCATTAAGAGCCGTGCTTGCACAGGTTCTGCACGATCCTCTTCACTAATATCCTCTGCGTCTCAATCGGGCTCAGATTGATAAGAAATATTGACGACGCCATTGCTTACAATACAACCGGAGCACATGCCGCTGAGCTGAGGGGCGGGACGTTTAGACGCGCACTAGAGGCAGTTTAGCTAATCACAACACACTGGGGCACCTAACCAATCGCGTATTTCTGAGGGAGGGCTTCATAAAACAGGAAATAATTGAGGCGTTTATCAGAGAAGGGACATAGCAGTGTAGAATAAAGGTAAATTATGTGAAATATAATGCGTTTTTAAAAAAAAACGAAGCATGAACATATGTTTGACTGCACCCCATAAACACAATCAAGCCTAGAAAAAAAACAGTCAACCACCCCTTTAAATTGTAATGATATTTCACAATATTACTGTTTTTACTGTATTTTTGATCAAATAAATGCAGCCTTAGTGAGAATAAGAACTTTAAGAACAAAAATTATAAACATTTCACTGATCTCTTCTCTATTATATTAAACATTATATTTTATTGTATTATTTATTTTCCTAATCAAAACATTATACTTTTAACTTTTTAAGTTTTATTAAACATTTAAAAATAGAAAATGGTCATTTTAAATTGTAATAATATTTCACAATATTACTGTTTTTACTGTATTTTTCATCAAATAAATGCAGCCTTGGTGAGCGTATGAGATTTATATCAAAAACATTTAAAATTCTTACAATTCTTAGTATACTGTATATGCTGGTATATATGTCACCATGAAAGAGACTTCATTTTGCCGACCCCAAACTTTTGAACTAAGTACTCCATGAAGTGTCCTAAGCTATGAGAGAGCAACCTCTGTCCTTTATCCAACATGAGTGCATTATTCACATATCATGTGTTTTATATGAAGCTGTATATGATTAGAGGTGTGTTTTGTGTCCAGGTGCCCACCGCTAGTGTGACAATAGAAGGAGCCCCCGCTCTGAACCGTGTCAGATGGGCCTCTGGGGGCAAAGAGGTCGCCGTGGGAGACTCAGAGGGACGTGTGTGGATATACGACGTTGGAGAGGTATGAATCTTTTCTCACTAATAAGTATCGTAATGTGCGAAATTACTGTTATTATTCTTCTCTCAGAATTATTTTTGGCTGTATGGCAGCTTTATGAACATCATCAACCCAGTTCGGCCTGGATGCAGAATGAAAGTGGAAGTGAAATTGAGTCTCTCAGAGTTTGACATAAAGGGTTTGCGTGTTTACCAAGCTCTCCGCATGGCTAGCTTGTTTTTGTTTGAATCTTTTATTTTAATTACTTATTTTAAGACAGTCTCCACATGACTTAACCACCGCCACAGAGCAGCAAACCACCAGGACTCCCATGTTTACCATGTTCTTTTCGGTCTCCGGGTTTGGCCTCGTGTGTGGGGCAGTGCTAATCTTAGCGCAGTGTATGGTGGTAATTGGAGAGTACGTCGGTCGAGCATGTGGGCTCCTTGGGCTGATGATAATAGTGGGTCATCAATAAAATGAAGTGAAGGAAAGTTGAAGGGTTTAGGTGGAACGGGGCTTATTTACAAAAGACTTTGACATGAAGCACTCAACATGGCCTCCGTCAGCTCAGAGGCAGTCGCCGCGACTTCCAGTCGCGGCAAGAAGAACCACTTCTGACGACTGCCAAGGTCCCTTTGTGTTATATTTGGTAGACTGTGTTAAATATTTGCTTTGGATCACCACAGCATGTTTGCGCTGCGCTTGAGTCATATTGCATAAACTTCAGATGCCATTTTGCGTGGTTTACAGTTGAAATAGATTTTGTTCTTCAACTGCGGGTCACCCCCTGTATGAGAGTTTTTAAGGCCAGAAATATACTCTGTGATGTACTAAAGCTAAAGAGTCTCTTTAAACTCTTGCTCTGCTGCTGTATAGCTGCTGTGCAGCTTTCCTGTAGCTCAAATGGTAGAGCATGGCGCTAGCAACGCCAAGATCATGGGTTCGATTCCCAGGGAAAGCAAGAGCTGATAAAATGTAGAAACTGTAACTTGAATGCAATGTAAGTCGCTTTGGATAAAAGCGTCTGCTAAATGCATAAATGTAAAATGTAAATGTAAATGTAATGTAATGTATAATTCTAGTTGACCATAGAAGAAGACACTTTATACGAATATCTGCTCTACTGCCCCTTGTGGCAAGGCATAGAATGCAACACATATTAGTCTTGCATTATGAATTCTGTTCAGACAATCTCTTCTATACATTGAATTTATGTTTTAAAGCATGGATTTTGTTAGTTTTTTTAAGAAACAAGGTTAAATATCTTATTAAATCTTATTTTTTTAAAAAGTTAAAAATAATATTTTATTATTTTTTTTAAATTGTTTTTAACTGCTTTATTTATTAATATCTAAGTTTGCAAAATGTCATGTTGTTTGCCATCCCTAAGAACTTGAATCATGATATCTTTAAAAAAAATTATTTAAAAATCTGATTAAGATTAAGATTAATTTTACTCGATTATACCACATGACATTTTTAGATTTATTAATGTAAACATTTCTTGAAAATTTTTATAAAAAATATATATAAAAAACTAAAAATATGAAACTTTTTTTCTGTGTTCTATGTTTGTGCATTATATATATATATATATTAGGGCTGTCAGTTTAACGCGTTAACTTAATTAGTTATGAAAAAAGTAGTGCTGTCAATCGATTAAAAAAATTAACTAATTAATCGCACGTTTTTCTAAAATGAATTGCGATTAATCCCACCTAACATTAAAGTTTTTAAATATAGTTTTATATTGCAATAATTTCACATTCAATCTTCAAATGTACAATGTACAAACAACATAAAGACAGTATATTTTTAATATTTCTTTAATGGTATCTTTTTTATGATTGAAGGCCAGCATCACTGATATCAATACTACTGATGTCTCTATAAAATAGTTTTTCCCCCTTAATATTTAACCATTGACTGTAGCCATTCAGCATTACAGTATAATTGAGAGCTATCAATTTTAACATTTATTAGACTTAACTTCTAATTTAAGTGAATTTAAAACAATCTTCACACAAACCCATTATAATAAATGACATATTTAGCTACCTGTGCCCTTCAGCAGAAATATACAGAAAATGAATAGTTACCAAACTCTAAATTCGAAATTAAATATAGATGAACCCCTTAAAGCTATAAAAGTTATTGATTTCCTCTTTTTTTTCTTTTGTTCTTGGATTAATAGACATCACAGCAGCTGGTTATTATTATTTGCCTGCTATTGCTTTAAAAGCTGCTGCTGCTTTCTGACCCACTTCAGGTCTTAGTCTCTTCTAATGAACTGACGAGTTGAATCGGGTGTGTTAGATGAGGGAGACAGTGCTGGGGTGCCTCAGGAAAGTTTTGAAAACCATTTCAGAGACATGTTCTTAAATGTGACGCATATCATATTGCATGCATGCACAGTTTTAAGGCATCTTTAATCGCCTTTTTGGTAACTTCATGCCGCAACTGACGGCATAACTAGGACATTGCATGCACGTAGTTTCTTTCGCTGTTTGATATGAAATGATACAGGCTACAGCACGCGCCGGCACCTTTGTGCGTGTATTTGAAGAGCACGCGCTACGAGCACAGTATCTTTTCCATGCTAGTTTGACTCGCGCCTGGCGCGGAGGCGAAGTTAGAGCGCGCGTCTGAAACGTCTCCCGTTTGATGTGGTCATAAAGACATTCTGCATCTAAATAAATGCAATCCTTTTCAAGAAAAAAGAGACAGAGGCAGCAGTTGTGAATGGGGTGGCCAACCCTATCCCCTCCCCTGCGTTAATTGCGTTAAATATTTTTAACGCGTTAATCTGAAAGAAATTATCTCCCGCGTTAACGCGCTAATTTTGACACCACTAGAAAAAAGTGATTAAAATATTTTAACGCAGTTAAATAAATAAATGAATTTTATGGTGAATGGAATAAAATATTTCTTTCTAAAGCTACAATTTGTAATGTCTACTTGATACTTTCTCATTTAACACAATAATAGCTTTAAATAATGTTTTGTGGGTATTTTCAGTCAAATGTATTTTGCGATTAATTTGATTAATTAATTGAAACATGATGTAATTAATTAGATTAAAAATTCTAATCGACTGACAGCCCTAATATATATATACACTATATTGCCAAAAGTATTGGGTCGCCCCCTTCTAATGAACAGGTTTGACTACTTTAGTAATTTCTATGAGTACAAATCTTAATGTTAAAGCATATAATAATATTCTAGGAAATTATGTGCTTCTAATATTATAGCAACAGTTTGGACTTTTCTATTCTAACATGACAATGCCTCTGTGTATAAGGCAAGGTTCAAAAAGAAAATGATTGATTCAGTCAGTGTGGAAGAACTTGACTGGTCTGCATAAAACCAAGTCCTAATCCCAGTTTAACACCTCTGGTGTGACTGTAAATGCAGACCTTGAGCCAAAAACTCATCACCAAACACCAATGACTTGTACATACACTATATAGACAAAAGTATTGGGACACCCCCTTCTTTAGAACAGAAAAATGCACTTCCAAATCTGTGGCAACAACGATGGGAACATAATTCATGTATTTAAAAATTGTATTTCCATCTCTGTTGCAACGGTTTTGGAAGAGTCTAAAATGACTGAACCCATATGTACAAGTCATTGGTGTTTGGTGATGAGTTTTTGGCCCAAGGTCTGCATTTACAGTCACACCAGAGGTGTTAAACTGGGATTAGGACTTGGCTTTATGCAGACCAGTCAAGTTCTTCCACACTGACTGAATCAATCATTTTCTTTTTGAACCTTGCCTTATACACAGAGGCATTGTCATGTTAGAATAGAAAAGGGTCCTGTCCAAACTGTTGCTATAATATTAGAAGCACACAATTTCCTAGAATATCATTATATGCTTAAACATTAAGATTTGTACTCATAGAAATGGTTATGACATACTAAAGTAGTCAAACCTGTTCATTAGAAGGGGGCAACCCAATACTTTTGGCAATATAGTGTATATATATATATATATATATATATATATATATATATATATATATATATATATATGTATGTGTGCATAAATGCATATGTATAGTAAACATAATATAGTGATGAAATGCCAGTGTTATAAGGTCATTTATTGATGAAGGCCTCTTGAGACCCCCTGCTGTACTATAAAAGAGCTTGATTTGGTCTTGAGTTTGGAAGTGGCTGTCATCTCCTCCCACCTCTCTATTCCTGTTTAATTATACCCTGTAGATCTCTCTCTATCTCTCTCTCTCTCTCTCTCAGCCTGGGCGGCAGGCAGCCGTCCTTTCTCATCTAAATCTGACTCTCTGACAGTAGAAAGCGATCCCACATCTTCACCCACCCGGCCCATAGTCCCCATCTTCCCCTTCCTGAGAACTGACACGATAAATATTCAGCACTCAAAGGCCAAACAAGCAGCTTTATTGTTCTGTCTCAGAATCACAATGTGTGGTGATCTCTTTCCTCTCCCACACTGTGACAGCACATTTAATGCGTAGCTTTTGCTCTTGATGTGGCGTTTTGGAGGAGTGGGGAGTGTTTTTGGCACTGAATTTATAAAACGCTCATCTGTTGCAGCTGGCCGTGCCCCACAGTGAGGATTGGGCCCGCTTCGGCCGCACACTGATGGAGATCCGTGCCAACCACGGGGACGGTGAGGAGGAGGGGCCCATGGAGCTGGCCACGTAAACATGGGATCAAAGTCATCACCAACCCAGACTGAGCCTAATGTAACACACCCAATTAGCATGTCCACTAGTACTGTGCTGTTTACTCCAATAAAAGGGTCCGTTTATCCAGATAATGAAAAATTGTTTACTAGGGATGGGTAAAAATATTGCATGATTTTTTTTCCTCCAAACCACTTAAACCACATCGATTCTGTTGGTCAACTCAATCATGCAGTCACCTGTCAAGAAAAGTTCAGAAATATCTTCAGTGGATCAAATCAATACAAACAGTAGGCCTATGCTGTCAGGATGTGCTACCAAGGCTATACTGAGTTTAGGGTTTAGGTTGGGGTCAAGGGTTAGTAGGTGGTTTAACGTTGTGTAGGTAGTCTGAACTGTGATTTACATGACCAATACAGTCTTTAGAATCAGCTGCGTGGTGAGGGTTTGTGCTTAACTGGTTTAGAGGACAAATCATGAGTAAATATAGATTTTCTGATTTACTGGCAACTCCTAAAATCCAGAGATTAATCGTTTACTCTGGCTACGTCTGAAATCGCATACTCTCTGAAGTAGGCCTACTTTATGTGTAGTATGAATTTAATCAATACATACTACATTTGTAGTTTCTGTAAGAGCGGCAAGGCCATTTGTAAATGTTATGGTTCTGGCTCTGCTTTCAGCTATTTTTAGCTGTACAAAACAGCTCCTTGTGCTGCTTGATACTGCAAACTGTTGTGTCTTACCATATTATTTTAATGTAGTATCAATAATTATGAAAACAATGGTTTGTAGTGCAAACAGTTTTACTGTTTACTGCACTTTGTTATTCTTCATAATTTCCCTATAGCGGCTAATGAACCGGAAGTAGGCTATGCAGATTTACTTCCACTGATCTATAATAGCTACCTATAGGCTATAGATCAGTCAGTGCTTACTTCCATGTTAAAAGGGCATTCGGGAACTCCTATTGTTTTATGAATAGTGTGAATTCGGGCATTGGCTACTACTTTTTCATAGTGTTTTGCGATTTCGGATGCAGCCTCTAATTTCAGTGACAGCGTGACAGTGCATTTGCGCTATACTGCACACGTCGCTAAACTAATTTACATAAACGCACAGTTTGGGCCATGTTATTATTTTTTTGTAATGTGCTGGCTAATGTACGTAGATGATCTGTATCACGTGTTTCTTGCACCGCTTTCCAGCAGCTGTGTCTTCAGCGCCACGGCAAATTAATCATATTGTGAATGTGAATTCGCAGAGTCTGTGTGACTGTGATAACCGTGTACAGCAAATTAATAAGAAACATCTTTCTATTGAGTGGTACTCGCGGAATGTATGTAAAATAAACATACACGACCAATGTTGTCTAAATCACAAAATTACTTTTATGAGCTGAATGTTTTTGATTCACAAGACCGATTACTGGACTTGTTTTGAGCCCGTTCATAAATTATATATATTATAATTTATTGAATTAGCAAAGAGTGTCTATCATATCATCAAAATAGACGTAACATTATTTTACTCACAGCTGTCATTCCATAATGAACGTGAATAATGGACAGCCTTTTTATGGGAAAGAGCTATTTTGTGTCCCACACAATAAAGTCAAACAGGTTTGGAATGAAATGAAGGTGATTAAATGACAGAATTTTCATATTTAGGTGAACTGTCCCTTAAATGTTGTAGGCTACTCTTGGGTTTGTTAAAATTAGGTTTCATTTCCGTGCACTTTATGTAGTTTTGTTGTGCGTGAATTCATTGTTTTTACGTTCCGTATCATTGATGACAATTACTGCTAAATCAGTTAATAACATTTTTGAAAATGCATTTCAAAAATGTGAATTTGAAAAACAAACAAAAAAACTGCTGCTAGAAAGGCATCTTCGATGTTGGTTTGTGGTTATTTTAGTATACTTGAATAGTGTGTGTGTATATATTTTTGTACTGAGCCCCTGCATGAAGCATTGACAAATTAAGTTATATATAAGTTGGTGACTGTCAACAATATTCACAGTGGCTTTCTCGTCAGTGTTACAGCGATGTAAACAGGTATTATGTGCTTATAAAAGATGTTTCACTTGTTAGAAATAATGTTACTGAAAACCATAAGAAGTGTGTGGCTAAATAAAACAAAGATTGGCAAATAAAAGATGCTTCTAGCAACCGTTTTTGTTTGATCTCCTTTTAATAAATCTGTCTGTCCATCGGTGCATCTATTGCTGCCATACTTACAGTAAGGCACAATCTTTACACACTATGTACAATTAACCCTACAGTACAGCTCAATTTAGTCTCTTCACATTATTTTTCAATGGGTTGAGAAATACAGTACTGACAAATATCATCTGTAAAATTGAGTGTAGATTCCCAACACACAAATTTAACACTATACAAACATAAATATGAAATACTATAATACATTCAAATGTGAGAGTCCACATCAGTAATGAAATGCCCAATGAGTGCTATGTGCTTAAATAGTTTTATGGTAAAAGGAGGAGAAAAGAAAATGTAAACAGCACATCTATCATTTAAACAATACATGGTCATTTCCAACTGATACGTTTGTAGTGTTTTAAAACGCTGCAATATGCATAAAGTGACATGTTAATTTAATAAATAAATAAAGAACTAAACTGTACTAAATCTAACTGATCATTTTTTCAGGTAAATAAAAAAATACAATAAAACTGAAAGGATCCAAAAAAAAAAAGGTTTGATTTACATTTAAAAAATAAATCAAAGTCACACTACAACCCCACTAAAGAATTCAGGACTTTGTGGTAGATTTAAAAAAATATTAAACATAATCCCATCTACGTTGTACTTTGAAGTTGTAATTTGCACTAACAATAACATAAAACATTATTTCCAGTTCATCTGCTGAAGGTTTTATGTTCTCAACTAGAAGGAAGAGATTCATATGTGCGTTTGTTCCAGTGCAGCTGAAGTAGATGCGTCTGCTTCAAACGTGTGGGGCGGCATGCACTCGGAATCGTGGTAGATGCAGTCCAAATTTGCTCTCGATGCCAGCAAACGTGGCCACAGCCAACCTGAAGCCACCGATGTGGTCAGCATTGGGCGCCGGCAGGCTGATCCGAGACTTGGGAGTAGGCTCTGCGCCAGCTGGTTTTCTGTGGTGAGGAGAGAGGGAGAGAGAAGATGGATGAGGAGGAGGAGCAAAGGGAAACTTCACATTCTGCTGTGTCCTGTCAAAAAGAATAAACAGCCTGTCTCAATAGTGAAAACAAGAATATTTTCCCCTCAAGTTATGGAACACAAAATAAATGAATAGACCAGAACCAGTTTCTTGCCTTCCCTTTAAAAAAAAAAAAAAAAAAAAAAAAACACTTTCCATTTAGGACATAAATCCTATTTTAGGACGTCGTCTTACCATTTTAGCCTGAATGAAATCATAATCATGTAGCTCAGATCTGTTTGAAGCACCAAAACCAGACATGAATATGAAAAACTACATCTAAATTTGAGTGTCCGCATAAGCAATAAAATAAACATGTCAATGTCTATGTGCTTATGTAGATTTATGACAAAGGAAAAAGCATGTGAAGAGTTTCACAATGACCACATATGAAATACATCTTTTCATTAATTCCATATATGCATGTGCTATTTCCTCAGTTTCTCTATTTTAGAACAGCTTCTGGAATACTTGATTCTGACTGCTCAATTGTGGCATGCAAACATTTTTTTTATAATAACTATATTTGACTGTCCCATATCACTGTCTCAGGCAAATGATTTTTTACATACACTACAAATGTTTGGGGTCAGTAAGAAGAAATAAATATTAAGGGTTTCCGCACATACAGGTGCATCTCAATAAATTAGAATGTCGTGGAAAAGTTCATTTATTTCAGTAATTCAACTCAAATTGTGAAACTCGTGTATTAAATAAATTCAATGCACACAGACTGAAGTAGTTTAAGTCTTTGGTTCTTTTAATTGTGATGATTTAGGCTCACATTTAACAAAAACATATTAGAATACTTCATAAGACCAATAAAAAAAAAAATTTTGTGAATTGTTGGCCTTCTGGAAAGTATGTTCATTTACTGTATATGTACTCAATACTTGGTAGGGGCTCATTTTGCTTTAATTACTGCCTCAATTCGGCGTGGCATGGAGGTGATCAGTTTGTGGCACTGCTGAGGTGGTATGGAAGCCCAGGTTTCTTTGACAGTGGCCTTCAGCTCATCTGCATTTTTTGGTCTCTTGTTTCTCATTTTCCTCTTGACAATACCCCATAGATTATCTATGGGGTTCAGGTCTGGTGAGTTTGCTGGCCAGTCAAGCCCACCAACACCATGGTCATTTAACCAACTTTTGGTGCTTTTGGCAGTGTGGGCAGGTGCCAAATATTGCTGGAAAATGAAATCAGCATCTTTAAAAAGCTGGTCAGCAGAAGGAAGCATGAAGTGCTCCAAAATTTCTTGGTAAACGGGTGCAGTGACGTTGGTTCCCATTCAGTCGGTCACTCCGAGTCACGTCGGATGACCGACGAAATTGGGATCTCGCCAGAGAGACCAATCCACTTCGAGTGTAACTAAACGAGCCAATGGACATTGGCATGCGATCATTGCATCCAGCTGCCGCTGATCACAGCGTGAGTATAAGAGGCAGCAGGTGCACCGCATTAATTCATCCTTTCGCTTCGGAGCCGAGCGGCGGTGCATCACTGCTGCTCTCCTATCCTGCGAGTAAGAAACAGCGAGCGAGTGCGGGCGTTACAGCGCAGCAGCGGTGGTCGCGGTCTCACAGGAAGAAAAGGCGTTTTCCGTAAAGACAGTCACATTAGGAGTGTGCGGTGGCCAGCTCCCCTGCGTGCTTCAGCACTGAAAGAGCAAATTTCTCTAAAAGAGCAACACGGGTGATCGCGTCTTTTTAAAGATGTCTTATCACCCGTGCGTTTCTGGGTGTGGTCGTTTTCTGGCGCCTCGGGACGGTCACGATTGCTGCCTCACGTGTCTGGGCATTCAGCACGCTGAGGAAGCTTTCGTGGATGACATGACCATCTCGGAGTTGTGTAATAGACTCCGCTATGTCAAACATGGCGGAGTCCCTCTGCTGCGATCCAGCGTTCGTCCCGGCACCCGGGGTGGCGCTGCATCCGGTGGAGTCAGAGGTGATTTGAGGATCACGGTGAGGGCTTCCCCAAGTGGAGCTCCTCACCCCTCAAGCACTCCGCAGCCGGTGGAGCTGCCGAAGGAGCGAGCTGGGCCCTCTGCTGGACGGGGTGCACCACGTGTTTCCTTCGATGCCCCCTCTGACGACCAGATGTCGATCGCTGCATCGGAGGGTGAGCCCTCTCTCTCCGGGGATGACGACCCGGCTGCGTTGCCCCCTTCGGGTGTGGTAGCGTTGTCCGAGCCAGACCCAGAGATGACGGCTATGCTTTCCCGGGCCGCCGAGAATGTCGGGCTCGTGTGGAATCCTCCACCGCGTCCCGATCCTTCGAGGCTGGACGAGTGGTTTCTCGGTGGGGGCTGGTTCTCAGCGCCCCCCTCCGGTACCATTCTTTCCGGAAGTGCATGAGGAGCTTACAAGATCGTGGAAGGCACCTTTCACTGCCTGAAACAAATCTTGTGGCTCCTCCGCCCTCACCACCCTCGATGGTGGAGCCGCTTTGGGGTACACGGGCATCCCCTCAGTGGAGCGGTCTGTGTCCATGCAACTGTGTCCAACAGCCGCTACCACTCTGTGGGGTGATACGTGTCTCCCCTCACGGGCCTGTAAGTATTCGTCAGGCCTAACTGGCAGTGCTTACAGAGCTTGTGGGGAGGCGGCTTCTGCTCTCCACGCCATGGTGTTACTGCAGATCCACCAGGCCAAAGCCCTGAAAGACCTGCACGAAGGTGGTCAAGACCTGGCGGTTCTACATGAGCTGCGTGCTACGACGGACCTCGCGCTTTGAGCGACGAAGGTGACTGCACAGTCTCTGGGTCATGCGATGTCCACACTAGTGGTCCAGGAGCGCCATCTCTGGCTTTGTCTCGCTGACATGAAGGAGCAGGAGAAAGTACAGTTCCTGACTGCTCCCGTGTCACAGACCGGCCTCTTTGGCGACGCTGTCGAGAGCTTTGCCCAGCAGTTCTCGGCAGCACAGAAGCAGACAGAGGCGATCAAGCACATCATGCGGCGGAGGAAACCTGCTGCTTCCACTCCGGCTGCAGCCCCTCAGCCTGCTCGTCGCCGTGGGCGCCCCTCTGCGGCCACCCCCGCTCCCGCGCAGCAGCCTTCCACCAGGCAGCATCGTGGAGCCGGTCGCAGACAGGACGCCCAGCCTGTCCAGGCCCCCGCCAAACCTGGCGGCAAGCGCAAGTGAAAGAGGCCCTGAGACGGGCGACCCAGAGATGGAGGAGACTACTCGTCGGGAGATGGTGACCGCACCAATCCCTCCCCTGGAGGAGGGCCGGGTGGAGAATCTTTTGTTTTGTTTTCTTTTTGTTCCAACGCTGGCCCAGCAGCCAGCGGTACCCAAAACATCAATAACATTTACATTTACATTTATGCATTTAGCAGACGCTTTTATCCAAAGCGACTTACAGTGCATTCAGGCTATACATGTTTTATCAGTATGTGTGTTCCCTGGGAATCGAACCCACAACCTTTTGCGCTGCTAACGCAATGCTCTACCACTGAGCCACAGGAACAGGAACAATAAAGGAGCGGTTTCCTCAATCTCTGGGTCTCAAGAGGAGGAGAGTGGTGAACCGTGCATCACGGCATCACTTCCCTCCTGCTCTCTTGGAATCAGGTGAGTGTTACACTGCACACCCAGACCCCGCCCCCTGCCTACACAAGCCAGGCCGTCACAGGCCCCAGGCCGGGTCCCTGTGTTCCACCTCGCTGCCCCACCGCGGGTACGTTGGTCCTGCTGGCACGGTCTCTCTGAGCCTGGCTAGCGCTCCCCAGTCCGTCTCGGTGGCTCCTGCGGGCCATCAGACTCGGCTACACGATTCAGTTCGCCCGGCGTCCCCCCAAATTCAGGGGCATCCGGTTCACTTCAGTCAAGGCCGTCGATGCCCCTGTCTTGCATGCGGAAATCGTAGTCCTGCTGGCGAAGGATGCGATAGAACCGGTCCCTCCAGCCAATATGAGGTCGGGGTTTTACAGCCCTTACTTCATTGTGCCCAAGAAAAGCGGTGGGTTACGACCGATCTTGGATCTGCGAGTTTTGAACCGTGCACTTCACAAGCTGCCGTTCAAGATTTTGACGCAGAAATGCATTTTCGGGTGCGTCCGTCCCCTAGATTGGTTTGCAGCGATCGACCTGAAGGACGCGTACTTTCATGTCTCGATCCTCCCGCGACACAGGCCATTCCTGCGATTCGTGTTCGAGGGTCGGGCATATCAGTACAAGGTCCTGCCCTTCGGGCTGTCCCTGTCGCCTCGCATCTTCACCAAAGTCGCGGAGGCGGCCCTTGTTCCCCTGAGAGAACAGGGTGTGCGCATTCTCAACTACCTCGATGACTGGCTCATACTTGCACTGTCTCGCGAGCAGTTGTGTGCACACAGGGACCTGGTGCTCAGGCACCTCAGCCAGTTGGGCCTTCAGGTCAACTGGGAAAAGAGCAAACTCGTGCCAATGCAGAGGATCTCTTTTCTCGGCATGGAGTTGGATTCGGTCAACCAGACAGCACGCCTCACCCAGGAATGTGCTCAGTCGGTGCTGAACTGCCTCAAGACTTTATCAGGCAGGACGGCGGTCCCACTGAAACTCTTTCAGAGGCTTCTGGGGCATATGGCTGCAGCTGTGGCCATAGTTCCGCTCGGTCTGCTCCATATGAGACCGCTTCAGCACTGGCTCCATGGTCGAATCCCGAGGTGGGCGTGGAAACGCGGTACTCACCGGTTTCAGATTACACTGGCCTGCCGCAAAACCTTCAGCCCGTGGTTAGATCCCTCGTTCCTTTGGGCAGGAGTGCCCCTGGAGCAGGTATCCAGGCATGCTGTGGTATTCATGGATGCCTCGGCCACCGGCTGGGGAGCCACGTACAACGGGCACGTAGTGTCAGGGGTTTGGACGGGTCCCCAACTGCGTTGGCATATCAATTGCCTCGAACTGCTGGCAGTACACCTTGCCTTGAGCCGCCTCAGAGGGCGCCTTCAGGGCAAGGACGTTCTGGTCCGTATGGACAACACTGCGACTGTTGCGTAAATCAACCGGCAAGGCGGTTTACGCTCCCGTCGCATGTTGCAACTCGCCCGCCACCTCCTCCTCTGGAGTCAGAAGCATCTGAGGTCCCTTCGTGCCATCCACATCCAAGGAGTGTTCAATCAGACAGCCGACGAGCTGTCTCGAGCAGCACTTCCAGGGGAGTGGAGACTCCATCCCCAGGCGGTTCAGCTGATTTGGGGACGGTTCGGAGCTGCTCAGGTGGACCTGTTTGCATCTCCAGAAACCACCCACTGCCAGTGGTTCTACTCCCTAACCGAGGCAACGCTCGGCACGGATGCACTGGCACACAGCTGGTCCCGGGGCCTGGGCAAATATGCGTTCCCCCCAGGGAGCCTACTAGCACAAACATTGTGCAAGTTCAGGGAGGACGAGGAGCAGGTCTTGTTAGTGGCTCCATATTGGCCCAACAGGACCTGGTTCCCGGAACTCATGCTCCTCGCGACAGCCCCTCCCTGGCCGATTCCTCTGAGGATCTGCTTTCTCAGAGACGGGGGAAACCCTCTGGCACTCGCGTCCGGACCTGTGGAAACTCCACGTGTGGTCCCTGGATGGGACGCGGAGGTTCTAGGTGACCTACCCCAGGAGGTAGCACTCACTATCGCTTCAGCACGTGCACCATTCACAAGACGGGCCTATGCTCTGAAGTGGAACCTGTTCGTTGAATGGTGTTCCTCTCACCATGAGGACCCCCGGAGATGTTCGATCAGAGCTGTGCTTTCCTTTTTGCAACAAGGGTTGGAGCGTAGGCTGTCCCCCTCCACCTTTAAGGTTTATGTTGCTGCTATTTCCGCTCACCACGACGCCGTAGAGGGGAGGTCGGTGGGTAAGCACGATCTGGTTGTCAGGTTTCTTAGGGGGGCCAGGAGATTAAATCCTCCTAGGCCTCCCTCCCTACCCTCTTGGGATTTGGCATTGGTGCTAAGAGCCCTATAAACTGCCCCTTTGAGCTTTTGCAGTCAGTCGAGTTGAAGTTTCTCTCTATGAACACTCTACTCCTGACTGCATTGGCCTCGATCAAGAGGGTGGGGGACCTGCAGGCATTTTCGGTTGACGAATCATGCCTTGAGTTTGGGCCGGCTGACTCCAGTGCAACACTTAGGCCCCGGCCCGGCTATGTGCCCAAGGTTCCTACCACTCCCTTCAGGGACCAGGTAGTGAACCTGCAAGCGCTGCCCCTGGAGGAGGCAGACCCAGCCCTAGCTTTGCTCTGTCCTGTACGCGCACTGCGACGGTATCTGGATAGAACTCAGAGCTTCAGGACCTCAGAACAGCTCTTTGTCTGTTACGGAGGACAGCAGAAGGGGAAGGCGGTCTACAAGCAGAGGATGGCCCACTGGATAGTGGATGCCATCACCTTGGCCTATGGAGCACAAGGTGTGCCCTGCCCGCTCAGGATGCATGCTCACTCAACTAGGGGTGTCGCATCGTCCTGGGCGCTGGCTCGTGGTGCCTCGCTAGCAGACATCTGTAGAGCTGCGGGTTGGGCGACTCCCAACACATTCGCTAGGTTTTATAGCCTACATGTCGAACCGGTTTCCTCCTGTGTTCTCACCTCAAACGGGTAGTGGCACTGAGAGGCCCGGCTCAGAGTCGGCTTGCGGCGTCCTTACGCCTAATTCTCCAGAGAGTTCCTTAACCAGGCAAACCCTGTCGAGTCCTCCAGCACTCCGGCGTCCGGACGTGGCGGAGCGTCCGGCGCCAGGCCTTTCAGCTAATTAATTCTTGAAATCTGGTGTGAGGCTGGTGCCCACATGAGAGACCCAGCCGGGATCCCATATGTGTATTCCACGGTATACTTATTAGAGCCGTGTTTCCCCTGGCAGACCACGTTCTGCCATCTCTGATGATGCAGCCTAAGCCATCTCAGAGACTTCCATGTGCAATAGGGCCCTACGGGGTTACTTCACATGTCTAAATGTCACTTAACCCCCTCTGGGAGGAGGTGACTCCGCAGTGTGCCTCTTCCAAGCGGAAGGGCATGCTTCCCAGTGTTATCCAAGTCCTACTGTTTGGGTTGCTCAAAGTAGTTGACCTTCTCTGTGTAGAGCCCGGTCCTATCGTCTGCCTTATAGGAAGGATCAGGAGGCCTACACAGTGCACTGGAAGAGGCAACTCCTGTGATGCTTTAGTAGGGACCCTAATTTCGTCGGTCATCCGACGTAACTTGGAGTGACCGACTGAACGGGAACGTCTCGGTTACGTATGTAACCCTCGTTCCCTGAAGGAGGGAACGGAGACGTCACGTCCCGTCGCCACAGTCGCTGTACCACAGCTGAGCTGCCGGGTCACCGGCTCGGCTCCTCAGCGAAAGCATGAATTAATGCGGTGCACCTGCTGCCTCTTATACTCATGCTGTGATCAGCAGCAGCTGGATGCAATGATCGCATGCCAATGTCCATTGGCTCATTTAGTTACACTCGAAGTGGCTTGGTCTCTCTGGCGAGATCCCAATTTCGTCAGTCATCCGACGTGACGTCTCCGTTCCCTCCTTCAGGGAACGAGGGTTACATACGTAACCGAGACGTTTTCAAAAAACACAATGGACCAACACCAGCAGATGACATTGCACCCCAAATCATCACAGACTGTGGAAACTTAACACTGGACTTCATGCAACTTGGGCTATGAGCTTCTCCACCCTTCCTCCAGACTCTAGGACCTTGGTTTCCAAATGAAATACAAAACTTGCTCTCATCTGAAAAGAGGACTTTGGACCACTGGGCAACAGTCCAGTTCTTCTTCTCCTTAGCCCAGGTAAGACACCTCTGACGTTGTCTGTGGTTCAGGAGTGGCTTAACAAGATGAATACGACAACTGTAGCCAAATTCCTTGACACGTCTGTGTGTGGTGGCTCTTGATGCCTTGACCCCAGCCTCAGTCCATTCCTTGTGAAGTTCACCCAAATTCTTGAATCGATTTTGCTTGACAATCCTCATAAGGCTGCGGTTCTCTCGGTTGGTTGTGCATCTTTTTCTTCCACACTTTTTCCTTCCACTCAACTTTCTGTTAACATGCTTGGATACAGCACTCTGTGAACAGCCAGCTTCTTTGGCAATGAATGTTTGTGGCTTACCCTCCTTGTGAAGGGTGTCAATGATTGTCTTCTGGACAACTGTCAGATCAGCAGTCTTCCCCTTGATTGTGTAGCCTAGTGAACCAAACTAAGAGACCATTTTGAAGGCTCAGGAAACCTTTGCAGGTGTTTTGAGTTGATTAGCTGATTGGCATGTCACCATATTCTAATTTGTTGAGATGTGAATTGTGTGAATTGGTGTGAATTGGTGGGTTTTTGTTAAAAGTGATCCTAAATCATCACAATTAAAAGAACCAAAGACTTAAACTACTTCAGTCTGTGTGCATTTAATTTATTTAATACATGAGTTTCACAATTTGAGTTGAATTACTGAAATAAATGAACTTTTCCACAACATTCTAATTTATTGAGATGCACCTGTATATGAAGCAGCACAACCTTTCAGCATTGATAATAATAGGAGATGTTTCTTAAACAGCAAATCATAATATTAGAATGATTTCTAAATGATCATGTGACACTGAAGACTGGAGTAATGGGTCGTGGTCGACGGAGTCGTGGTGAGCGGAAATAGCAGAAACTTCAGCTTTGCCAACACAGAAATAACTCTTCTCTATTATAATAAGCATATTTTTAACATTACAATATTTTTTATTTATTTTCCTAATTGAAACCGTATACTTTTATTTATAGCAGATGTCAAAAGGAATATACACACACACACACACGTGTGTGTATATGTGTATGTGTATGTGTATGTGTATGTGTATATACAGTATATATATATATATATATATATATATATACACACACACATACATACATATATAAAGATGTATTCTTTAACAAATATATTTATTTATTATATTGGCCATCAGTTAACAGTCATAACATGAAAGTAATTATCAGTATCAGCTGGAATATCAATAATAGTGCATCCTTGGTCATATAGTTTCTTTTTCACATAAAAGCTTCAGATCTGAGCTACATGACTGTATGACTTCATTTAAACTGATGTCATAAAATGTCTTAAAATACAGTCTGTATCCTAAATGGAAAGGTTTGGAAAAAGGCAAGAAACCGCTCTGTTCATTTATTTTGTGTTCCACAACTTGAAAGGAAAATATTCTCGTTTTCACAATTCAGTCAGGCTGTTTATCTCCAGTACACTTTTCGATATGACAGCACGTATTTATTAAAGTGCTAACTGAGCCACATGAATCAATATATAAACAGGTATAAAAACAAATCCACACACAGGTTTGTATATATACCATGTTCTTTTATATGCGCCTGTGGTTTCTGGGTTTGAGGACAGCACAATATTCCACGGGAAAATAAGGTCATTCTGTCCAGAACTGGAACAGACTCCAGTCAAAGCAATTCTCCCCACCTCAAATCACTTGGACACATGGAGCCATGTGGCTATGGAAGAGCATTTCTAGAAATGTCACCTCCAGGCTTCAGTGAGTCAGCTGACCCTTTCTAAATCATAACGCGAGGGTGTTTTTCACTTCAGCAGGAGAGATAAAGATGTCACGGCAAACAGCTTTCAGTCCAGGCTCTCGACGCTTTCTTGTGTAGTAATTAGGCCTTCCTGCCTCAGCTGTAACAAAGTGCTCGTCGGAATGAGAGTCTTTGCTACAAAGCCAGCACTCTCTAAACAGCTATTAATGAAATTTCAGGGCATCTGACATTTCAGTGCTCTTCACAATCACACTACGTGGCCCAGAGCTTTTTTCCTAATGGAAGAAAGAATTCTAAAGGAAGTATTACTAAACTATTTCAAAGTTTTAGGAGGTGTAAGAGTCTTACTGTCCACCGAAGTCTATGTAGAACCACCTCTGCAGGAGCTCATAGGTCACTAGAGTCACTCCAAACTGAGGCGAGGAGCAAAACGCACATGCTGAGGAAGAAAAAAAAAAACATTAAAAAGCAGTCTGTATAGATTCTACATTTATTTAAAAAATACTTAGGAGATGGTTATGGAATAGTGCTAATACACATTATTCACTCAAAAATTGTGTGTTCACCCTATTGCTGATCCAAACAACCATGAAAATATTTTTTTCTAACGCTCAATTTAAAAAACAAACAAACATAAAGGCCATCTTTTTACACTGCCTGCAAATGATTATATATATATATATATGATAATTCACAAATATTTTCTTAAGAAAGATGTTAAGAAATTTCTTAAAATAAATTTTAAGAAGTTCTTAAGAATGTTCCTAAGTGCAATTCTTTAAAAATTCTAAAAGTTCTCGAATATTTTCTTTAAAAAAAATATTTTTAAAGACAATGACAGGCTTTAGTGTTAGACTGTAAGACTTGCTCATCTACTTAATAAGATCTGCTTAATAATATTTTTGTCACAACAAGCTTGCTCATGATTTTTAAAAAACACTGTGGAACAGCCTTAAGAAAAAAGATATGAACATTCTTAAGAAATGTTTTTTGAATATAAAATATTCAAAACATTTAAGAAGAATTTTATTATTAAGAATGTTTTGTGAACCTGGCTCCTGTATGACTTTCGCTCAAGAAAAGGAGAAATGTTATCCCAATTTCCTCAAAACAATTGCAGAATGTCCAGAGTGGTCTATAACTGGAGCTTGAAAACTATTTTAAAAAATCATCATTAAAAAGAAACAAAAGTTGTCCATACAATATTTGCGCTATATTTCAAGTTTTTTGAAGTCATGTGGTAGTTTTCTCTGAGGAACTGAGTGAAATTTAAAACATTATTCACCGAGAAGCTTCCCCTCTACTGTAGGTTTCAAATTTGGGCTTACGTTCAATTCAAGTGTGGTGCGTCAAGAAGTGTCTGATATCTGATCACTGTATGATCACTGACATCAAACCAACTGTGACATGTCCTGACACACCATAATTGAATTCAATGAGATTTCAATTGAAGAATGAGAATGAGAATTCAATGTCAGCCGCGCCGCACGGATACGCTGTTTTCGTTCAAATCAAAGTGTAAACAAATGTAGAAAGCATATCTGTGTGGTGTGGCTGACACAGAACAGCGTACGCAGTTTGCGTCCAGTGGATACTCTCCAAAATGGCGTTACGCTGATGAAGAGGCGACAAATTGAATAAAGTCGTTATTTTGGGGTTTTTTTTGCGTAAAAAAAGTATTCTCGTAGCTTCAAAACGTTACGGATGAACCATTGATGGCAGATGGACTATTCTGAAGATGTCTTTCATACTTTTCTGGGTCAGTCAATGGGACAGTCACAAGCCTCCCGGTTTTCATCCAAAATATCTCAAATTGTGTTCTGAAGACGAACTAAGCTTTTAATGGGTTTGGAACGACATGGGGGAAAGTGATTTAATGACAAAATTTTCATTTTGGGATGGAGTAACCCTTTAAAATACAGTGCCCTCCACTAATATTGGCACCCTTGATAAATATGAGCAAAGGCGGCTGTGAAAATAAATCTGCATTGTTTATCCTTTTTATCTTTCATTCCAAAAATTCACAAAATTCCAACCTATCATTGAAGTAAAACAATTGAAAATGGGGGGAAATCTCATTGTGTAAGAAATACTTTCTCTAGTTCATGTTGGCCACAATTATTGGCACCCAATTATTGCAATGTCCTTTTCCCAGGGTAACAGCTCTGAGTTTTCTCCTATAATGCCTGAAGAGTTTGGAGAACACCTGATAAGAGATCAGAGACCATTCCTTCATACAGAATCTCTCCAGATCCTTCAGATTCACAGCTCCATGTTGGTGCTTCTCCTCTTCAGTTCACCTCACTCATTTTCTATAGGGTTCAGGTCAGAGGACGGGAATGGCCATAGCAGAAGCTTGGTTTTGTGCTCAGTGACCCATTTTTGTGTTGTTTTTGATGTTTGTGTTTGGATTATTGTCCGGTTGGAAGATCCAAACATGGCCCATTATAAGATTTCTAACAGGGTCAGTCACTTATTGATTTTTTATATGTTGGTATTTAATAGAATCCATGATGCCATGCATCTGAACAAGATGTTCAGGACCTCCAGCAGAAATATAGGCCCACAACATAAAAAATACAGCAATATATTTCATTGTACACATGAGGTACTTTTTTATCCCTGTGTGCACCAAACCCATCTTGAGTGTTTGCTGCTAAAAAGCTCATTTTTTTTGTTTCATCTGATCATAGAAGCCAGTCCCATTTGAAGTTACAGTCATGTCTGATAACTGAATATGCTGGAGTTTGTTTTTGGATGAGCTAGGAGAATTTTTCTTGAAACCTTCCCAAACAACATGTGGTGATGTAGGGACTGTTTGACAATTTTTTTCTAATGTTTTCTGACCCCGAGTCTCAACTATATTCTGCAATTCTACAGCTGTGATCCTTGGAGAGTCTTTAGCCACTCAAACTCTCCTCCTCACCGTGTATTAGGACGATATAGACACACGTCCTCTTCCAGGCAGTTTCGTAACATTTTCTGTTGATTGGAAATTCTTAATTATTGCCCTGATGGTGGAAATGGGATTTTTCACTGCTCTAGCTCTTTTCTTAAAGCTCAAATTTGTGAAGCTCAATTATCTTTTGCTGCACATCAGAAATATATTCTTTGGTTTTTCTCATTGTGATGGATGATTAAGGGAATCTGGTCTTTGTGTTCCTCATATTTATAATCCTGTGGAACAGGAAGTCGTGGCTGGACAATTTCATGCTCCAAGTCACCCTGGTGTGCTAAAAAATTTAAATATGAATGGAATATACTTCAGAGATATTTTACTCACAAGAATTTCTAGGGGTGCCAATAATTGTGGCCAACATCCATTGGAGAAAAACATTTATTTCATCATGAGATTTTCTCCCCACTTTCAATTGTTTTACTTCAATGATAGGTTAGAATTTTGTAAATTTTTTGAGGGAAAGATCAAAAGGATAAACAATGCCGATTTATTTTCACAGCTGCCTTTGCTCATATTTATCAAGGGTGCCAATATTAGTGGAGGGCACTGTATAAGGTCGACTGCAAAATCATTTGTAGCAAAAAACATTAGCGTGACTAGTTTCAGGTACGTCTACGAGATATACCTCCAGCTCCTTTCCAGAAGGCACGAGGCCCTTCCTCCCGAAGAATCTTCCAGAAACAGTCAATGAGTCCATTGTACGTGGTCTGGCCTGCACGGGCAGCCACTTGTAACCGGGTCTTGATAACATCAGGAGGGGTCACCAGGGATGCGGCAGGCATGCCTATAGAGAAGTCACACATGTCAATAAAGAGTCTGATTTGAATTCATTAGAACACTGAAGTAATGACTTCAAGGATTCAGATATTATATTTGAATATAACAGATCCATAAATATAATTTAATTAAGTTTTCAGGCCAGGATTAAAACATTAGCATATGTAAACTTTGCAACTAAATAAAATACTTTCATCTGAATAATTGCAAGCCTTTCTTTCTGTTGACCTGCTCTGATGGACAAAACCTTCATTATTAAGCACAAAGAACATAAAAATATCTTTAGAAAAACATATTACATTTTAGTCCTGTCTGTATCAGTGTTATTATCATTAGCAAACTCTAAAATGAAACATTTTCATGGAATTAAATTTAATGTTAAACAATTTTAAATGACACCAGATAGCACATTAACTTGGGCAGGCTTAAAATTCTAAAATTAAAACACTCTGAAATATATGAAATTGAAGATTACAGATATAGAAATAAGCCCTGTTCACACCAAGAAAGATAACTATAAATATAACAATATAAATTTAGTTTAGGGGGAAGTTGTGGCCTAATGGTTAGAGATTGGGACTCGTAATCCAAAGGTTGCGAGTTCGAGTCTCAGGTCTGGCAGGAATTGTAGGTGGGGGGAGTGATTGTACAGCACTCTCTTCCACATTTAATACCACGACTGAGGTGCCCTTGAGCAAGGCACCGAACCCCCAACTGCTCCCCGGGAGCCGCAGCATAAATGGCTGCCCACTGCTGTGTGGGGGTGTGTTCACGGTGTGTGTGTGTTCACTGCTGTGTGGTGTGCACTTTGGATGGGTTAAATGCAGAGCACGAATTCCGGGTAAGGGTCACCATACTTGGCCGTATGTCACGTCACTTTCACTTTTTCACTTTCATTAGCGTCCACACCAGCGGACAATATCGTCTATTTATTCTAAGCGCACACTCGTCTGCTGCTTTAAATTCTCGAGCTCGTTATAGCAAGTTCCGATTCTGATTGGGTGTGAATGTTTGTATCGTTCATCAGCTGGAAAAAACTTTCTAAAAGTGATTCCAACGATATCTTTTCTCCATGCCTTTATCGTTATAGCTGTGGTGTGGACTCTGCTATTCTTTAATATCTTTAGAGCTATATCTTTATCGTTATCTTTATAGTTATCATTCTTGGTGTGAACAGGGCTTTATAGCAAAATAAATACTACATTAAAAATCTAATACATACATATATTTCCTCAACAACAGGCAAAAATCCAACTGTACTGTATGTTGGTCAATGCCCAAGAAGTCTGCATGCTTCACCAATAATGGCACACAAACTGAGCGTGTAATTAAATTTCCCGAACTGATTGTAAATCACTAATTGCCTTGAAGCTCGAATTGCTGATAAATGGTAAACTGAGTGATACATGCCATAAGAACATACCTAACCATAAAAACGTGCTTTAAACCATCTGACAGATATAAAACATTGGTGAAGACAGGAATGCTAAGCTCTCTCTGACCATGTATGGCTTTTCAATCTCATATCACGCTCAAGTCAAGAAGCAGTAAATCTAAAAAGGCAAAAAGGATTAGAAATAAATATTAATTCTCTTTCACGTACATTCCAAACCATACTGGCTTGGCTAAAGATGTCGTCCTTTCAACAATGTTTTCTTAAAGATGAACCACAAGAGTAAAATATTAAAAACAACATCAGATCTGGATCGTATGTTATACGTGACGAGGAAAGAGAGACTTGTAAAAATATTGCAAGTCAAATCTTGGATGTGTTGGCCTGGTCATGCCAGTATCATAGGATCTGTGTATTGCTCCTGCAGTATGGCTACTTTGGGAATTTGAGATATTTTTTTTCCTCTTTTAACACTCTCAAAGCTCAAAGCACAAACTTCCAGGCCCTATATATTAACCAGTGGAAAATATCCGACCCTTGGCAGGCGCGCTGCACTTCAAAACACAGCCTAAATCACTGAGCACTCTAATTACGGCCAACCACAATGGAGCCAGCGGTGGCAGGCGGCTACCGGAGAGTGCGTGGTGGCTTACCCGCCAGCGCCCCGGCCAGCAAAAGCCTGCCAGGTCCCACTCACCCGTCTTCATCAGTCAGGGCCGCCTTGGTGTGTGCGTAGCAGGGGAAGTAGATGGCCGAGAAGGGGATGTCTCTCAGGAAACAGGCTTTTGCACCCTGGGGGCCGAGAAGACGGACACATTATGTCAAAATCCAAGACGTTAATATTTCATGAGGTATATTACAGATACCTTTTTCATTTGAGGACCGCAGAAGCGTCGCATTGTGAGGTATTCTGGGAGTTCGGTTTATGGTGTGTTAATGTCAGCCCTGTGGAATGAGTCTGTTTTGTGCCGTTTCTGACTTGTCACTTCAAATAAACATTCGCCATGGTGGTTTTTTCTCACAAGAACGGTCGTGGAGACTATTCCTGCGTCTGTCACCGTAAACAAAGCCGTACCTTCAACGGGATTCGGTTTCCTCGTCTTTAGCACGCTGGCGAGCAGCCAGGAGTGAAGAAACAGAGAGATTTTCCTCTCAGCAGAACGCTTTAAAGCCCGGCTGAAGTGCGCTTTAGACAGGCTTCATTAAACTCGCAAGGTTAATCTGCAGTGTGTACACAGGTAGCGCAGATAGCAGAGGTATCTCTTTCCTAAAGCGATCTTTGTGCTGTCCTGCGGGCCAGGACAGACTGCCTGCTGCGAAAGCAAATAAAAATCACCCCTGCGTCCAAAAGACCAGGCCTGGCTCATCTGCTTTGGCAGAGCCCGGAGTGCCGGAGGTGAGGTTTGCTTTAATGTGGGAACATCTGGATCCACTGGCCCTCAGTGCGCATGATAACTCGACAACAGCACACTCGCAGGTGTGTGTGTGTGAATGTGATATGAAGTGTGTGTCTTCGGTTTGGAGCACGGGCAGGGAGTGGTGGTGGAGGCCCTGCAGCGGCAGAAGGGGAGAGGCGGGGTAATTAGGCTGACAAAGACAGCTCTGTGCCTGGGCCGGACCCTGAGGAGCCAGGCCGTCTGAGAGAAGCAGGCTGCAGCGCGTCTCCTGCACTCAAAGCACATTGTCCGTGCGGCTCAGGAGAGACAGAGATGGAGGGGAGGCACCAGATTCGACATTCTTACACACACACAGGCTGTTGTGTACGGTAGTGAACCCCCCCCCCCCCCGACCATGACTCTGAAATAAAGGCTCCTTTCCCACGACAGGCTGACAGGTGAGCCCTGGAGACTTACCTGCCTCGGCCAGATGACAGGAGCGCAGGTTTTTTTCAAGTGACCAGCCATGTGATTTACTGATAAGTGAAGCACATTCTACTGTAATCTACTGAGAGATATCGAAACTGTACATGAGGTTTTGATACTTAAAAGACAATATGGGAAACAAAAGGCTGGGTTTGATACAACAGATATGATAGAAACAGCTACACTGACTGAACCGACTGAGTCTGAGTTTTGTTATTGTGACAACAGGATTTTTTTTTTTTACACACACTATTGTTCAAAGGAGGTTTGGTGTCAGTATTTGTTTTCTTAAACAAATCGATACTTTTTTCAGCAAGGATGCTTTAAATTGATCAGAAGTGACAGTCAAGACATTTTACAAAGATTTTTATTTCAAATAAATGCTGTTCCTTTGAACTTTCTGTTCAGCTTCCACAAAAATATTAAAGAGAAAAACTTTCTCCAATATTGATAATAATAATAAAAAAGCGCCAAATTAGCATATTTGAATGGTTTCTGAAGGATCACGTATCACTGAAGACTGGAGTAATGGTTGTTGAAAATTCAATTGTAAATTGTAATAAAATTTAAATTGTAATAATATTTCATAATTTCACAGTTTCAAATGCAGTCTTGGTGACCATTAGCCAAAAAAAAAAGTTACTGACCCCAAACTTTTGAATATATATTTACATGTTTTGACATATTGAGCCATGGTGCTTGAGTGGATGAAGTGGGTTTGAGTCCAACTTGTGTCATATACACACACACTTTTTGAAAGAATTTAGACTAAGTTCTTCTCTCTTTCACATTATTTCCTGTCCTTTCTACTGTCTCTAAGTAGAGAACATTCAGTTATTATTACAGCATAAACCAACATCTTAGTGTCTACATGTAATTAGCACCGCGCATAACACCTACGCAGAGGTGAACACGCCTCATTCATCTCTCTCCAGCTGTCCATAAAATGTCAGAGAACGCAGCCACTGGATGAGATACGACTCAACGCCATCATGGCAGTCCCCACAACGTTGTTTACACCAAAACACTCACTCTCCGCAACCTCCTGCTCTCCAAGCCTCAGGAATGCAGCCCTGCATCCCTGCTCAGATGCATTCGGCAGCAGCAGAATAACTGGAGATCTTCCCCTGCAGCGCTGCTGAGTTTCATGGGGTAAACAGGACACAAAAGCAGCACTCGGGGAGCCACTGGGCATTCACGGTTCTGAGAGGCTGGTGCTACCTGGTCCGACTGCTACAGCAGACCGCAGGGGGTGGATTGAGGCCTGATGGTGTATGTGGGTGGGTGTGTATGAGACTTGCTGGAGAATGTGGAGCATGACTGAGGCACTCAGGGATATAAGAGGGAGTGCAGGGAGTCAATCCACAGGTGGGAGGCGCTAGAGAGCTGAGGATGCTCTTCTAGGTATTTAGTGTGGTGCAAGGTGGGTCAGACTGTATTTTGGAGGGCTATTGGAGGAGATGTGAAATATATAAACACATACAAATATACAAACACTATACTAAATGTAATAAAAAAGCTTAGTTCTGCATATTTTTAGGATAGGTAGTATGCATATAGGCATTAAGATTAAGCATGCATGTTTTTGGATTTTTTTTGCTCATGACATCAATACAAATGTAATTTTTAAATGTTTTTGAACTATTTTTCTTATGCTCACCAAGGCTACATTTATTTGATAAAAAATACAGTAAAATTAGTCAAACTGAGCAATTTATTTTAAAAAGTTGATTTCTATTTCAATATATTTTAAAATGAGCTGAATTTTTGACTGCCATCCAGTCTTTAGTGTCAAATAATCCTCCAGAAATTATTTGAATATGATGATTTAGTGCTCAAGAAACATTTCCTATTATTATCAATGTTAAAAACAGTTGTGCTGCTTAATCTTTTTGTGAAAAATGTGTCACGTTTCTTTCAGGATTCTTCGATGAACAGAAAGTTTAAAAGAACAGCATTTATTTGAAATAGCGTTATATATTGAATAACATTATATATGTCTTCATTGTCACTTTTTATCAATTTGATGCATCCTTGCTGAATAAAAGTATTCATTTCTAAACTTTTTTTTACTTTCTTATTTTCTTAAATTCTTAAAATAAATGTAAATAGCTAATAAATGCAATGAACACTGAATTTCGCCATATTCTGACAATTTGCATGAAAACACTCCTGCAACAGTTTTATATGGGGTAATATTTCCCAGTACTCTTCTATTGGTTTATAAAGGTATAGATCAGTGAAGTACATACTGTTCTATAAGCACATAGCAGATGTATCTGACATATGTGAATTAGGTTTCAGGTTGTTTTGTGTGAATGTGACATACCTTGTACAGACCGAAGAAACCCAGGTCACGGATGACAGAGAGAGCGCTGACGCGTGGCCCTGTGGTGATTTCTCCTGCCACCTGCAGTCGGATCTTCACAATCTCCAGAGGGTTTGTGAAGATCACCTGAGATCCCCCAGCCTGAAGATCAACAACACAAGCATACAGGTTTTCACAGAGCTTCATGAACAATCATATTTGTGAGTGAGATGTTTGCTGAATGCAAGTACAGATCATCTGAGATAAGTTTGTTACAGTTGTAAATATGTTCTGATGAACTCAAAGTGAAAAAACAAAAATGACAAGAGGGAAGTAACATGATATTCATGTCATAAGAGGACAATGCTTTTAACCAGGACCTAAGAATGATTGTGCTATTGTCACTCTTTGTAGGAGGAGGTTATACCTGCCAAAGACAGACGGTGCCTGAAACATCACACAGAACGCAGGCCCCTGGGGGCCTCTCAAACATGTCTCCAACCTTGTACTTGTGTGGCAGATAAAAAGCATCTGCAGGTTGGAACAGGTTCCTCCAAGCTCTTTGAAACGGTTCGGCTTTGACGTGATGGCATCTGAGGCTGCAACAGAAGCATTTAAACATGTCTCGCCAAAGAGGCTGGCTGCTTGCCGCCTCCGTGCCCTATCTTTCCTGTTGCTCCTAGTTACTGAGGCTGCACGCAGAAAAACAGAGCAGTGTAATTAGATGGAAATCAGTTTCCATGGATTTCTTCTCCTTCCCTCAGCCCTCCTTTTGAAAACAGAAGGGCCTTACTTTTTGTTTGTTATTGATTTTATTCCTCTATTTTTTCATAGATATTAGCGTTCGGGGGTCGTCATATGGGAATCTGGTAAATTGGTCTCGAATTTCACAAGTGTGCGCATTTAAAAATCCCATTGAGTACGAGGTAGCATATTTAAAAATAAAGATCATTTTCATCTCATTGAAGGTGTACTTTAAATAGGATGGACCACAATGACCCGCACTTTCCTTCCAGAGGAAATTACAGCTCAGACATGCAGAGAGGGGTTCCTACCTTTCAGAACTCACAGCTCCGACTTAATAGTTGGCACATTTCATGAATATGGTTAATTTTGCTGTCCAATTATGTATATATATATATATATATATATATATATATATATATATATATATATATTAGTATTAGAGGCACAGACCCTTAGGTTTAGAAATGTTAGATAAACTATTATCTACAATGATCTATAAAATTAACCTCCTGTGTTGAATCTAACAATTAAAATCTTAAAATTTTCATCACAGTGAAAAAAAAGGTTTGAATTTCATATACTAAAAAAATAATGTTTAGCTGACTTGCACAACCCTATGACAGAAAAAAATTCACCAATTAAAAAATTAATATAATATTCCTTTAATTTGTGACACCCAAATGGTAACATTATTTGGATATTTTCTACAACATAATGAGCAGATTATATTGATAAATAATCTCATATTCTCAATTTTTACACAAATTGTAGTGTTGATTGCATAAAGATCACTCCTAAACCCTGTTACTCAAATTATGTAGGACAAAAATCCCCCCCCCCCAAAAAAAAACTTTTTTTTTTTATTAATTATGGGAACATTTCTCAAAAGCAAAAGTTGTCTACTAAATTTTGTTTAATTAATGTTTATTGCTAGAAAAATTTCCAAATCCCACAAGTCACAAATCAACATTTTCTGAAGGTTAAGTACTTCCTTTCACTAAACAATAATTTTTTTAAAAGTAGTTACGAGTTTCACATCCTATTTCGTACCCTATTCATGGAAAATGCCACTTATTTATGTGGAAAGTAATCTTTTATGGTTAATTATGGCATCAGGGCCGAAAGCAATCTTTTTTTCCCCCTTGTTTTGGCAAGGAACAATGCACTAAGGAGATGGCCAGGCTATTAGCCGCATTAATTGGGTACTAATTGGATATTTAAAAAGTTACACAAAGAAAACAAGCAAAAAGCAAACAACAAGAACATCGGTTAGAGGGAGACAACAGATCAATCACCTCTGGCGGAGAGGCAGTTTAAAGAGCGGGAAGCACGTGCTGCAACGTGACTGCAAGAAATGCGATTTGAGTGCAGAGTGAGCCAGCGTTCTCTTGATAATTCGGTGGTAATTACAAGGCAAGGTAATCCCCAGAGGCACTGAGAGCATGTGTGCATGTTTGAGGGGGGGGGGGGGGGATACCTAATACACTCTCTACTGGTGAGATGAGCGCAACTGAAGACCGTAAGCATCACATACACACACAAAACGCTACAATCTTCTAAAAACAATAACTCACAGCCAGACACAAACATTAGACTCCCTTCATTAATACTCACTCACATTCCTTGCACTTAAACGGGATTACACAACCGTTTTCATGTAGAAATGATACCACTGCGATAAAAAAAAGTTTTGCAAAAGACTAACAAACCTTTCCGAATGCTGAAAAACAACAGACAAGCTAAATTACATAGCTTTACAACTCGCACCGCAAATGAACAAAGCGTCACTGTATGCACGCCACGTTTTTTTTCCCGCTCTCTACAGCACTTTACGTTGGCTAAGCGAGTATTTTGAGTAACCCAGCCCTCAAATGAAGGCCAGCAACAACCAGATAAGAATCCGGCCAACTCCTCGGCCAGCGAAGCATGCTGTTCTTACCAAATGATCAACTCTTGGCAACTGTCAAGGGCCTAATTCAGAGGCTGCAATGTGAGAAGAGACGAGCTTGAAACGTATTTTTTTTTTTAAATTTTAATCACCGCAGTTCCATAACCCTTTTCCCCTCTCTAGTTTTCTGTGATTTTTACTCTCCTCCCTCAGTCAGGAACATTCACGGTGTGCAAATCAGCAGTCTAGTCTTTTCCCTCTCAAACCAAATAAATAGATTTGATTTGCCGTGGCTTGCAGTGTCAATAAACATGGCTTTGAGCGAGCGGCGCGTGTACAGGCGTGAGAAAGGGAGTGGATCCTGCCAGGACAAACATCGGGGATTCGGGCCGGGATGAAAGGAGCTGTCAGAGAAATCAGAAGAGGAAAAACACATCTCCGTGGCACAAGCTCCCTTTCTGAGCTGACTTCATCTGCAACCAACCTGATGTTTCCGTAGCCATCTCTTTTCAAATCTCAGAGCCGAGATCTTGTGGGCTAAATGCACTCATGTCGGTATAATCGAGACTGGCAAGCATCTAAGAGTCTGTGACACTTTTAAATGGAAACCCACATGTGTAGAAATGTTTTAGTGATCACTGTCATATGAAAGAGGGTCTTTCAGCGACCTGGGTCAGGGCAGACATGAAGAAGCAGGGTCTGGTTTTGACAGGTCTCAGGTACGACACAAACAGGAAGGCTACTGCTTTCAGAAATCCGAACTGAAGGTATTCACTTTCACACAGTTCAGACAAGAATGAACTGAAGCATATGCGAACGATGTATTAATAATGTCAATTTCACCTTTACGCTTCTAATGAAAAGGGTAAGTGATTCCCTGTTAATGCTTGTGAGGGGCAGCAGCAGACTATGATTTAGAGGTGAGATGACAGGAGAGAAGTGTTTTATACATGTTTTTAAACACTGATGGGGCTGAAGTGTCTTTTCAATCACCTCACAAAAGGAGAGAAGTGTTCCCTCAGGCCAAGGCTTAGACCTCAAAGCCCACTGACATTCAAAACTAAACTCCTTATTGTCAGTGTACTGTTACTGCATGATGTATGGATTATATGTTTGCGTATCAAAGAATAAAGCTACTCACACATCCGCCAGCCAAGATTTCAGCAGGTAAAGGAACGCTGCCGTCTTTTTGCATAAATTTTCCTCTCACAAGTCATTCACCTGTGGAAAAAAACAATGTAGCATCAGATATCTATAGTTTCTAGGAGGAAGAGGACTTTTTTTAGATTTAGCACCTAACAGAATTCTGCAAAAAGTTCTGAATTTTTTTTTCAGAATTCGAATGGCTCTTGCATGTTGTACTGGGATTGTTTTAGCAACCAATTCACTTAAGAAAATGTGCAAAAGTTACTTAATTTAAATGGGCACAGCTATAGCAGTCTGCACTATACAGTAGTGCCCATTTACACTGGATTGCAGGTGGTCAGTGAATAAGACTTTATAAGGTTTTTTGTGCATTCTTAAGATTTTCCTATGGAAGCCTATTTGTGCCTCAGAATAAAAATAAAAAAACAACTGATATATAGTCACAATTAAAAGAAATTGTCATTATTGTGATATACTGAAATCACAATTGTAATATATAAAATTGCAGCTGTGAGATATAAATTCACAATTTTGAGTTACAAAGTTAAAAGTTATAAGTCAATTTTGAAATATAATGTGCCAACTGTGAGAAAGTCACAACTGTGAAAAATTATGTTGCAATTTTTATTTGAAGTTGAAATTTTGAAATACAAAGTCAGCTGGTGAGATATCAAGTCATGATTTTGAGCTATATACCATAGTTGCCATTTTTAGATCTAAAGTTGAAATTTTGGAATATAAAGTGGCAATTTTGTCACAACTGTGAGATATCAGGTCAGAATTTTGAGATATAAAGTCTGATAGATATATATTGGGGGGGGGGGGGTCTAATGCTATTTCATGCATGTTGAGTTATTTACAATGTTAAAGAGTTGGATTCTCATACTAAACATGGGCAAAGTTTAAAAAAATTATATGGATGCAAAATGGAGAATTTCTGTGTCAAATACACTCCTTCTGGTTTCGTTCAAGTTTCAGAAAGTTTTTTTTCGATCGTGGCTCTTCATGACGTCATGAAGGGTGGAACTCCTTATATGGGCATTTCTCCTGGAAGAGTGCACCCGTGCACACATCGACCAGTGCGAGAGCGCGCCCATCAACTCGCTCTAGTTTTGCAAGTGTGTTTGTTGATGAACGTTTTATAAACAAGGCCCAGTTCGAAGCTGAATTTGCACATCGTTTGATACTGAAAGATGGAGCAGTCATGATCCGGAACTGCAGGCAGTAAGTGAAACAGCATCAAATGTCTGTGTTTTGTTGGCAATCGGCGCTCAAGTGCTTGTTACTCTTTAGCTCCACCCACAGCACGCCTCCAGGAGCTCGGCTGTTTTTGGAGAGAACCTTAAATCTGTAGCTTTCTTTCATAAATGATTAAACTAAAGACTCTTTGGAGATATGAAGGGTGCAATACTACTTTATAAGTACTCAAGATTAACATGAGATTGGCTGAAACTGTGTGTGTTAGGTCCCCTTTAAGTTGCAATTTTGAGATATATAGTGGCAACTGTGAGATAAATCCACGATTATGAAAAATGAAGTTGAAATCATGATTATGAAAATTTTTATATGAAGTTGTAATTTTGACAGTACTGTTTCTAGGCATAGGCAAGCTAGGCGGTCGCCTAGAGCGCCACCAGCTGGAGGGGGCGCCAATGAGCACACATACTGCCACTACATTTTAACAGGGTTGTAATCAAGAGTGGCACGGACACCCTGAAATACGATTGCCGCCCCCACTGGATCCCGCAACATCATTAGGCTAGAGTACTGTCATTCTGACGATGCCTGTATGCCATTGGATCAGAGTGCTGTCAATTGCTGCCTCTGATTGTTGCATGCAAAGTTTTCATTTGGATTTGGAGCGCTCAACAATGCCATTAGATCAATGGGTTCTGTCAGTGTTTTGGCAAGGTAAGGCTTTTTTTGCCATGCAAATTCAAAAGCCAATTTAAAATATTGGTACATAAAAAGTACACAAAATCAGTATTTTGTTTAGGCAGTATTTGTGGCAGTCGAGAAATCATTTTTCATGTGAAACTGGTCTAAAAGGTGTGCGTTTTTGCGCCAATGCATTGTTAAAAGTTTAGTGTGTCTTGTAATATTCCCATATAAAACTTTTACAGCCAATTAAAAAATATTGGTGTAGTAAAATTCGCTAATTCACAAGATCAATACATACTTTATTAAACCGCTTTATCAAATTTAACGCATCCTTATATGGAAGTGTCGAAATGCTGAATCAATTCATTCGCTTCCAAAATAAATAAATAATTAACTTCCAACAGCGCTTAAAGGGAACAGCGTTATACATATGGGGCAGAGCGTCACGTTATTTAAAGGGGAAGTTCATGCGTCAATGAGTAATAAAAGAACAAGTAGCTTCATTCTGATTACTTTTATGTCACTGATCAGGCTTTTATATGTAGTTTGGGGTAACAAAGGGTTTTATAGGTTTGACTGAAATAATAATGCAATAACTGACACAACAACAACAAAACAATTGAACAAAAAACTGATAAAGTCAAAAAGTAGCCATGCATTGACAATATCTAAACATGTATCCAAATCCAAATGTAATAAAATTAATTTATGTGTGATGACAATTTCTTAGCAACTAGGGATTGTTACATAGCCTAGAGCTATACAGGCATCCAGTGGCTATAATGGTATCACAGATAATAAACTGTGCAAAATGTTTTATCTTAACAGTCAATTTACAAATAGGCCTAATGTGTTCAGATTTGTGGAACTCACAATGCGCTGAATTTCCACAAATTAGTGTCATTACTATGACAACCAATTTGGATGTGACAAGAAACTGATGTCTGAAAAAGAAATTATATATAACCTATATACAAATATAATTTGTAAATGTATCAGTGTTGTTATTTAAGATTTGAGTGTTTACATAATCAGTTTTGTGTTATTTTGTATGTAATCTTAATTATCTTGTTTGGGTGTGGGAGTTGGATGGTGGTGGGGGAGGGGCACTAATAGGGATTTCGCCTAGGGCGTCAAAATGGCTAGAAACGGCCCTGAATTTTGAGATAAAAAGTCAACTGGTGAGATGTCAAGTCAGGATTTTGAGCTATATACTGTAGTTGCAACGTTTAGATTTTAAGTTGAAATTTTGGAATATAAAGGGGCAATTGTGTCTCAACTGTGAGATATCAGGTCAGAATGTTTTAGATATTAAGTCTGATTATATAAATATAGACATATTAAGTTGCAATTTTGAGATATAAAGTGGCAACTGTGAGATAAACTCACAATTTTGAGATATATAAGGTTGCAATTTTGAGATATAAAGTGAGATATAAAAAGTCAAAATTTTGAGAAATAGTTAAAATTTTGGATAAAAAGCCACAATTATGAGATATAAATTCACAAGTGTAAAATATAAAGTCATAATTCTAAGGAAAAAAAGAATCACAATTGTGATATAAAGCTACAAATGTGACACAAAGAAGTCACTGTGAGATACAAAGTCGTGATTGTGAGATTCAAAGCCGCAATTGTGGGAAATAAAGTATAAGTGAGCCTGCTGATGCCCAAGTAAAGAATGCAAGAATGCACACTGCTTTGACAGGGGATCAAACAGAAAACAGATTCACTTCTTTTTCAAGGGGCTAAGGCGAGGCACTGAAGTCAGGCAGCAGGCGGGCGGGAGAAACAGAGGGGTGTATTTCTGAGGAGTTAAGGGCTTTGGTTTTAAAAAGCCACGCTGATGTGGTGAAGGCAGAGCACTTACTGTAAGCTTTGTGGCTTTCTCGGGAGCCACGCCCAGAAGCTGCGGTACGAGGCCTATAATTAGAAAACAAGTTGATTAAAAAAGACAGGGGTAAGGGAAGCACGACTTTCCTCAATATAAAAGCTGCAGTGCTGCCTCCAGTTCCCTATCATCCACACACTAATGAACACTATTGATGTGGAGTGTTTAAATATTGGAAACTTAACAGTACTACAAACTCTTTTTCCCTTTAAAAACAGCCTTAACCAAAGTTTACACAGCCCTCAATTACAACGCAGATTTCTGGCTTAGACAAAAATAAACTAAATAATCTGATTTAAAAGTGATGACCCACCCCCGGCAGTAACAAACAAGCGCAGTAATGTGGGCATAGTATACGAGTATAAATAGGCCACACAGCTAGATGAATACAAACATTTCCTGCATGCATTGCCATACGGAGTGCATTCGTGTTTATATGCAAAAATATTTTTCAAACTTAATCATCCGTTGCAATTCCCTTAAAAAAATATTGTTCTTGCATGCTGCTGATTGTTTTGTGTATGCCAGGATAGTGACATCATCGGCTGTTGTCTTTACCAATTTCTGAACATCTACTTTGTCAATAAACAATCAGCATGACTTTTTGTCTCGATTAATAGTAAATATGCTCTGCATTAAGGGATCTGATAGGAAAAGCTGAAAAATATACTAAAGATTGTTTAAAATAAAAATAAAATAATTTTCTTTTTACCTACAATTATAGTTTAACCTCAAACATAACTTTTTTTTGAAGTTGCATTCAAAATCATGTGGCTCAATAATCTACCATTTCACATCAAGATCAAGGGAATGGCAATTGTGTACTAAATGTACAATAACCTTCTTTAAAGTATTTTTTATGCATTTGCTAAAAGCCTGAACTGTCCACTTCCTTGTTTAAAAACTAAACTATTTATATGTAAAACAAAAGCACTGAGTGCTCACTTCAAATATAGTGCTCTCTGTCATAAAGCGCTGATATGCTCTGCTAAAACGAGTACTGATTTTTCATACCATCCCCCTGTTATAATTCTGCACGGGTGATGAAGATCTCAGCCTCTCTTTTGTCAGCTTTATGATTGACAAATACCAGTAGTTAGTGTTCTCAATGGAGGTCACATGGCAATTGCACCTTGCAATCACAATTTGAATCTGTGACCTCACAGAATGCTTTAAAAACTCATGTTCCAGCTCTAAAAGAAGAGCAGATACTCATTATCTGAGCGCTATTGACTGCGAAGAGCATTCATGTTCTTCATTGTTAAGTTCCTGTGCTGGTATGTGCTCTTTCATGCACTGCACATTGTCCCCTCAAGCAGCAAAGGTAGACTTAATCTCTTCAAAGCAGGTAAGGTCAGAGGGAAGATGACCTGCCCCTGGCATTCATGAAAACGCTTTTTGTTGGTGCGTCACCGATGGCCTGGCTGCACGAAGCCACTGACCTCTGTAGAGGCCGAAGAAGCCCTCGTAGCGTACGACCTTCTTGAAACAGTCAAAGCTGTTCTTGTACATCAGCTCGTCCATAAAGGAACCCGAAGAACGCTGGTTCTGCATGCGGGTCTTCACCAGGTCGATGGGGTACACGGCAGTGGCACCCACGGCTGTCATGAGAGGAAATTTGCTTAAAACTATGAACGATATGGAATAGTAAGACTGTACAAGGAATAGTTCACCCCAAAATTTTAATTTGTAAGAAATGTATTCACTCTCAGGCCATCTGAGATGTAGATGAGTTTGTTTCATCATCAGAACGGATTTGGAGAAATTCAGCATTACATCACTTACCAATGGATCCTCTGCAGTGAATGGGTGCCATCAGAATTAGTGTCTAAACAGCTGATAAAAACATCACAATAAACCACAAGTAATCCACAAGTGAAAATCTGTGTGTTAGTAATAAACAAATTCATCATTAAGATTAAGATTCATCTTTTTGCTTCCGGTTATAACTTCAATAATATCGCTTTCTCCAGTGAAGTCATCTCATCTGAGTCAGGAGAGAAATATGCACAGATCAAGCACCGCTTACATGAGAAAAGTCTAAAACAGTTCTAAACAAATATCTCTGTGGATTTTACACAAACCTATAAAAGATCTGAGATGCCCGAACACCTGAGAAGAGATGATGCCAACCCCTCAGAGGACCTGAGGATGCCAACCCTGAAACAACACATAGAACTACTAAATTTTGCTATAAGTTTGATTGCAACATATAATCATTGCTGTTAATAGTGTTCATCGTCTGTTTGATTACGTAATTAACTGATTTTTACCATACATTTCTGCCATATGTACATCAGCTTTACATAGTCACCACTGATAAGCTACTACTAAATATATTGTAGAAACTTAATTTCCTGTAAAGCTGCTTTGCAATGATTTGTATCGTGAAAAGCGCTACAAATCATTGCAAAGCAGCTTTACAATTGAATTTTGATGTGAGAGGACAACAGGAAACACTGGAGGAAGTGTTATTATGAATTACAGATTGGTATTTTGGCCAGAAGCAATGGTTTAAAGTTAAAATGGTTTAATGATTGATTGATTTCTTAAAACACTTCATTTACAAGACATTGATTAATTACTTGTGGGTTATTGTGATGTTTTTATAAGCTGTTTGGACTCTCATTTTGATGGCCATTCACTGCAGAGGATCCATTGGTGAGCAAGTGATGTAATGCTCTTCAAATCATCTACATCTTGGATACCCTGAGAGTGAGTACATTTTCAGAAAATTTTCATTTTTGGGTTAACTATTCTTTTAAAAGAGATGTGCAGGCTAATGAAGGACACATGGGACATTGAAGAAGGACACATCAAACAACAACAAAAAAGAATGAACGGAAAGAAAGTCAGGATATTTTGGAAGAAAACATCAGTCAATTCTTATCTGACAACTTTGGGGTGGACACAAAGGGGATACAGCACCGACAGGCTTAATTAAAGAGTGAGTCACCCTGCACTACCTCCTTATTACCTTGTCTCCTCTGAGAGAGCCAGACTGGAGCCAAACACAGGGCCAAGCACCACCTCCTTACGTACACACAGTCCAACACACACACACACCTCTGATCACTGACAGGTACAAAAGAATCTACCCAGGAGGTTCCCATGGTGCATAACCTCATTAAACTGGAGAAATAGCCCCCTAAGAAGGCAATAGGGCAGGCTTTGTTTTTCTTTTTGTCCAGTCCTGCTATCTCTCATGTGGAGGAGGGGCTGCTGCTGGTGCAGGCTCAGTTAAAGGAGTGGTGCACAATGATCTGTGACTGACTCACCTCCAGCCACAGAGCCCAGGGTGAACCTGTACGCCGACTCGGTGGCCTGAACCAGAAAGGAGCGAGACACATCCCCACCAGACTGCTGTGGACAGAGAAAATACAAGACAAGATAATCAGAACTGCCACCATTACGCTCTTTAAAAATTTCACGTTATCAGTCATATAAATGGTATTTAGATTATGAATAAAAAGTTGCAAAACTGTTATCAGAAGCAAAAAATTGATTTTTTCTCAGACTACTTTAATAACAGAATAGAATAGAATAGAAAAACATAACATTTTAATATAATATAATTTTTGCAACACTGATATAAGAAATGTTACTTGAGCACCAACTCAGCATATCAGAATGATTATGTGACACTGACAACTGGAGTAATGATGCTGAAAACGTTTAAATATATAAAAATAGAACATTAAAAAAACATTAAGAGAGAATAGAATAGAATAGAATATACAGCTTATAAATAATATATAGCATATAAATAAAGTAAAAGCTGTTATCAAAAGCAAAGAGTGTCTTCTGTGGCCTTTTACAAGTCAATTTGTTTTGATTATCCAACTCCAATCTGTTTAGGTAAAAAAAAAAGCCTTTGAGAATCCCAAGTTTGCATTTAACATTTCCACTCACATTTGTTTTATTTTACTTTCAATGATTTTACTATTATTCTAAAATGAACGTGGAAAATAAAAGAAAGAATGCGTATGTAGAAACTTTTGACTAAACACTGACAATTTCGTTCTGCTTTCTGTTAGTTTAATTACTGAGAAAAGGAAACATTAGGATTTTACAACATAATAAAATACTTAATTTAATTTGATCCAACATCCCTAGATAATGAGAAATGCTACTTTTATCATAGTGTTAGTCGAGACAAGCAGAAACCACAATCAACTGGGTTCAATCAGTGCACTAGCCACGGCCGTAGCCCCACAGTTAGAGAGAGAGCAAGAAATAAGGCCAGCCAGAACCATCCAAGCATCCCATGCTGCATTCCCCGCCAGAGATACAGTCGCCCCTGCCTACCCGAGACCACCTGTCAGGAACCTCAAGGTAACTGTGCCCCCCTCCCAGACTCACTGGGGTTAGGGGTGTGGGATGAACTGTGTTGGGGGAGCGGTGAGGGAGAGCTGGCCAGCAGCCCATAAGGCCAGACCACAGCCCAAAGCAGCTCATTGTGGTGGGACTGGCGTCTCTGTCCCGGGCCCCCGCTTCGTATGGCCATGCACGAAGGAATAACTCAGCCCTCAATGTGTTTGGAGGCAGAACTTCTGATAAAATAAAGAGGGAATATCTAGGCACAGACACACTCTCTTTCTTTTCCCTGTAGAGTCTTCAAGCCCTTCTGTCTGTTTTCATTTCCCCTCATCTCACCATCAGACGTTGATAAGTTTCCTCGACTGCTGGGCTTGCGTTTCATTTACAGCTTTTTATATGTGTGATCTGTGTGCTGATGACAGATTCAGATATTCTCTTCTTTCACTGCTCTGGTCAAAGCGAAGACGAGAGCTCAGCAGTAGCTGACAGAAAAATCCAGAGGGGCTGGAAATGATGCGTCGATCAGAAGCACTTACTTATAAACACAAGCTCTGAAAAGATATCTTTAACTTTAGCAACCGAGACATTAAAAATGAGTGAACCAATAACATCAATATGAGTAAAAGTGTCGCATTTAGATAACTATACAAGTTATCTAAGGATATATGTCACATTTCTGCAATAACAGAACAAAGAAAAAAATAGAACTATACACTATGGGTGTGTCCAAATCCGCTCCCTGTTTCAGTTACAGGTGTTTGGGTCAAAATCGTTCAATCACTGTCAAAACCATTCATGCACACTAAACATTCCCAGAATTTATGATAAATTCCACTACATTAATTTATCAAAAAATTCTGTCATGTCTTACTAAGTATCTCAAACGAGTACTGTAAATGCATGAAGAAAATGCCTTATTTCTGTTTTTAAGAGATTTTTTTTAAATGATCTTCTATGCATCTCCTTGTGTTATTATTTATTTATTAATTTATACACTACTGTTCAAAAGTTTGCTGTCAGTAAGTTTTTGGTTGTTTTTTTGATGATGATGATGATGATGATTAAATAAATACTTTTATTCAGCAAGGGTGCATTAAATTTATCAAAAGTGACAGTAAGACATTTATAATGTTAAAAAAAGATTTGTATTTCAAATGAATGCTGTTCTTTTGAACTTTCTATTCAACCCGAACCCGTGCAGACCCGAGAAATGCCTTAAATGTACTACCCGGACCCGACGCGGACCCGACCATTATTCGAAAGTTGGACCCGAACCCGGCTGGGAAGACACAGACCCGACTGCACCCGTCCCGATCGGCACATATTGCATAGCAAATGCTATTAAGTCAATAAACATGTTGCGGAAAAAACAACAACCTTTTTTCCTTTACTGTTAGTAGCCCTCTCACTGACTGCGATACAATCCTCCTTGCCAATACATTTCCATCCATGTTAGGCTGTTCCTCTCTCTTGCTGACTGAAAGAGCCTTCTTAATCCACTCATTATTAGTACACGGACACGGATGACTAATGCAACTTCGCAGTTCTTTTTTTCATCTCGAGTTAACTTCGACTGTTACGTTTACCCTTTTGAACTACAATAACGATACTTTTTGTTGGTTGTAATAAAGACTCAATTTGCGTAGCAAAAAACGCACATAATTAGAAGTTTGTTACACTCTACTGCGTGCGTGTACAATAACAGGAGGTGCGTCTATTCAGTTTTGTTTCAGCTTTTTTTTTTCCACATCACTCATGAAGGAATCCATAATCAGCGTCCGCTTGCAGTACTACTCCGCCCGCGCTCTGTTTCTGGCGGCTGAGGTAACGCGTGTTTCTTCCACCTTATTTCCCACTCACACTTTTCTCATCCTAATTTTACAAACTGCAAGTTACACACACGCATGTTGACTGACACTGATCTATGGCGGGTGCGGTGTTCTCCGATCGACTCGGGTATTACACACAATGTTAAACAGACCCGGGACCCGAAGTAATAGATTGGGACCCGACCCGGACCCGGCTGACCATTTAAAATATAGACCCGAACCCATACGGGTCCCGGGTCGGGTCCCGGGTCCTCGGGTCCTCCGTGAAGACCTCTACCCCATGCACCATTGAACTCTGACCCTCTGACTCCCCCCCTCACCCCACACACACACTGTGACCAGCACCAGTCACTTTGTACAGCATTGGACTGACCTCATTCAACTACCTCTTCTGACAGTTTGAATAAAGACTGCTCTCTGAGCTTTTTGTCACTTTAAATATACTGATAAGCTGTTTTGCACTACACCATTTATATCTGCACTCATGGGCGACATTAGGGGGGGGGGGGCAGTTAATTCTAGAACCAGTCCTGGCCAAATTTCCACAGACAGCGCGCGTTCTGAGCCAGATTTAGTTCACAGACTAAAAGTGTGTGTAAACTTTATTGAGATCGGGACATATAACCAGTAATTTTGTTTCCAGTAACGGACGATAGAATGTTCAGAAATCAATGGTATTCGATTTATTACAGAATAGTCCCACTACTGATCGTTTATTTTTTTCCTTGTGTCTCACCACAGTGATTCAAAACGGACGCATTTCAAATGACACGGGAAAAAGACACGGAAAACTTGAACATCAGAAAATCAGCGCGCTGCGCGGAGTGCGCGCTCATTTGTGGTTCAAGATGAAAGGCCATCAACTGACACTTAAAATGGGAAGCATCACCATTCAAATCAGCAGCAAGAGTCAAAGCTTCACAGTTTAGTATACGCAGGCAACCTCTTTAAGTTATTCTTCACTGCGCTGTATTGACACAATGCGTTGCAATATGGTAGCGCATTGCTTTGATGGGTTTGAAATTAAAATTAACACCCGCCAACCGGCGGGTTACTTTTCGTAAATTATGTTCACTCATTAATTTCTTGAGGAATTTCATGCAAACCTGTGCAGGTTTAACGCAAATACTGAACTCGTGAGACATCATAACATTATCGAGTATACTGCAAAAACCAAACAAAACACACCTAAGTTACACAGTGCACGCATACGCGACTACGTGATGAAGTCTGGTTAGACTGCCGTTTTTTCTTTACAAATCAGCATGGTTACGTTACGTGATATTGATTTTATACAACAGTTCAATAAACAATAAGTTAATATGAACAGACTTACGTTTTAGACACCATATTGCCTATTTGCTCTATTTCGCCACAAAAATAATTTCAAACACAGCCAAAGCACTGTTTTGCGTCTCTGAGGAACATGACGATATATTTCGTTCCTGAATGAATCAACGGTTTAAATGAGTCGGTTCAATCGCAATGACTCACTTATTAAAGGTGACTCAGTGACTTGATGCCACCTACTGGCGGGTTTAGTTTCACATTTAAAGTCCCTTTTCATTTTTTAAATAATTTAAAATATCAGTATTCAACATTTCATGTTTAAAATATCAAAACATTATTTATGCATTTGTAACTGCAGGTTAAAGCATTCCATGTACCTCTAAGCTGCATTAAACTGTGTAAATACATCTAAATGCCACTTCATATGCAACTTCTGCAAAGATGAATTTTGTTGATACTGATTTCCATTTGTTTAGTAACAGCCTAAATACTTTATTATTATAATTGACTGATTAAATGTAAGAATTTGACTTGAGATGATGCACATGTGTATCTAAAGTGCACTTTTAGGAAAAAAAAAGGCTTTATAAGGGTAAAAATGCCCATAAAATCAATTTAAACTTATTGGAAAAGATTAATTTCTATCACTGCTGTGAACTGACCACACAGAATATGAAGATTATCAAAAACTTTAGGAGTCAGCTGTCCACGGTCCTTCAGATATCAGCACAATAACACACTCAGCAAAATATCGTTTAGCTAATTATCTTTATCAATAAAATCCCAGAAAATATTTAGATATTATTTTTTGTCAATATCGCACACCTGTAGTACTGACACAAAATGATTTGAAACAGTTGCTTTGTCACATCCAGTGTAGACAGCCTCAAGGTTTTATTTTTTTAGTATTTTTTATAATTTTTTTTATTTTGGCAAGTAGAAGTTATGAATGGCCGGTAACTTAAAAATTTAGCCAAATTGGCTGGTGAGTGAAAAAGTTAATTTCAATCCCTGCAGCATACATTCGAAAAATATTTATTTTTCTTTTCTTTTTTTTGCCCCCCCCTGACTTGAGAGTCAAATGTTGCCCATGTCTGCACTGTTTGTTTATTTCACTGGTTTGCACTCTATCTACCATGTGCCTTATGCTACTTTCTCTATTTTATTACACTGAAAAAAATGATTCATTGAATTTACAAAAATTTTTAAGGTAAGTGGTTGCAATCAATTTAATTTAGCTACATTTAAATAAACAAATTTAGTTTTCTAACGTTCAACTAAATTAGTTTATTTAAATGTAACTAAAATAAATTGATTGCAACCACTTATCTTAAAAAAATTGAGTAAATTCAATGAATCATTTTTTTCAGTGTATTATTATTATTATTATTTACATGTCCTTATTTGTATATTTGTAATAGTTGCATTTCATATATACAGGTATATATATATTTGATTTGTATTTATCTGTTCTACTGTTAGTGTTTAGTGTTATCTGTATGCACCAAGGATCTGAGAGTAACGCAATTTCAATTCTCTGTATGTATGTACGGTACATGTGGCAGAATTGACAATAAAGCAGACTTTGACTTGACTTTGATAGGAAGGAGGAAACAATGGTGTTTGAGGCTCACTGTATGTCATTTCCATGTACAGAACTCTTATTATTCAACTATGCCAAGGTAAAGACAGTTTTCCATTCTATGGCACCTTTAAACAGCACAACTGCTTTGAACTTTGACAATAAGAAATGTTTCTTGAGCAGCAAGTCAGCATTTTAGAATGATTTCTGAAGAATCATTTGACACTAAAGACTGGATTAATGATGATGAAAATTCAGCTTTTTCATCACATGAATAAATTATCAAATTAAAATTAATTAATTAATTAATTTTAAATTATATTAAATAGTCCTGTCAAAGTTAACGCGTTAATGCAAATTCATTTTAACGGCACTAATTTTATTAACGCGCGATTAACGCAGCGTGCATTTTCTGTTTGACCCGTGGACCAAACCGTATTTGGAGAAATGGAGATGCACAGTGTTGCCAACTTAACTACTTTGCAGACCCCTTTAGCGACTTTTTTTCCCCCTCTCTTCAAAAAAAAGCGCCTAGCGACGAATCTTTAGGGTTTGGCCCAGGGGCGTAGGCAGCGGACGGGCCTGACGGGCACAGGCCCGCCCACTCTGATGAAAGGCCCCCCAGTTTATTATACAAATATAATATTTGTTAAATAATTGTTGTTTAATCTATTTTAACACAATTAGAGAACTATTATAACATCTCAAATAACTAAAATAAATATAATGTGTTTTTGCATAATTCTTGATGAATTTGATTGACAGCAGTGTTCGCCAATTGTTATCCAGGCTGTTTCGAGCATGTCGCGCATGTAAATTCGTGCGTGTTCACCCATTCAGTTGGACTGTAATTTGCAGCTGTTTTAGAAAATGTTTGAAAACAGCAGCAATGCATAATTCTGTAAAAAAAGAAAAAAAAAGACTTTCGCACTTACAAGGGAGAGAGCCTGTCCATCAGCTGCAAGTAATGGTGAGACTTTCAGTTCCACGCGCGAACCGGTTCATTCTGAAGGAACACGCTACTGTCAGGTCGATTATGAATGTCATTTGAGCTCAGGCAGTGTTTTCAGTCGGTGTTCAAAGTCATTTGGTGTGCGGTGTCTAAAGAATTTAAGACCAGCTGTTGCCAGTGTCCTCACAAAGATTAGCCTATTTTTATTTATTTATTTAATATAAATTTTGTGACTGACGCCGGCGATTAACTGCACCTGTTTCCTAATTTGTAGGCCTATTAATTTAAATAGCGAATTAAAAAAACAAATCACAAACATGACATTTCTGAATAAAATAATTTTATACACTTATTAGTTATATCTAATTTGGCATTTTCAATTAACATAGGCCTGTTTCATTCTTCTTATTATTACATTATATATACATTATTATTATTAAGTTACTTTTATTATTAAATTAATATTACAATTAATTTGCCCCGCAATAATTTCATAGCCATCTACGCGTAACTGACAAGCTGCAAGGATAATAAAGATTAGGTTAGCTTACTTCTCACTGAAAATGTTTTTAAAAAGGTCTTTCAAAACAGGTTTATTATACAATGAATTATAGGCCTTTAATTAAAATTATTAACACTGCAATCATCAATGACAAAGCTTTATTTTCAAGCACCGACTTTTTTAAAGAAAAAAAAAAACCTGTTTAACACAAAATACGTTTCTTCTCGCTTTATTGATTTTTTTTTTCCACTATGTTCTGGCCACATGAGAAATATTAAGGGAGTAAATTAAAACATGTATCTATATGCTACCATTATCAGCATATGAAGTAGATTCGTCTCTCTTTGCTCTGAGAGAATATGCGCCGTTAATGCAGCGTCAGATGCCGAAAGCGCCGTCACTTTTTACTTTTACTTTAGTGAATCGATTAAGAGGTTCACCGCATAACTCTTGCGCAAAGTTTGCACGTTGCTTGTGTGATATCCATTGGCTCGCCTTCCTGGTTTAAAACAAATATTTACAATATTGCTAATGAGACGTAACCAGCCCCCAACCCACCCACGCACGCACCCACCCTGGAGTTAGCGGTTGGGGGCCGCGGATTTGCGCTATGCCACTGGACTCTGTCTGTTAGTTAGCCAATAGTGCCCGCTCACTTTTGCCCAGGCCCGCCCAAAAATTTAATTCTGGCTACGCCACTGGTTTGGCCAAACCTTATTTCGTTTCTGAGACTTGCTGGTACTGCCGCGTGAGGTCTTGCTGTCCCAGCGCGTGCACACACCCCTTTCTTTCTCTCTCTGTGTGTCTGCTCTGTTCAGCGAGCGGTAGCCGAAATATAGCCAAGTATAGCCGAAATCACAGCACAGCTATTGTCATTATCTTATGTTATGTGTATTTGATTTTATCAGACGACGGCTTGATTATCAGGATTTTTGTGCAGATTAACATCTTGGAAGGGAGAGCTGGTTATGTAGTCTTAATGGGTTGCGTTTCAGTCACTATTTCATATTCATTCCGTTGTCTGACAACAGAAACAGTAAAATATACCAATGAAAACCGTTTTATTGAGAATTTAGCTGCATCAAAATACAGTATGTGGACACAGAGAGGCAAACAAATCTAATAATAAATAATAAATGTACATTTTGAATGTTCAGAAGAAGTGAGCTGACCTGTCCTGCAAATAATGTAAACAGGTTTGTGTCAGTAAATTGCTCAGTGCAAAGAAAGAGAAGTAATGGGAACCTGGTATTTATTTTTTTCATGTGTCTAAAATAGACATGAACAAGTTCTTTGAAAAACATCTATGACCTTTGAAACATGTCTAGTCTTCATGCTCTATGTTGACTATGGTTTCAATAATAATAAACATACATTTACATAAAGCATCCATATTTGTCCATGCCCATGTTGATTAGAGTATTAAAAACTTAAAAAGTATTAATTTAAGGTGCATTTAGATTAAAATAAATATTTTACAATTCAAATAAAAATGTGCGATTAAGTTGCGATTAATCACGAGTTAACTCATGACAATCATGCGATTAATCGCGATTAAAAAATGAAAAGATTGACAGCCCTAATATTAAAACAAGAAAATTGTTTAAATTGTACTTTAATGTATCTTTGATCAAATAAAAGCAGTCTTGGTAGAGACTGTCATTATGACATTTTTAAAAAATCATACTGTTTGTTCACGTATAAATTTATAATTGCATGTGTTTAGTGGCTTTGATTTATTACATTTTGGTTTTGTCTGAATGTAATTATGCATGTGTTATCTGTTTGTCTTAAAAAATGCAGGAAAAGGAAAAGCACATATTTTAAAATGGCACTGTACTTTTTGCAAACTACAATGAAGTAGCACAATGGTATAACGGTTTTAATGTACAACCTCAGAGCTGAGTCAGTGTCCCAAAAGTAAGTGGACCAAGGCCCAGTTTATACCAATCACTATAATCTTTTAAGACAAGTTTATACTCTGAGTTTCTGAGGGTTACCTGTCTTTGAATCTCACCAAGGTTGTAAGGAAGAGCTCCCTCCTCCAGAGGTACAATCATCTCGATGTCAACTAAACCAACACGTCTGTAAAAAAACAAAAACTTGGGCAGACATAAATAAACAGTTAAACAGATTCATTTTTTCTGTCTTTTCAGAGCACAACATCTCAAAGATGTTTGAGGAAATGTGGTATAGTGAACCCTCACAAGTAAAAACCTCCAACATCTTGACTCAAAGTGAGGTAGGTAATTGCAGTATCACATTGCAAAGAAATAATAATGTCCAAAAAACAATTTCTGATCACCATTTGCCTACCTACCCAGTAGTGTAATGAGTCAGTTAGGTCATGGCATAGGTCGTGGCATCTGACTCTTCAAAAATGTTCATGTGAAATCTTTGGTTTTGGAAAGAGGGCTTTAACTTACCATGATTACACCGCTCTATGGCTCAGAGCAGATATTTTGTAAACATACTTCCAAGCTCATTACTGTTCTGGTAAGAACTTTGCAGCAGTTACAGTAGTGTGGAAACATGTGTGCCGCTACATGCTGCAGGAAAGTTAGAACAAGCTGGACCGTGTTCAAAACCTCCCGCTGTACAATAATAGGAAGAGTCATGTATCATCGACTATGCAATTGCCAGAACAAGACTCAGAATAGAGAGACCAGAAAAGTTTTCACATATAATTACAGAAGAGTCAAACAATGCTGTTTTTAGATGGCGAGAGTGGCTAGAGGGCTCTGAAACACAGGCTGAGCTGAAGTATGTTATGGCTGAGCATCGAACCCTCCTCTTGATGGGGCGAGGCTCTCAGACGATGATTCAGCAGGGCCCTGTCACCATGGTGACTCACCCTCTCGGCTCAGACAGGTCAGCCAGCTGGAACAGGATGTCCACTTCCATAGGGGTCACCTGACCAAACCTCTGGGCAGCAATGATGAACTCCTCTAGGGAAAATACAGAATCAATTAATTACTGCTAAAATTTAATTTATACAGTAGTAATCAACAAGCTTGTTTCACAAAGATACACAGTGGCCTATTCCAAAGTTTGGAATCAGTTTTTCAAAAACCTTTTTGTCATCACTTACTAAAATAAGTTTTCCATCTTAATATAATTTTAAAGTGTAATTTATTCCTATGATGGCAAAGCTCAGTTTCACATGATCCTTTAGAAATCATTCTAATATGCTGATTTGATGCTCAAAAAACATTTCTGATTATTATCAATTTTGAAAACAGTTGTACTGCTTAATTTTTTCATGGAAACTGCAAAACATTTCTTTCAGGATTCTTTGATGAATAGAAAGTTCAAAAGAACAGCGTTTATTTAAAATATATATTTTTTTTATAACAATGTAAAAGGCTTTACTGTTCATTTTAATCAATTTAATGCATTTTTGTTGAATAAAAGTATTAATTTCTAATAAATAAATAAATAAACAATCAAACAAAACAAATATTACTGATCCCAAACTTTTCAACTGTAGCAAATTTGGCCACTTAAAGGCATAGTTTATAAATTGTGTCATCATTTACTCACCCTCATGTTGTTCCAAACCTGTATAAGTTTCTTTTCTATGTTGAACACAAAAGATTATATTTTGAAGAACCAAACAGTTGTTGGTCCCCCATTGACTTCCATAATAGGGAAAGAAATAATATGGAAGTCAATGGGGACCATCAGCTGTTTGATTACCATCATTCTACAAAATATCTTCTTTTATGTTCAACATAAGAAAGAAACTCATACTGGTTTGGAACGACATGAGGGTAAATAGATGATGACAAAATTTTCATTTTGGGATGAACTATTCCTTTAAGCCACACTTTAAAATATATGACTAAATAACTAAATAAAATATTAAATCAAGTGGCATCTGCAAACAAATGATGCAAAACCTTTTCTCAGAACTTTCATCGGTCATTTTTGCAATTATTTTTATCTAGCTGGTAGCAAGGTCATTTTCAGCGGATGACTGTATTAAGTCAGTGGGTGAATAACGTTTGAAAGAGAGCATCACTGTGTCTCACTCACTCAGAAGGACAGAGCACTTGAAGTAAAAACTCTGAAGAGTGCAGGACAGTACGGTCACATACAGCCTATATGTCCCTGCCACTTTATTTTGAATTAGAATGTTACATTGAAAACAATGGGGGAAAATTTCCAATTATAGCTGTTACAATTATTCTTTCACATCAAATATTGCCCATTTGTGTCTTTAATTCAATTAAATTCCAATTTCTGTGGTATTTGTTAAAACTAAACAGAAAAAAATGTTAATATTTTCCACAAGTAATCCTTAGGTGCACAATAACAGTTGAGGTAAGATCTCAAATTACCTCAATATGCATGAATGCCGCTCAGAATCACATGATTATAAACAGTAAAATTACTTCCTCAAAGTGGCCTTCACTAACAGCCTTGTAGAAGAGCTCTTCATGGAGGAATTTAGTTACATGCTTTCATTTAAAATGACCCTATATGTACAACGCCTTGCGCCATCTTTTATTAAAATAAAAGTCACTTGATTGAAGTTTTGTTCATAGAGTATTACAAGCCAAATACATTTCAGTGTCACTGAGTGATCCCTACTGGATCATGTAGTAAATAATGAATTCAAATATTTAGTAAATCATTGAGTCCGGGCTTGTATTGGATATCAGTTGGTTGTGTGGGTTAAGTGCAGAGTGGTAATGAGCAGAACGAACACAGGCCGGTTAACAGTGGGATTCCCACTGCACTGGTATAGAGTGACTAGCCTGAAAAAGGCAGCAAGTGTTCTTAAACAGAGGCCTATTGAATCAAGGCCAGCTCAGCTTACCCCGGCCTTAAACACGCTGTGAAGTGTGAAGAACGCTCCAATCAAAGATCACGCAGGGCATCTGTTTCTTCAGCTCCCTCCAAAAACAAACACCAGCTACTGATAAGTGTGAGGAACATGCCGCCAAGAGCATTCGACCTGCCAAAAATCATATTTGATTCTACAAAAACTTAAATGGACTTTGAAGTATCACAGCGGAAATGTAACTCTGAAATCACGCGGTCGTGATCGGAAGTGATGAATGACCAGAAAAGCAGTAAGATGATCCACATTAAATGTTTTTATACATTTGCAAGCTCTTTTTTTCTATCTGCGGCCTTTGTGCGGGGTGATGTGTTCTCTATTTTGCCCAGGTGGCAAACGATGGCTGTTGCAATGATGAAACTATGCTTCGGCATACCGCTCAAAACATACGGAACCAATCAGCTGTGGGTCAACAAGAGAAGTAGACATGGAAATTCGCACGCACAGGTCCCAGCGGAGCCCGATGGCAGCCTACAGCCTCTGTGGGAACAGCAGCGGTAAATGTAGCCTCCCCACCCATGGCCCCGGTCTCCACAGGGCTGATAGCATCGCAGGCTGGGTGTGTACAGCATGAGTGTGTGTCCAAGACGCAGAGCTCCATTGCAGCCAGACTATGAGGGCTGTTTCACAGGTCAGCAGTTGGCCACGGAGACAAAGACCAAGGGTTTTTTAAGGTTTTGGGGGCCATGTTTTAAAAGCCCTCCTTGATGTGGTATATTGGCAGGTTTTTCAAAGTTATTTATCATCCTCTAATGAGCTCTCATCCTCTATCATCCTCTAATAAAATAATAATAATTAGAAGAGTTTGAGAGAGTAAAAAAAATCTGCAATTTATCATATTTAATTATTAACAATTTTATTTCTTTTTTAAAAGTTCACGACAACATCAAAATATCTATTATCAAGCCAAATCTATTATTTAACACATATTTTATAAATATGTATAATTCTTTTTTTTTAAAGTGCATGACAACATATGTAAGAAATATGTAAAATTGAAAATGAAAAAAATGAAAAAATAAGAAGAACTTGACAGAGAAACAAAAACTTGATTGGTTTTGAAAATTGAAAGAATTCGAGTAAGATACAATTACATATTTATTTATATTAAATTACATACATTATATGAATACAGCATTTTAAAAAGTGCACAACAACATATGTAATACATTTAACTGTTTAAAAATTAAAAAAAGAATTAGTAGAGTAACAAAAAATTAAATAAGATTATTTCAAAATACTAATAAGACAATTTCTAAATATATTTAAATACTATAATTATATATATATATATATATATATATGTGTGTGTGTGTGTGTGTGTGTGTGCGTGTTAAATTACAGACATTATAAAATACAAGTAATAATATTGCCCCAACAAACACATACACGTTAAAAGCAAACTCTGATATCTCCAGCAATGCATTGTGGGTAATTTGTTGTGCTTTTGAGGCACATAAAGTCAGCCTAGTCAGGGGGAGGCAGGACAAAGTCAAAACAAGACAGGACTAAAACAAAAACAAAAACACTACTAACCTTTAGTAACTTCCACATCTTTGCGGTTGCCTGCCAGGGTGGTGTAGATCTTCCTAATGAGCTCCATGTTGTTTAGCAGAGAGTTGAAGCCATTAAAGTAGGAAAAGCTGACCTGATGTGACGTACTGCCACCAGGCGCCTGCAAAATTGGCAGACGCACACACAGACATTTGAACGAAGACATCCTTTTATGAGGGACAGAGGTGATAAATAGATGAGAATTCTATGGAGTGCCAAACATTAATCAAGCTACAGTGCGGCGACATCTTTAGCACTTCCACCCCACAGAGCGCTAAATAAATACATGTGTTTCACTGAGAGGCACACTGGTAATTTCAGAGGGATTCAAGCTCGAGGGCCATTTTTAATTAAGCTGTTTTATGAGAAGAGGGACATATAAAGTGGAAAACTAACATGAGGTAAATCTTTAAATAACATCTGACAGAATGCTTGGCAAACTCCCTTTGCCACTCTGATAGCAAAAATGGGGAAAAGAAAAGGAAAACTAGCCAGTGATTTTTTCATTTTTCATTTACGCTGAAATAAAAAGCATTTATGAAATATAACATTTTTCAAACATATCCGATGATTTCAGAGACTAGACGAAGTGTAGTTTGGCTAAAATAGTGCTTGCATAGTTTTCTTCAGGCCTAAGAGGGATTGGAAAGAAAAGCGAGAGCAGATTGTCTCTCACTAGATGGCGCTGTGTGCTTTGCAGAAATGGTGGTGTCTACCTGAAGCCACAAAAAAATCAGACCTGCTCTGAAGTTTCCTTTACCAAGATGTCATTTGTAAAATCCCTGCATAAACCTGCCCATAAAAAGTATAAACCTTTATGTAGATGGGATAAAATGTTTACACCTCCTGTCTTGTTTTGCAAGGCATCTAAATTAGAGGATTGAGTGTATAGACTGGCTCTGACGAGCGTATTGTCTTTAATTTATTTCTAATGGCCTCGAAATTGTGTGTTTACAAACATCTCCTAGAATCCCAAGGTTTATGAGGCACAAACCGTGGAGAAAATGACAGACTTCACTGAGTGTGTATAAAACAGACCGCTTACACACACATACACCTAGCAAATAAATATCTCCCAGTGGTTTACGTGAAACAAAAGTCTATCACAAAACTGTCATACAGTACAACCACTGGCTGAAATAGCTAAAACATAAATAAAAATAAACAAACTCACTGCAACTAAGCATTCCTCCACAAATGGTGTGAGCATGTGGGGTCTGATGGTCACCATGATGTCCCTGAAGTCCAGAGCGGTGATGTCTTGGCCGTGTCTCTTTGCATAAAAACCTGTCTGGCATGTTCTAGCTGCATCTCCTGCAACACAATACATGTCAATCAGTCTGTGCACGCTAGTAGTTTACAGAATGCTGAATTGGAGTGATTTGTACTGGAAAAAACACAGATATATTACATGCATGTGATTTTATGCATGTGATCCATTATGTACAGCTGCCCTTAATTAAGTAAAAATGCAAATGTAAAGCATTTCTTTGAATGGTAAAAGCAGCTGCAGATGATATATATATATATATATATATATATATATATATATATATATAAATATAAAGACTATATAAGTAAATATAATGATAAAATTAACTTTGTGCATTGATCTAAATCTATCTAGTCTAAAACATAAAAGATTTACTGTATATGTATCAATTATAATACTATTTATTTTACTTCATCATAAATGCTATTATATTTGAAAATCAAAAATTTAAATAAATTGATTATTTAAAAAATATTATTTTAAACGTAAAAATATTTATACAAATATTTTAATTTATAAAAGTATCAGTTCATACGCTCAAGATGTTTCAAAGAAATAACTATTTTATGTGTTTGTTGTTATTTTAAATTAATTTATTTGCTTTAAGACATCTGCTGAAAAGACGTTTGGAGAAGAAACTCTCATTTTGTTGATTGCGCAACTCATCTGAAACGGCTGCAGTATCACATCAGGAGACGAGAATGACTTTCTTACACATCTCAGGCTTTTAAAGAGAATTGTTTTTCTTTCTTCCCGCATAATTGAGCTACCGCTCCAAAACACTAGAAATATAGGTCTGCTGTGCGAATGGATGTGTCTTCATATAGAAGAAACGTCTGCTCACAAAACACTATTAGAGAAAATGTCAAAGCTTTGAAGGTCAGACTCCATGCTAACCTATTTCTGATATTATAGAAATGTCACTGTCCAAATAAAAATACAGCGATAATACAGTTACAGATTGTTGCCAGTAATTTCACTATTATTAACCTATTTTTCACATCAGAATACTTATTTGAATATTTGCAAATCACATTAAAGCAAATGCTGAAAAAACAAAGAAGCTGACTTTATATCTTACACTGCTCCTGTGCTTTTCGAAAACACACAAACAATGTTTTAAACAAGGAGGAAATGCCAGTAGCAGTGTAAATAAATAAAACAAGGGCAGAGGTAGAGCAAAATATTATCTGGCTACAGATTTTTCCTGTCTTGCATTGTGCTGCTCCAGCCACAAGCATGTGGAATTGCATAATAATTGTGGATCTGAACCTTACAGTTTACAGTTAGTCTCTTAAAACCTTAAATTACTGCAACTGTGAGTGTTCCAAAAGCATGCTTTTTATTTAGGGAGAAGAACTGAACCCCCGAAAGCCAATATTGAAACCACCATGGCATTTATTGTGCCTTTAATCGTCTTTGGATTCAAATAAAAACATTTGATGAGCCACCTATGTTTGGGTCAATTATTTCAATTCAAGCGCTGGCATTAAATCCGCATTTAAACAGCTGCTTAAAAATATCTGAGAAGTCTTAAAGATCTCATCATCTATGTTCAGGTTAAAGAAATTGCAGGATCTTAGACCTTTGGCTATTACAGTAATACCATTTCTGACAGCAGAGCCAGATTTCCGACATGTCATATTTGCAGGTGGTCATATTGACATGAAGTCAGTGTTGGAAAGCCTCCATTCATAAAGGAAAGGAAAATCATTTTGAGAATTTGTGGATTTCATAGAGTAAATCTGAATCTACAGCTTTTCTCCTCTGCTGCTGGTTCATTTTTTACAGTGCAGCATGATATTCTATCAGTGCTGTAGTGGATATAATCGAACAGTTAACACTGACCGGATTTTCAAATCACTCCAAATGACCATAAAAAAAGTTGCCAATTCAAAGAAAATGAATTAAATGAAACAGGAAATGTGTTTTTTCATCGTTTTCAAGTTCCAAAAACAAAATTAATCCCGTCTTGGCCACAAACACAATATCGGCGTGTTTCTTGCAGTTTCCCAAAAATCCATCTGGTCCAAGTTAAGTTTAATATAAAAAGCTCATTCAGATATAGTGAGCGTAGATGCAAACTTGGCACAGCCGACCCCTCACACCCCCTCTGCCCACTCTCAGGTCTAGACGCTTTATTGGAAAATGTCTTGCACACCACAAATACAAAAGGAATACTGCTATTCTTCTTGCAGGAGAAAACCTTTACCTGTTTTAGGGGAATCGCTAGACTGCACTGAGGTTACGTCACCTAATGAGAAACAAATGCTGGCACAGGAATATAACTCCAGTGTTTCATTAATGACTAACTAGGTCAATATGCCTCGTTGTGCTGCGGGAAACAGTGCCCAGAACTGTGTGTCAATCTAGGCGAGACCAGGCACAAAATATACCAAACAAGACATTACATCGATCCGAGCTCTGCGGCAGTGAAGGAAAGTATGTTACGGGGATAGTATGAAAGTGAACGTGTTTGGGTATACATGGCGGGAAAGGTGGGGTGCAAGTGGATCAGAGAGAAATTAGACAGCACTCATACCCACCAGCAGAAACTGAGTGAACTCCCCGTAGTTAAGGTGTTTCTTCCTCTTTAGGCGCCAAAGTGGAGCTGAACAAATTCTGAGTTCCAGTTAAAGGGGATGTGCTGGTGATTAGTGGTCTGACTGAAAACTTGTTTCACATCCGCTGAAATCAGAGATAAGCCTGACGTCAGAAATGTCATTGTTGAGGATTGAGTTACAAAACTATGCATTGTTAGATTTTAGTACAGCCAAAACGAGGGTCTAAAAGTAAGCCTCATATAGAAATACAATGCAACTGATTTTTTTTTTATTTAAACATGAAAATATACATAAAGCATTTTGCAAAAAAATACAAATAAAAACCATTATGGAATGTTTTATATAAAATGAAGAAGATATATTTAAGATTTGGCACTTTTTGTCAATTTAAGACATTGAACTTGACTCTTTATACAAAAATTCAGATGTTCTTGCTCTTGGATCATCTCAAATCATAAGGGAGAAATTGATCAACAGGTTTTACACAAAACTGGCATTCATCAAATCAAAACAAGACATTTTGACTTAAGTTCATTTTTCAATTCAACTGTTCACTCATATGCTGATTATATACTTTTTAATAAAACATACTCATTAAATTAGAAAATAAAAGGCTAAACAGAAGTGGCAAAATATGTCTTTGCATTGAAGATGACAATAAAAGCAAAGAAAAATGGGGTTGAAGGTTTTGCCGAGAAGCATTCCTCATGGAGCTCTGCAGTTCCAGCAGGTTTTTCCCATTTATGGCAAATTATATACAGTAAGCAGTCATTTAGCAGATGCTTTTTATATTGCATTACAACAGAGTTCCACTGTGGAGCTACTCCAGCCCTTTATTTTATCAGTGTTTATGAACCTGTCAACACGTCTCTGTCCTTCTTTCTTTATGTCGCTTTGGAGTCGCATGGCAGCCTGCAAGTTTATTACCTCTAATTCACCTAATTGAAGTTGAAGGGTGGAGAAAAATGAAAAAACCTGTGTCATTCATTAATTAAAACCTAAATTTTCCCTTCATAATATAACTTTCCCTTCCCTTCATAATATGACTTTCAATGGCAGGGTTTATTAAATGGTGAAAAAAGACTGTTTAATGTAACAGCAAGAGACCTTTAATGCTTTTAATGACATTAAGAGGGTTATAAACGGGAGTCTCCTGTTCGCTTTAACACAGAGCGGCATTTCATTTTCCTACCCTCTGTAGCGCATCACAATAAAGTGATTTTGACATGACCATAATCTTAGTCAGAAGTTATTTGCTATTTATGTTGACGTGATTGCTGCAGTTGAAAAACAGGTGTATGAGACAAATACTGCCAATACGTTCTCATTACAGCTCAACCCAGATGTACCACTGACGACATGAACAACAAGAGACCTTTGAACACCACAGAAACATCACTTCTAAATAACCGAGTCATTTCAATACATAATATGCATATGTGCATGTATTATCTGATCTTATTCCCTATTGGCTAAAACAGGTTGATGAAAGTCTATTTCTCTCCGCCTAGGCACTTTGGGTAGTGCATTTGAAATGGGCTGATCTGACAGGTCTCACCTACAAAAGGCAAATTAGACTATTTAAGTCAATTAGGGAAATTTAACGCATGAGATACACACATGCATTCTTCCTGTGCCAAGTTCTTTTGCAACATGAATATAACTGCAAAAGCAACTTCTCATATTATTAGTGCATTACTATCCTTGGTTCTTAGTCTTGTCTGAAATTAGATAAACCGCAATGAATGCTTTCCTGTAGCTCAAATGGTAGAGCATGGCGCTAGCAATGCCAAGATCATGGGTTCGATTCCCAGGGAAAGCAAGAGCTGATCAAATGTAAAAACTGTAACTTGAATGCAATGTAAGTTGCTTTGGATAAAAGCGTCTGCCAAATGCATAAATGTAAATGTCAATTAATGTAAAGAGGAAGATCATACTGATGTCCACTAGGGACTGTTTCAAATCGATCTGCATTTTGAAGATCTCTGGCAGTGGATGAATAAACCTGATTAAGAGTTTTACCTTTACTGATCCTGTAGTACTTTGCTAAGTGACAGGAATCTGTCGGTCTAAGCAAGCATTCAGATTAGACTACTTAACATTAGCCCCTTGTTTTGAGGCTGGTGGCTGAACATAATGTGCTTTGGAATAATACTTGATTTTAGACATTCAGCTGATATAATTATAGTTTAGGCCAAAACAAGGATATTCATGTAATGGAAATTAAAATTAATTTCTATGCATGAAATTCTTAGAAATGTTTTGTGATGAAAAAAGCAAACAAAATAGCAAAACAAAAGCAAAGCAAATAAAAAAAATAAAAAAAAGCAAAAGAACAAGAGAAAGCAAAGCAAAATAAAACAAGCAAAGCAAAGAAAAAACAAAGCAAAACAAAACAAATAAAAAAAACAAGACAAAACAAAGCAAAGAAAAAACAAAAAAACAAAGAATAACAAAACAGGGTTGCTTTTACAGAAAGTGAAGTGCCTAACAAGGCTTTGAGTGACTTAGCCTTTATAAATCATGGCAACTGTAGATTAATAAAAACATTTACATTTACTATTACACAGATTTTCTGCCAAGTAATAGAGTTAATTCTCGTAACTATAGCCTGTTTGACATTGCCAAACAACACAACAACTAGGCCTATTTATACAGAACGCGTGCAATCACAGGTGAACTTTTATGAACATTTTACAACGGTTTCAAACACAGCTCATCCAATCAGAATTTTGAGTTGGAACTCTGTTTTATGAAGAGTGTTGTACACTCACCAAAAGTGGCAATTCCGTTTCCAGTTTTGTCAAAGAGCTGGAAGGCAACCATGAAGAGAGCATCCGGAGCACACAGCACCGACTCAAAAGCCAGAAACTCCTGGAAGGAGATCAACCTGATGGAGACAAACAGACTTACAGCCTACATAGTGTGGACACTTCACTTCACCAGCCTGGAATTACATTATTGAATGATGAGAGGGTATCACACACTGATTACTGCTTCTCGTCGCCAAACAAAAAAAGGTAGCACATATTTTCATTGTGAACACTTGACACTTGAGTGATTTGTTCAACTGTAATTATCAGCCTAAAATTATGATGTACAAAACATCTAAACACACAGTCCAGCTTCGATTCTAGGCCCAGAGATTAAATGAATGACAAAACAATTTGACATAACAGGCTATTCAATGATCCCAATCTTGATTGAAGTGCTTCCAATTTGACTGTCAAATGTCATTACATTACTGAAAATTGGACCAGTTCATATAAGGCCCCCAGGATGGGAACTCAGTAAATAATGTGATTACAACAAGTCATGCTGCAGTACAGTAAGGAAATGCTCAGGAATTACTATACACACTACTAGTCAAGAGGAGACACAGTGTTTTTTGTGGTCTTTTGATGTACAGGCTTACACTAAAAATGCTTCAAAATAAACCAATATATAAACTAAAATATATAGATCTATAAATATTTTAAAATATTTTTCTAAATATATTTGTATAATAAATGCAACAGAAATTGTATCTCTGTACGAATTTCTATACAAAACTAAAATATTAATTTTGTTTTCTTTTTCAATGAAGAGTTGAACCAGAGTAAAAGAAAATGGTTTGCTATTGATTAGGTGTGGACAAACTTTTGACTGCTTCTGCACATTTTGAGAAAGAGGTAGGAACTGAAGCCTTCTTATATTTCCACTATTATTAAATATATCAATTTTAAGATTATTTCATTAGTTCCTATATGTGTTCTCGCTTTACAGTAAGGATAAACGGGTGCTATTGTTCAAAAAAATATTCAAACAAACCTGCAGAAACATAAAAAAAATGATATCAATAAAGGGGAACAGCACTACTTGCAAATGACTCAAAGTTTCAATCATAATGGAGAGCATGACATTTGCCGAACATCAGAAAACACATAAACATGCACACAACCGCACATATACACACGTATCCACCTCATCAAATAAGCAATTTCAGCATTCATAGGAAACCCTGGGGACCGTGCAATCTAGTCTTTATTTAAGCGCAGTACAAAGTTGCCTCAACTCCATTATGAATTTCACAAATGGATACAGCAATTACTCGAGGTCACTGCTAACGAGCAGTCACAATGCATGCATCTCTAATTTATTTCAATTTCCAGGGAGCAATGATTACATTTTCGTGGCCACTCTAATTAATTTTGTTACTGATGAAATTCAAAGGAACTGAGAATTTGCGTGCTTCCAGCATGCCGAATCAGCCACATTGTGGAGTCAAGAGTAATTGTTTTATTAACTAAGCTGACAGTATGAGAACAGGAGCCTGCTGTTTCAGAGTGGGTGGAGAGCTACAAAGGCGATCCACTGGGCCTGGGCGTCGATGATTAAAAATAAAAAGCAATGAGAAATGATACAGATGCTGCTGCTGCTGCTTTTACTAAAAGAAAAGTACCAAAACTCAGCAAGTGATTAAAATGCATCTCCGACACCAGAAACCATTGGAAGGAAACGATGAACTTCTAATCACCAGATGGTATTGCTTTCATTTCAGATCAGCTTGATGGTCACTGTAATTGATTTTGTGAGCGTATCTGCATTAAATACCCTCCTATCAACATACAAAAAAAATTAGTTGTGCATGTAGTTTCCCCAGCGCAATGCCAGACGTGAGGCTTATGATGGTTGATTAGCAGTTCCTTGACTACTAGAGAACAATTACGCTGGTACACAAACACGCTAAGATGCCGTAGCCATGAAAAACAAACTAAACTGAAGCTCGAGTAATAAGGCCAATGCAAAACATCTTCCAACCATCAACTAAAATGGCAAAGAACCAGAAGGGTAACATGGGGAAAGCAAAAACGTTCTCAAATATGATACTGAAATGGTTTAATAATATGGGCAGTTCATGTGGAACTGTGTTTTTCTAAACTCAAACTGGAAAACCTTTTTAAATACACCACCATTCAGTTTGGGGTCAGTAGTTTTCTTAAGAAATTAATATTTTGATTTAGCAAGGACACATTAAATTGATCAAAAGTGACAGTAAAGACATTTAGAATGTTACAAAAGATTTTTTTCCCCAAATAAATGCTGTTCTGTTCAACTTTCTATTCATAAAAAAAATCCTGAAAAAATGCATTACATTTTCCACAAAAATATTAAGCAGCACAACCGTTTTAAACACTGATAATAAGAATTAATAATTGAGCACCAAATCACACTGAAGATTGGGGTAATGGTTGCTGAAAATCCAGCTTTGCCATCACAGGAATAAATTTCATTTTAAAATATATTAATACAGAAAACTTATTTTAAATTGTAACAATATTACAGTTTTTGTTGTATTTCATTAAACAAATGCAGACTTGGTGGGCATAAAAGACCCATTTCAAAATGTTTTAAATTCTTGATCTTACACTGCAATCATCAAAACTCTGGAGAGAGACATATTATAGTAACCAATACATTTGTTGTTTATTTCTCATAGATCTGCAATATTAAGTTGCTATCAATTTTAAATGTGTTATGCTAATCACAACAGGCATACGTTTTACAAATCATTTCCCAATATCTCCCAGCAGGTGCCACACACCTTTAAATTGTGTTGTTTCTAAAAGAGAAAGGTGCTGGTAAACACTGTCCTTAGCAGAAACACTATTTACAGACTTATTATTTCAGTGGTTTAGTGTAGTAGCTTTTATCCGTGACAGGTGAAGAGAGAGCACCTTCAATAAGCTCTGGCCCTGTCATTGTCACTGACAAGCGTGGATGCAGAGGGACGCAGGCTGGTTTAGCTTTCCCTGAGTGCATACCTCAGACCAGCCTGAAACCACATGGGCACGGACTGCCATTTTCTCAGCATGCGCTCTTTACAAAGTTTTAACCCCCAAGAGGCTACGGAGTTTCACACTTGAGGAGTTTTTCCATCAGAAATGGAGAGGGGAGAAAAGATAGAGGGAGAGAAGGAGAGAATGTCTGTCAGATCTTTGAATCAGCAGGGAAGTCTACATGTGTTGAATGAATGATTCAGGACCGTTGGCAGGATGCCGCTCAAACAGGGCTGAGTGAATAAAGGAGAAGTGATTCAGTGCCTGATGGATGTCACCATATCACTTGATTTATTCCAGCTCAGGAGGAGGTAGAAAATGCATCATGCTGTTTGTATCCATGAAACAGAGATAACCTGTGAATCATCTCAATCAGATGAAAACCTACCTCGGTTGTAAAACATGTCATGTTCAGCAAAAACATCAGCTCCCAAACAAACAGATTAAGCTAGAGATGGAAATTTTACAATTTTAAATACATTTCAACACTATAACGAGCTTCATTTGTACATAAATGTATTTTTAAAAAATATGAACCGCTCTGAGGGCTTCATTCCATCATAATTCTGGGACGTAGGCCTCAAAATGAACGTTTCTTCATTTGCAACATTCCACAGTCCTGACGGCATGAAGGTCCCGACCACAGCCGCCACTACGACCAAACCTCAGAAATCCATATATATCCAGAACTTTATTTAACTAGTTCAGTAACCTTCACGTATTGTGCGAATAACATTAAAAAAAGATAAACCAAAAAGACAATGCTTACCAACATACTCTATGAATCTTTTTTCCATAATCTTGATTAAATCAAACAACGCTCCTATTTTTTACTCAAAGCCTTGCAAATAAATAAAAAATGATGTTCAGAAAGAGAGCTCAAGCCATGATTCCCTAATAGTTATCCGTTAATAGCTGAGATGCAGCAATTTATCCATCCTCAAAGTCGCACAAAGCATGAGAGCTGAATGGCACAGGCAATTACAGTGCGTCTGTACCTCTCCCGGTCTATGGCAGCCCTAATAATGTGTGCCGCATGACCACATGCACTCGGCGCAGAACGTGGCCCGGCTGGTTTCCGTGGTAACGCACAATCTCTTTGGACTTACGCTTGCGTATCATTGGCCATCATTATGTATCATTAAAAGCATACATATTAATGCAAAAAGGGGTTGAGCCGTGCTGCCTGAATGGAGCAGCACCTGAACAAAGTGTGGCGTGTTAAGATGTCTGACCCTTCATCCTAATGCAGGATTAAAAGCGGAAGATACCGCAGCATAATCCACAGCCATTTCACAGCAAAGGCTTTGTTTATGAATCAAATGAACTATAAACTGTAATTTACACAAGTCGTGAATTATTAATGAAAAACACAAATTCACGCTGTGTGTTGGTTATTGTCATTTAAAAACGGAAAATTCAACAGTATTATTAAGGGGGCATTTTTGTTTTGTGTTTGGTAGCACAGTTTGATTTGTTTCCAAACTATATAACCTGCTAAAGGCTCAAGTGCGACATAAAAATTTAACAGCAGCAATAGAAATAAATACTAACCCATCTTTGGTCTGGTCCACAACACCTGCCAGTAAACCGGTGGCCTCCTTGGAAAGCTGTATGTCTGTTTGTGCGTGAAAGAACTTGGACACAAAGTCCTCTGGGGACATGTAGTGCTCTCCATTCTTCTCCACACTGGCATACTGTGAAGGGAAAAAAACTGGGCTAATATCATATATATATTTATAATATTGAGGCCACTGCAGTACAGAATAGATATAGAGAATAAAATACTTTGTTACATGTTTGTTCACAAAATATCAGCAATCTTATTTACATAAAATATGATGCATGTTATACAATAAACCAGCAAACTCAAAGCAGTCATTGAAACAGTCACTTAATACAGTGATTACACAATGCAGTATTTCATGATTATTATTATGGCAAAATACATTTCAATATCACATCAAAATGGTAGTCATAAATATTCAGAATTAAAAGCCCAGGACAAAATAATCAAAGAAAAATTACCTTCATAGTTAAAGGCAACATGGACAAAACATTTTACAATCATAGAGAAGGTACTTTCTACTCTTAATAGTAGATATCAGAAGGAAAGAAAAAGGTTGATTATTGAAAGGAATATTAAGCGTGTGTTAGTTCACTGCTGTTAGATTCATGTAAGATGCTACTAAAAATACGTTATTCATGCAAAGTTCTTCTTGTGCATTTAAGGAACTCCGCTTCGTATATTCATGTGAACTTACTATGAGTTCCATACAGTGCTCAATGCATTTTAAAATGAATCCTCAGGTTTTCTTTCTGTAATGAGAAATGTATTAAATGGTTACATCAGATAGAGGTATATGTCATTGACACCAGTGCTTAGATGTTGGGCTACGGCTCCCGTCCCTTCATTTCCAGACTTTCAGGGGAGATAAGCGATGACATACCTTCAAGAAAATGGACTTGAGCTCTGCTGGATCAGCCCTCTTTACCATTAACGTTACCTGTAGAGACAAACACATTGTGATCTACATACATTCATAATGAATCAGTCCTGGTCCTCTCATTTAACATTATTTTAGGATTAAGGTTTTTTTTAACAATATTCCAGTGGTAATAGTGACCATATATTACATTTAATAATTTATATTACTATTAAAAGCATCTTATATGTAAGGAACCCAGACAAGCACTTGTAATGTCAAGCTCAACTTCAGCTCACTTCAAAAATGTTTAGCATCCTATAAACCCTATGACGCTGGACAGACTATCTGCAGGGGTTTGAAGCTTCATCCGAGCTCTCTGAAGTGCTCTTATGTCTCAATGTCATTGAGAGACGCTAACATTCACCCAGGACATTAGCAGACTAACTAGCTCTGTCACACCGGCTGCTGTGTACTGAAGGTTATCAGTTCATCTCCCCCGTGTTTCTCCAGTATCCTGCAATGACGTTTTCTGGATATATACGTATATTTCACGATCAAATACTGAGTTATTTTCGTCTGCAGAAAGCCTAGCTGTTTCTGTGCAAGAATAGCGCTTACCTTTGCTGCCATGCTCAACTAGCGAACAACTAACAGTTATAGCAACAGGAAGACTTCTCGCGCTTGATGACGTTTCCATGGAGATCACGTGCGGGACAGCAGCGGAGAAGCGGATAAAACGCTCACGTTTCTAGGTGCAGTAGATTGACACTATCAAAAAAAGCATGTTCTTTCTTAAAAGTTGCATAATTCAAAAGGTAGGCCTAATGCATAGCAGAAGGAATAAGACCCATGTGGCCCCAGACCCTCCATCGCACACTAGTGTAGTTCTTTATCAGTTAAACATGATGTGCTCATGATGTAGAATGATGAAATGTTAAGCAATGGTGAATAATTGATGTTATCTAATGATTAAATCAAGTGAAATACACTCTTTTCAGTTATAATAAGCTAGTTATGAGTTATAAGTAGAAACAGACAAATATATTAAATAAAATAAATTGAGAGCTGGGTGACATTAGCTTAAATTCCAAGTGATGAAAAAAAAAAAACCTTAACCATTTATTTCACCTTGGAAATGTAACAAGTCTTCCCCATTCTAGCTTCATAAGCTTTTCTCAGTCGATGGTTGAATAAAAAAGCTTATGAAGCTAGAATGGGGAAGACTTGACCATCGACTGAGCAAAGAAAGAACAGTTATCTTTTTCCTTGGTATAAAAAAAAAACAATTTAAAGGAGGAAAAGGTCTCTGACGGGGGGGTGGTCTTCAGAAATAAAATGCATTTTGAGCTCAAAATAATTCAAAGTGTTTTTCTGGTGGCTTCTGGGATTCTTGAAGAACCAGTAGGAACCACAGTATTTTTCACAGCAGGCTTTCTCCGTTACTCAAATGGCCTCACAGGGGAAATTCTCTTTCCCCAAATATCCATGGCACCTGCTCTATTTCTGTTCAGAAATATATCTCAAGATAGTGATGCATTCTGTTAACATTTCTCAAAGTTGATTGCAATATTAAAGCTAATATACATATAACATCGTAAGTTGTATTAAAGGTATAGTTGACCCAAAAATGGAAATTCTGTCATCATTTACTAACCCTTAAGTCATTCCAAACATTTTGAAGAATGTTCATAACCAAACAGTTTTACAAATTTCTCTCTCTCTCTCTCTCTCTCTCTCTCTCTCTCTCTCTCTCTCTCTCTCTCTCTCTCTCTCTCTCTCTCTCTCTCTCTCTCTCTCTCTCTCTCTCTCTCTCTCTCTCTCTCTCTCTCTCTCTCTCTCTCTCAGACTCCCCAGTGGTTGAATTATTTTGCCGAACCAGAGGACCTTTGACACGTCTTGGCCAGGGTCGCCTTCGGCCTCTCCTGGGACAAACACATCTTTGAAGAAAAAGGCTGAAAGTGCAGACGGACGTCTTGGGGCAAAATCCCCCTATTTCGGTTGTCTAAACTGAGAGGTTTAAAAATAGAACTACTTATAAACAAATGATTGAACCACTTTGTTGCTCTTTACCACTGGAGTGTCTCTAATAATGGTCAGCGACTGGGGACTCCGGAGGTCTCTAAGGTTAAATACCTTCTGTTTTAAGTAACAGAGGCATGGAGATGTGGTTTACAAAGTTGTGTCTATTTGAGATGTTGACAGGTTAATTATAGTCTTTCAAGTGCTGATGAAGATGACTGACGTGATTTAACTTCTCCTTGAGCGTGTTTGCCTCCTTTAAGTTCTGTATCTGCTCAGTTATATACAATTAAATCATCAAATCTTGTGACCTTTCTAAAAATTTCCTCCCAGGAAAATTACATTTTACAACAGTTCCTTTGCTGCAAATTTACTACAAATCCAGGTAGTTACATAAATATAGTGTTAACTTAATGTTAACAGCTACTGTTTTAAGCACCACTAACTTAAAGACTTTTAAGCGTTCTCATACAAATTCACTGTATGCCATTGCTTTTTCCCTTTTAAAAATCTTTGTCAGCATTCAGAAGTTATATGGTCACTGCATTCTTTTATACTGTTTTTCACTCGCTATCTCTAATGTCTGTTTTATCTTTGTCTTGGAAAAATGTCAAACTGAATTAGGGAATCAGATAATATATATATAATTCCCCTGACAAAAACAGAATGAGCATTATAGGCCTTGACAGACACAAAAATAAATCTGTATGAACAACATCCCACCAGCTAACTTAGTATGTCTGGTTCAATTCAAAGTGCAAAACTATAAAAAGCACTGACAGTAGTCCAGTGATAGAATATAGACAAATGAGCAGAAAGCAACTGTTGTTCCCAGCTAGACTTTAAACCTGACCGAGGAAAAGCCTGACTGATCTGTTTATTTTTATAGAGTAAAGTGATGATGAGGAGATCAACATTACAAGCTGTTCACTATTTATTTGCCTACTTCCCCTGCATTTACACTTGTATACAACACATCTGTACACTAGTCACCTGAACCTGCTCACTCAGCTTTGCAATAGCCTCATAAAGTCCGGCTCCTGAATGAATCTGTTTAACATCTTTCAGTTCAAATGAGTGACTACACTAAACATGCTTTGGGGCATATGGGATGGGCTGAAATTGCCCCTCTGGAGGGACAGGCGAATGCGCTGGGGCAGTTTGAGAAGGTCCAGGCAAGCAGGCTTTAGCCATTTCGAAAAACAAGAGCCCACACTCAGACCTGCAACCTGAGAGGATGAAGGGTACCTCTCCACCTAAGTGAATCCAGATGCTGCCCACAAACACTGCGGAGCGAGTCAAAGGCTCTGGGCTGCACACTGCACACAGATTCTTGCTCTTTCTCATAGTTGCTGATCATAGGGACTGTTCAACAGCATTGTGGGAGGGAAATTATCAGCCTCGTTCATCTTTGAACAAAACAAGAACACCAGAAAATCTTTAAGTCTTTTCCTTTTCCTTCTCCTGAAGACATACCACCTGGCCACAAATCTAGATACACAGGACGTACTGGAAATTTGGAAAGTTGCTGGATTTCATTAGAAGAAAAATCTGAAAAATCTGAAGCATGGTTAAAATACAGGACAATTTATATATTATATGTATATACATTATTTATATATGATAGATAGATAGATAGATAGATAGATAGACTATAAAACCTGATAAGTTAAGAATACTCAAAATATTTGAGGAAACTTATTGCCTCAAAACATTTGAGTAAACGAACTAAATTTTTTTAAATTAGTAGCTTAAAATTTTTATGACAAGTGGGGCAGGTCTAAGAGCAATGAGAGCCAAGCCACGCCTCTCTTCCATAATCCCACTCCACTTATCACAATGATAATTATATACACCTTGCTTCCATCAACAGCACATTCATTCAGATCTTTATAGTTTAGTACTAGCAACAGCACACTGACGCATGCTAATGTAGTTATCTAAGTTCACTGCTATCTAAGTTTAAGTTCATTTTACTACAACGATATTTTGAGTTTACAGAACTTATTTCAATTAAGTCCTATGAACTTTCATTATTATTTGAGTGAAATTATCTCATTTCATTTCATTCATTTCACTGTTCGGTTTTACAGTGTAGATAGATACATACATACATATTTTGGTCCCTAATTTTAAGCATGCTTCAGATTTTTTTTTCTATATAAAATGTTTTGTAAGTTTTTTTAAATGCAATATTAAATTCTGCACTATACTATAAAAATTCAAACAAAACTACCATCTTTGAGTTCACACAGGTCATTCATTCATTCATCCGCCCGTCCTTTTTCTGTTGCTTTTCTTTCCATTCATCAAATACTCCTTATATATACTGTATATAGCATATTTAGTATATTAAAATTATTTCTGAAGGATTGAAAATGCTAAAAATTCAGCTTTGCCATCACAGGAATACACTATATGTTAAAATATATTAAAAATAGAAAGCACTTAATATAAATTGTAGTAACATTTCACATATACTGTTTTACTGTATTTCTGATCAAATAAATGCAGCCTTGGTGAATATAAAATACTTGTTTTCTAAAACATTTAATAAATACATTAAAATAAATCATGCTACAAGTGAATTAGACATCACAATATTATGTACAAAAATGGATATTAACGGAAATTGATATGCTACTGCACATACCTAGTCAAAACATTTGATATTTTATTTTAGAGATTTGGACAACATGAAAAGCACATGTTATGGATGAATGGACGTGCATCAATAGATAGCTCTTTTCTTTTTATTTTGACATCTGCATTTTGGATAAGGAACAAAGACACTGCATAGTGCGGTTCTCATGGCTACAGAGTGGCCCATGCAAAATACAAAACAAAAATCACCAAGGATGCATCATGTTACATGTCACTCAATCCATTTCAAGCAAAAACGAACAATCCTGTTCACTGTTCCTTCAGAACTGACGGGAGCCTGTAAGATGAGAGGACAAAAAGTGTTCTCATACATGAACTACAGAGATGAGCCGTTCCAAAAAAAGAGAGAAAATCTGTGATTTGTAGAGAATCTGTCAAATAAAAACCCATAGACATCACAATGGAAATGTGTTCTGATGTAATATCATTATAGCATTTCCCAGGATAATCTATGAGTACAATATCCTTGTATATGCAAGATTTTAATGACGCACTGCCATATGTGGACTCTTGTAGTCTGAGCCAAGCAGAAAAATGAGTGAGATTCCACACACTCTGCTTCCCTTAATCAGAGCATATGTAAGCCAGCACAATAAGCAATGATTCAAAGCTCGCTCTCTCCCGCCACGACAGAACAGCGTTCCTTAGCAGGGAGCCCTTCAGTAACATGTGTCACTTCTAATTTCGACGAGCTGCATGATGGCCACCAGACACTCCATCATGAAACACACACCAGTTCTTTGTTTGCTTATGTGTTTCTTTCATTTCCCAATCCCAAACACGGCGGTATGAAATAAACTGCACATTTTCCATTCCATTTCAGTAGGCGTTGCCTGCTTTGGCTCATTTTAAGGAAGTTTGCCACTCAGAGGACAAACGGTTAAATTAAAGATGACTAAATGATGACAAAATTTCCCAACATTGAATAAAAAAGCTTGAGTTTGCTTTTGAAATGAGGTTGACAAATGTAAGATTTTGGTTTTCCCATCCTGTATTTAGAAGGAGAAAAAGCAACGTGAATGGGTCATTAATTTGCCGTGTAGGAAAAATTACTAGTGAAAGGACTGGATTATAGAATCCTGAAAAGGGAGGGGGTGTTTTCGCTGCAGATTCCTATTAAGATGTATAGTACGGAATCAAATGAGCTTGATAGCATGTTAACCACCTGTGTCTCTGTGTGTGTTTTCAGAAGGAGAGAGAAGAAGAGAGATAGAAAGGGTCCACATGCCGGAGCGGTTTGCTGGATTTGTGTCCTGCCTGAGGGTGAGATTTGGAACATTGTTGTTGTCTTGTGAGCAGACAGCTGCTCACACATGATAGATTGTTTCCGGTTGAGCTCGTGCTATAAGTCTGTGCCTCCGCCAGGCCTCCCAGGCTCTCAAACCCCCAAAGCTGCATTTTTCCATATTTTACAGTTTCACTCCACATTTCATTTGCTCATGAATCTATTGGCCTCAGCGCAGCTTCTAGTTTATCCTTATTTAGTTGTCAAAATCAGCTATAAAAGCAATTTAAAACTTGGAAAAAAATATCAAAACACATTATATTCATTTTAGTGGAGATGAACTGAAATATCTGCATAATCTTAGCTTTAAAACTAGAAAAATTGACACCCATGATCAAAAAAATAAAATAAAACGTTTGATCTAAAGGGCATATTTTTTCACAAATGTAAAAGAAAGTAAAATAACTAATTGTAAAATTAAATGCAATTAAAAATGTAAATGTATATATAAATTTACTTGCATTTTTAAAATGCATATATTGCAATAAACTATATATAAAACTATTCAAAAGAACAGGTCAGTAAGATCAAGAGCACATTAAAATAAATAAATTTATAATCTTTCAAAATATTTCTATTTCAAATAAACATTGTAGCCTATATGGGTTATATCTACTATCTTAGATTTAAACCTTATATTAAACGTACATAATATTCATATATTTATTTGTTTAACATTTTTGGTCACTATATAATTCTTATACTTCAATCTGTGTTACTTCATTTTTAAATAACTTTTTTATTACTATTATTCTAAAATGTGATTAGTCTAATAGTAATCATTAGTAGGTGTGTCCAAACTTTTGACTGTATGTGTTAACCTTCTGTGTATATATTGCATCGGTTATTGTAATTCATATTTTGTTATTCTCTAAGGGAAAGCATTATAAGTACTTTCGCTTTTAAAAGCAGTTTGACAAACATTAATGGTTTTAGAGAAAGATGAGGTGTAGCTCACACCTGAAAGGTCATACAGCATCTATCTTACAGTTACTGTGGAGAGAGAGAGCTTGAGCGAATGAGATGATTAATTAATAACAATTATCAGAGCTCTGATAATTCACTAGCGAGGATAACATCAAGAGTGCTTAATTGCCCCAACAAGTCTTGATGTGCTTTCCTCCTGACTCTTCCAGGGTTATTAAGTGCGGTGGGTTGCCTTGATATGTTGGACATGCTTAAAATATGATTGCTGGACTGATGGAATAAAAACAACCTGTAATTGCTGGGTATCACTGAGCTTGAAGATGATTTAGGGACTCAGTGGGGAACTGCATAAATAAACAAATAAATAAAACCTTTTCGCATTTTAAACAAACCACTTACACCATTTCTAGCATTGTAATAATATGACAGCAGAATTATTTAACCATTATTAAAGCAATATATTTTCTGGATATAAAAGTCTGGATTTGATATACAAGTCTGGACTTTATTTATTTATTTTAAATTAGCATAAACAATAACATTCATATAAAACAGAGAACACTGTAAAGGCTTTTCATGCTGCACTTTACACTTTGAGTTAAGTTGTCAAAACATGCTGTCTGTAATGTTTTTCAGCATATAGTTGTTAGAATTCATATACAATCACATTTTCATATACGTGTAACACTTCAGTTCTAACAGATTTTTAAATCAGTAAATATTGTATATATATATATATATATATATATATATATATATATATATATATATGTGTGTGTGTGTGTATGCATATATATACATATATATATACATATACATACACATAAGCCTCTTATGTGCACTAGCTATACTTTATTTGATCAAAATACCGTAAAACAATAATATTGTGAAATTTTATTACAATTAAAAATAAATGTTTTCTATTTTAGTGTGTATTTAATATATTTTAATTTCTATAAATATAGTAAATATTTATATTTTATAAATAAATAAATATTATTTTATTTAACATTTTTATAACATCAAAGACTTTTCCGACATCAATGGAAATAATTTCCTACATAAAAAGTCTTCAAAATGTCTCTCTAGCGCAAAATGACATACAAAACAACCGCTTTGTTTTTATAGTGACACAGCAAAACGCTGACCTATGCAATGGTAACATTCCCAAATGCCACAATGAGTCCTACGAGCAAAATGAACAGCAGAGAAAATGAAAAGTAACAGCTGTTTTCTTTTAGTGCCACTGTCCATACAGTGGAAAAAGAAAGACGGACAAAGAAATACATATAGAGAGAAAAGGCGCCTGAAATGAGGTTAACACACTCACTTACACCGATACATGTCCTTTTAAGGTCCCTCAATAGGGGAACCCTCATCTGGGTCTTCAGAAGTTATTTTCCACCCTCAATAAACAGGCCAACCATTGTCACATGGAGGGCTCTCGTTATTATTTTTTGAAGTAATTACACCTTATTATCTGTGTTTACTTTAGCGAGGGTGAGTGCAGGTGTGGGACAGGGAGTTGTGGGTGGTGGTGATGGGCCGCACTGCTGAACAGTTGCCCCTGTGAGTCTATTTTTTTTACTCAAGGTTTGGGCATTGTAGCTGTGCTCTGCCACTAATTTCAGACCCACAAAAGAAACGGGCAATTGGGCCTATTATTGCAGCAGCTGCGCGCTCCCTGCACGACGGCCCCCTGTCTTCTCTTGGCTCATGGTGGAGATGCTTGCTGTGGTCGCGTACACCCCAGTGCGACCGCAACACCCATCCTATGTGTGACAGAAACACCACAGAATAAACAAATAAACTGGATATAGGTTATCAGTACATAAAACTAAGTGAGGGTGTGAATACATTTTTTTAATCACAATAAAACAAACTGTGATGTTAGAATTAACACAGTGTTAATATAGTATATACCATGTTGTAGTGTGTGTGTGACCCTGGACCACAAAACATAAGGGCCAATTTTTTAAAATTGAGATTTATACATCATCTGAATGCGGAATAAATAAGCTTCCTATTGATGTAATGTTTGTTATGATAAGACAATATTTGGCTGAGATACAGCTATTTGAAAATCTGGAATCTGAAGGAGCAAAAAAAATCTGAATATTGAGAAAATCACTTTAAAGTTGTCCAAATGAAGTCCTTAGCAATGCATACTACTAATCAAAAATTAATATATATGTATATATATATAGAGAGAGAGAGAGAGAGAGAGAGATTTTTGACAGATCATTTGACACTGAAGACTGGAGTAATTGCTGCTGAAAATTTAGCTTTGGCATTACATAATCATTTACACTTTAAAATAGAAAACAATGATTTAAATCATTATATTTACTATACTTTGATCAAATAAATGCAGCCTTTGTGCACATTGTAGACTTCTTTCAAAAATATGTAAAACTCTCAAACTATTGAGCAGTAATTTATAATTAATGTTTTTAAAAAAAATAATAATAATTATATATATATATATATATTTATATATATATATATATATATATTATTTCAAAGCGTCGAAGCTGTATTTCCTAACTGATTTATGAATTTTAAAAACTATTTGAGCTTAAATTTTAGATGTGTTGTCATTGATTTCAGGTCAGGGTGAATGACCTGTTGAAAGAATTTAAAAGGATCCAAATTCACAAGCAATTACAAACAGGACAAAATAAATAATATAATGGAAAATACTACACTGGCCTAAAGATTATGCATGCTTAATCATTCTCATGAACTGTGAAACTGACTTTTGGGGAAGCCACAAAGACCCACCTTGCTCAAACACAAGAGGCCAATCTTCCGCCTTCAGGCACAAACAAAATGGCCCTGGAATCTCCACTGTTGCTCTCACTTAGTGATTTTCACACCTCAATGACTCTCCAACAATTAAAATAATGATCCAGCACAGAGCACTTATTTTGAAGGGCATGGGTGGATTTACATGTTATGATTGTGTGCGCCTGCAAGATGTGGTTGTCCCTGATGTCAAAAAGAGGATGCAATCATAAATTTGACATCATGTCATCAATGTCAGAATCAACAACTGAAAATCTATTAAACACATAGTTGAGCAAGTAGATGCAGCCTTCATGCATGTAGGCTTAGAGCGATAAACCAATGCCAAACATGAAAAATTCTGTCAGAAAGAATTGAAGTTCTAAAACAATTGATAATTTCATACATTTACAAATTATATTTTGAATTTTGGGGAAAGAAAATATGTAACATGAGGTTTTAAAATATGAGCAAATGACGCCGCAGCGGTAGGAGATGCCTTACTGGCATTGATTTCAGCTCATTATGTTCCTTGGGACTCACAGCCACAAATCCAGAGAAATCATTTTGCTGGTTGGGGGAGTGTGGCTGGGCAAATTGGCTTCTGGTTCTGTGTGGGAGCCCTCTCTGTGAAGAGCAAAAGAGCAGGGCCCGGTCAGGAGTGGGCAGGCCCAGGCAGGACCGGCTGGGGCTTCACGCTGTGACCACCTCCGTGCCTCTGACAAACACTTCACTGGATAATCTCCTCACCAGAGACTCTGCCAAGCCCCATGAGCTCGGGGGGGGAAGCGTCAGTGAACAGCCGATCAGTTTCTCCATGGATCTGTGCAGCTGCATCACTGGATGCTACATGAAAATCTGCTGAATGACTAACAATATTTACCAGACTTTACTGAGCTGTTTAGATTTAGGATTAGGAAGACGAGTACAATTTAATGTATGCAAAATAATGCTCTGCCTCTAAATATATATATAAAAACATCAAACAGAATAGGGAAAACAATTCTTTATTATCACAATTATTAACACAACTTGTATATAAGGGAGGGGGGAAAAAACATTGATATCAGTTTAAACTGACCCATTTTACAACGCATATGGGCTTCTTACAGAAGTAATAAGAGAAGTCACATTTTCTATTGACAGAACAAACTGACAATATTCAAATGTGGAAAAATCCATTTTCAGCTCAAGTAGTCCAATGTTAAGAGGTTTCCATCTTGTATCCGTGTTTTTCAAGCTCCGATCTAAAATATGGGGAAAAAGTGGGGCAAAAAAAAGTTAACGGGGTCCTATTATGCTTTTTCACTTTTTGAATTTTAGTCAGTGTGTAGTGTGTATGTTTGGGCATAAAAAGATCTACAAAGTTACAAATCTCAGTCCACTCCAAAGGGAGATATTTCATTTAAAAAAAATCCCTTTTCAAGAACGGCTCGTTTGGACTACAGCATTGTTTTTCTGTATTTGTGATATCACAAAAATAAATCCCGCCTACGGAAATTCGAATGGTTGGCGGGTGGGGAGAACGCTTGGCTGAGCACTGCACGCTTCAAAATCGAAACCCAGTGCTGGTGTTTTTATATCACTGTGTTTCTGATGGAAACCGACTGTTTTCAGAAAACTTTGGATGTCATTTTCATTTCATCTTGCATGTACTGTAATGTCTGATAAAGCAGCGTTTGTGAGCGGAGCTCTGCTTTGTGTACAGCGTTACCGGGGAAACCTCGCTCTCTACCACTCCAACAGCGCCTCCCGCTGGCAGAGAATGAATTTGCATATATGCCGCCACAAATAGTGTAAGTCTGTGGGACTATGGTATAAATAAATTCGACTGTGTAACAGTTTCACTGCAATTCATGTTAGAATGAAAGAACAATAAACATAATACATATTACCGTTGCATTTATCTGTACATAATGCAGTTATTTTTAAGCTGTTGTTGACATCCTATCTAAAACGGGATTTAGCCCAAAAAAAACAACAATAACATTACCACTTTAATATGTCTTGCAATATCTGTGCGTGCAAAGGTTCTTTGTTCAATATTCTCAAGGTCTGAATTGATATAGCATTATTGATGAACTTGCTGCTTTAGCAAGGGGCGGGACAGTACTGAAACAGTCTAAGCTGTTCACCAATCACAACGCACTGGGACAGCTAACCAATCACAACACATTTAGTTTTTCGGAAGGCGGGCCTTCATCAAACCCAGAACTACAGGTGCATCTCAATAAATTAGAATGTTGTGGAAAAGTTCATTTATTTCAGTAATTCAACTCAAATTGTGAAACTTGTGTATTAAATAAATTCAATGCACACAGACTGAAGTAGTTTAAGTCTTTGGTTCTTTTAATTGTGATGATTTAGGCTCACATTTAACAAAAACCCACCAATTCACTATCTCAACAAATTAGAAAACTTCATAAGACCAATAAAAAAAACATTTTTAGTGAATTGTTGGCCTTCTGGAAAGTATGTTAATTTACTGTATATGTACTCAATACTTGGCAGGGGCTCCTTTTGCTTTAATTACTGCCTCAATTCGGCGTGGCATGGAGGTGATCAGTTTGTGGCACTGCTGAGGTGGTATGGAAGCCCAGGTTTCTTTGACAGTGGCCTTCAGCTCATCTGCATTGTTGGGTCTGGTGTCTCTCATCTTCCTCTTGACAATACCCTATAGATTCTCTATGGGGTTCAGGTCAGGCGAGTTTGCTGGCCAATCAAGCACAGTAATACCATGGTCATTGAACCAGCTTTTGGTACCTTTGGCAGTGTGGGCAGGTGCCAAGTCCTGCTGGAAAATGAAATCAGCATCTCCATAAAGCTTGTCAGCAGAAGGAAGCATGAAGTGCTCTAAAATTTCCTGGTAGATGGCTGCGTTGACTGTGGACTTCAGAAAACACAGTGGACCAACACCAGCAGATGACATGGCAGCCCAAATCATCACTGACTGTGGATACTTCACACTGGACTTCAAGCAACATGGATTCTGTGCCTCTCCAGTCTTCCTCCAGACACTGAGACCTTGATTTCCAAATGAAATGCTAAATTTACTTTCATCTGAAAAGAGGACTTTGGACCACTAAGCAACAGTCCAGTTCTTTTTCTCCACAGCCCAAGCAAGACGCTTCTGATGTTGTCTCTGGTTCAGAAGTGGCTTGGTAGCCCTTTTCCTGAAGACGTCTGAGCGTGGTGACTCTTGATGCACAGACTCCAGCTTCAGTCCACTCCTTGTGAAGCTCTCCCAAGTGTTTGAATCAGCTTTGCTTGACTTTATTCTCAAGCTTGCGGTCATCCCTGTTGCTTGTGCACCTTTTCTTACCCAAATTCTTCCTTCCAGTCAACTTTGCATTTAATATGCTTTGATACAGCACTCTGTAAACAGCCACACCTTTCAGTAATGACCTTCTGTGACTTACCCTCTTTGTGGAGGGCTTTCCTGTAGCTCAAATGGTAGAGCATGGCGCTAGCAACGCCAACATCATGGGTTCGATTCCCAGGGAAAGCAAGAGCTGGTCAAATGTAAAACTGTAACTTGAATGCAATGTAAGTCGCTTTGGATAAAAGCGTCTGCTAAATGCATAAATGTAAATGTGTCAATGTTCGTCTTCTGGATCATTGCCAAGTCAGCAGTCTTCCCCATTATTGTGGTTTCAAAGAACAAGAGATTTTATACTGTATGGATGGTCATTTATTGAAATTCAAATGTAAATATTCTAATATTTTGAGATACTGATTTTTGACTTTCATGAGCTGTAAGCTCTAATCATCAAAATTAAAACCAAAAAAACTTTTGAAATGTTTTACTTTACATGTAATGAATCTAAAATATATGAAAGTTTCACTTTTTGAAATAAGTTACAAGAAAAAAATTACTTTTTCACCACATTCTAATTTATTGAGATGCACCTGTAATCTAGCCTTTTGTGCCAGACTGGGGAGAGAGGTATTGTAATAATGTAAATTATGTGAAAAATAATGCGATTTTCAAACCACCAAGCATGAGAGCATGTTCTAGTACACCCCCAAAACAAAATTAAGACTTTATAAAAGAGCATAATAGGACCCCTTTAAAAAGTGCAATAACTCACAAAACAAATACAGAAAGTATTCAATTTGGATAATATTATAGTATTAAAGATACTATTTTAGTTTTTGTTCGTATTTTTAAATTAGATTTTTTTTTTTCAGTTTTCAATTTCATGTTAAAATATTAGTAATTATGTGTTTGCCATTTTTATTAGTTTTTGTTTTTAAAATGTCTATAAATATATTTTTAACTTTTACTTCAGTTTTAGTTAGTTATAGTTAGTTCAGGTTTAGTTATTTTAGTACATCAAGATAAACTAAAATAAAAATGAGTACTGTTGCCTTGTCAACTAGCTGAAATAAAATGTTTTTAAGTAAGAAATAAAATAAGTATATAAGTTTTTATAAATATATTATTTTAGCTTATTTATTTGAAGTAATGAGAATAATTTTAGTTTTAGTTAAGTTTAATAACCCTAATTATAACATTCTCTTATTTTTTTAAAAAAGTTTCTAATTGGTTTCCAATTAGAAAACACTTTCGATTAAATATCATGAGTCTCTCCCCCTTTCACTAGCACAACCATTTCCAGTGCTGGAAATCAAAACTATTTCATGAGCGATATCAATAGAGTTCTAGCTTTAAGGCTTCGGAAAAGAGAAATTAATGCATCTACGCATTTACCTTTTTTAACTTAAATATATATACAAGAATATTAAATGGATGCAGTTTCTTTAGTCAGGTTCTCACACATAGGAAAGTTCATAACTGTGGTTTGAGGCAACCATGAGTGTTGGTTAGCCATTGGACTATTAGATCCCTTAGGGACTGTTTTCTTCTAAATGAGTTTAACCACACAAGATTCTTTAGAAAAAAATGTGGGTTTCACAGGGACTCAGGAAGATTCTGGCAACAGGCACTAGGACAACACAATGTAATATGTATGCCTATCAGGATTCATTCTTCGTGAATTTAGATTAGGCTAGTACACTCCATATTTTTAGTAGGCCTATTTAACTATCAACAATTAAAAAGTGCCACAAGGTCTTCTCCACTTCGTATGAATAATCACACAAATTCAGCATGTGAAACCTACCTCAGCTGATTAGAAAAGTCGTCCTCTACGTTGTCATCATCCCAGTTATCTTCCCAAACATGAGCGTCCTCGTCTTCATCCAGGCCCGTCCAGTCTGGGAACGACACAACAGTTTAATGAGGCTGATGATTTACATGGGCCTGGATCCAGCATCAGCTCCACACACACCGTGCACAGCGGAGCTATTAGTTTCTGTTGTTTTTACCCAAGATTAATAATAATAAAAAAGGTCATAAACTTCATTCTATACGTCCAATCGTTATTCTTGATTAGAAATAATAATTAGAAAATAAAATTACTGTAAACAATATACAACTAACGTTACATTAGATTTCGAGATGCTAAAAATGCTAAGTTAACTGCTAATCATGCTTACTAATATTGTTGTTTATTTACGTCTGTGAACCAAGGAGCGCTGAAATATTCATTATGCGTGTTACATTCATTATTTCATTCATATCTTTTCTTTTCAAACGCGACAAACCAACCATTTAGTGTATAAAGTGAAGAATGTTTTGTCGGTTAGCTTAGCAATGCTAGCTGAGTCACTGTGGTGTTGTTCGTGTTTATTTACCCGTAAACTGACTAGAGAGCGCGTTTCTACTCAAAACAGCAATCGTTCTCAGTTCACTCACCCTCTGCTGGGAATTCTTCAAATTCATCATCCTCCTCCAACAGCCCCAAATCCACTGTTTGTTTCTTCTCTGACATATCGTGCTGCTGATCCAGCGGTTCAACACAGTTTCTCATGGACGCTCAACGTAATACTGAAGATGCTGTGCGCATGCGCACAAAACAGTGGCTGGGCCTAGCTCTTTGATATGCGATTCACTGCCTGTATTATATGAGCAAGCCTAGCTGTTTGAAGTGTTTATTCATGAAGGCTCCGCATAATGAATATGGCTGAATGATTCTAAATAAATGTTTTTATTTATCTAAATTATTCTAAATTAATGTATTAAATTATTTGTTTAATTTATTTATTTATAATTTAATTTTTAGTCAATTTCTTTAATTTGTGGAAATAAATACACATGAAATTTACCACATATTATAATAATATAAATATGTATTTCACACAGGCTATGAAATGTGAATATGGCTGAATAACTCTAAATATTTTTTTCCTAAATAAATATATTTATTTACTTATTTGTTTAAAAACAATAAATATAAAAATAATACAAATAAATACACATCAAAAATATAACATTGTAATAAATGTAATAAGTAATAATATTCATACATATTATCTTATATTGTGATTTTGTGTGTGTGTGTGTGTGTGTGTGTGTGTATATATATATAATGAAATTCTGCATGAAAATTAGTAGAAATTCTTCCAATGAAGGTACATCTCAAAAATTATATAACAGCCACAGGCAAGAACATTGTGTAGTCTAGATAAATGACAGCACATACACCACAAAACCACACATGCCACAATGAAAATTGTCCTGTGGCTCCAATTTGCTGACAGACGGTGAAAACTTCAACCAGTATCCTACTCGCCTATTCTGTTTTGAAATTATTCTGTAATCATCCAAACTCCAAATATAAGTCGACAGCAAATGGAAGTAATTTAGATAGGATGATGACAGTGTACTCATTTTGCTGACAAATCCAGCGTATGCAGTAAGCAAAACAGAACAGCTTGTATATAATCGGACATTCTGGACACGGAGATGAGGAGAATCCCGCTTTGGCTCCAGATTTACACCAGTGCCATAAAGATGGTGAATTACTAATCAAAATAATTGCATAAAGCTTATGAGCTCTTGGAATAAAGTGGAAGGATCATTCAAGTCTGTCTCAGGTAAGGGCCTGGGAATCTCTCACAGTGTCCGTGGAGCATACCTGAGACTGCAGTTACACTGTGGCGCCTGGAGTCTCAGGAGATGGGGAGGGGGGCAGCCCAGACTGACTCGCAGCCTTTCTTCGTATGTGAGAATGCCTTTCATTGGCCCCTCCAGGACAGTATCGCAACTGAGTCCTCATAGAGGCTCCAACCTTGCCCGGCCAGTCTGGCAGTCTCGCTTCCACCGGCCCTTATCAGGACTGAGATCACAATATGGCCTGAGGGGTGCTAGGACGAGCGGCGGGGACAGGAGGGTTTTATAGGACGGAGGCCGTCATCACCCCCAGCTCCCATCTGACTGATCACTGACTCAGATTAATGACACGACTCTCCTTCTGCCAGTGAAAGTGACAACACACCAGAACATGGGCCTGTCTACCTGTCCAAGTGCCCTTGATGAGATAATCGCCCCTCTCATTCAACATAAATAGAAGAATGCCAAATAAGTCAGCAAATACTTCACTGTGAAGACCAACTGTTGGCGCAGAAGTGCATGCGCTATATATGAACTTTTTTTCTTGGTGTATTTTTGTGAATTGCAATGAAAAAATATTTTGCATATTGACATTGACATTATAGTGATTATGATCATAAAGAATAAAAAAGGCTTAATAATCCAATAAAGGAAAACATGTCAGCTTTGGCTTTGGGAATCTATGTGGAGTGATATGCTTCCTGAATATCTGTCAAGTACATCTAATCCCACTCAGTCATCAAGTGTGAGCTTTGTGTTTCATGTGGTATTAATGTTATTAATAATATATATATTAAATTGATAACAAAATAAATAGGTCAAAAGGTGTGATAACAAATGTTTATATGCACATTTGAGACAAATAAATATATAAAAAAAGTATTTTTTTCTAGCTATCTCATTCAAATGTCTGTCAATAGGAATTTTTCATCTGTCTTTCTTGAAAAGGCCTCAGCTGGAGCTTGAGGTACAGTTTGCCAACAGCCTAATGACCCTTTATGGCAATACAATCTGATGTCTGTCCCGGCCGTCCCGGTAATCCTGTCCACCTTTGCGGCTTAGTTATGCTCAGGCTTAAGTTGCATATTTTGTATTTATCAGGATTTTGCTGATAAATGCTATCAGCAAGAGAGAAATGAAATATGGGAGGTCTATCTCAAGTTGCAAGAACAGACAGTTATTTCAGTGGTGAACCGCCAGTGCTGTTGTTATTCTCTTATATTTATTACTTAAGACACAATTTGTGTTTTTCGGTTTGCGCATAGTTTTATATAAACATCACCATGAAAAAGATGTGTATGTTTTTATATTCCCCTTAAGTATTATACATTCTAGATAACACATCAGTAGGCTATAGATCTGTTTCCATCATTCTGACACAGCTTTTCCCCACATTTGAACGCATATCCGTCCAATAACAACATACTCAGAAACAAAGAACTCCATGTACCTCCAAATAAACTCAGAATAAAGAAAATGTTTTCCAATGTAAACACCCCATTATTTAGAGTACATCAGTCATTGCTACATAAACAACCCAAAGCCATATTCTGCATATAATGTTAATTTTACTCATTATTTATATTAAATTCTCTTAACAAAATGATTCATGACAAAAAAATTATAGAGAGGTATGGGGTCACATACGAAGTTTGAATATGAGCAGTGTAAAGTCTACGAACAAATTGTCAAGCTACAATTTCATCAGGCCCTCTATCAAAGTTTGAGGCAAAACATGGGCACAATCATTTTTTTTAATTCCACATTCCACTTAAAATGACAATAAACATTGGGCCTCAACCCTGCTTTTGTAAATTAAGCATTATTACATTAATATATTAAGCATTAAACTACATTTTGGCAACAGTATGATTAAGAGTCGCAATGTTGGTCATGTTTGTCTGCCCTCACATTACAGTAGTTCATTGTGATTGGTGGCTTATACTGAAAGGTCTCTCTCTCTCTTTCTCTCTCTCTCTGGAATGACATTCTTAAGTGAATGTCGCTCATCAAGGGGCTTACGGCGTAAGTGATAAAGTGTTCCACTCTAATACCTGCCCGCTTCTCATCTGTCATCTATAAAGAGGATTGGAAATGAAGCAACATTCTTCAGGATATAATGACCTCAAAAGCATACAGAGGGATATTGTAAAACATATAAATGGAGTGGGAAAATGTGTTTTTGTTTGATCAAAGTAGTAAAACTGCAGTTGATCATGACTATGATCATTTCAGATATACATACTATAAACCATACAGTGCACTCCACTAATATTGGCACCCTTGGTAAATATGAGCAAGGGCGGCTGTGAAAATAAATCTGCATTGTTTATCCTTTTTATCTTTCATTCAAAAAAAAATCACAAAATTCCAACCTATCATTGAAGTAAAACAATTGAAAGTGGGGGGAAAAATCTCATTGTGAAATAAATGCTTTCTCTAGTTCATGTTGGCCACAATTATTGGCACCCAATTATTGCAACGTCATTTTCCCAAGATAACAGCTCTGAGTTTTCTCCTATAATGCCTGAAGAGTTTGGAGAACACCTGATAAGAGATCAGAGACCATTTTCTTCATCCAGATTCACAGCTCCATGATGGTGCTTCTTCTCTTCAGTTCACCTCACTCATTTTCTATAGGGTTCAGGTCAGAGGACTGGAATGGCCATAGCAGAAGCTTGGTTTTGTGCCCAGTGACCCATTGTTGTGTTGTTTTTGAGGTTTGTATTTGGATTATTGTATGGTTGGAAGATCCAAACATGGCCCATTATAAGATTTCTAACAGAGTCAGTCACTTATTGATTTTTTATCTGTTGGTATTTGATAGAATCCATGATGCCATGTGTCTAAACCAATGTCCAGGACCTCCAGCAGAAATATAGGCCCACAACATAAAAAATACAGCAGTATATTTCATTGTACACATGGGGTACTTTTTATCCCTGTGTTCACTAAACCCATCTTGAGTGTTTGCTGCTAAAAAGCTCGTTTTTTAGTTTCATCTGACCATAGAAGCCAGTCCCATTTGAAGTTCCAGTCGTGTCTGACAACTGAATATGCTGGAGATTGTTTTTGGATGAGCTAGGAGAATTTTTCTTGAAACCCTCCCAAACAACATGTGGTGATGTAGGTGTTGTTTGACAATTATTTTTTTGGTTTTCTGCCCCCTAGACTCAACTATTTTCTGAAATTCTCCAGCTGTGGTCCTTGAAGAGTCTTTGGCCACTCAAACTCTCCTTCTCACCGTGCATTAGGACGATATAGACACACGTCCTCTTCCAGACAGATTCGTAACATTTTATGTTGATTGGAAATTCTTAATTATTGTCCTGATGGTGGAAATGGGAATTTTCACTGCTCTAGCTCTTTTCTTAAAGCCACTTCACTAATTTGTGAAGCTCAATTATCTTTTGCTGCACATCAGAAATATATTATTTGGTTTTACTCATTGTGATGGATGATTAAGGGAATTTGGCCTTTGTGTTCCTCATATTTATAATCCTGTGGAACAGGAAGTCATGGCTGGACAATTTCATGCTCCTAGTCACCCTGGCGTGCTAAAAAATTTAAAAGTGAATGGGAATATACTTCAGAGATATTTTACTCATAAGCATTTCTAGGGGTGCTAATAATTGTGGCCAACATCCATTGGAGAAAAACATTTATTTCATCATGAGATTTTCTCCCCACCTTCAATTGTTTTACTTCAGTGATAGGTTAGAATTTTGTGAATTTTTCGAGTGAAAGATCAAAAGGATAAACAATACAGATTTATTTTCACAGACACCTTTTCTCACATTTATCAAGGGTGCCAATATTAGTGGAGAGCACTGTATATTAAATGTTCTGCTTTGTCGTCCATCAGAATTATGTGTCAGTGTCTGTTTTATATGCTCGCCTTGATTTCAGGTTGCACAATGCAATATGGAATCGAGTAATACTCGCCATGTGATTACATAGGCCCGGAAATGGCCCTGATTGGACTGATTGATAAATGAAGCTGTCCTTGTTTTTGAGCAAGGCCCCTTCAGCTCTGGACTTTGTCCAGGAAAACCTCTAACAGCCACTTATTAAGTAGTTAGTCTCACAAGGCTGTGTGTGCACTGGTCACCTGGGTGTGTGTCTGTAGGTTCTGAGAACCCATTGGCCAACGCTGGACTCTCGGTTGCAAGCTGGTAAGATAACAGAGCGGGTATAATCCTCATTCTTCTCCCTTGAGGTCTGGAGTAGCGTGTTTGTACAGCTTGCCGGGTTGTTTAGCGATGTAATTATTAGCATTTTTTGTAAACATTCTGCATTACCTCCAATGAGTCTTTGTCCCCTTGACCCTAAAAGAGAAGTCGCCGTAAAGTGGAGGAGGCGTGAATGTTTTTGCAACTCTCAAGAAAATAAAATTACGGATGACGTATTGAGTGAGACAGCTCATTTCCAAGATAGCATGATTTAAACTGCAAGGAGCCTTTTGCAGAAGTTCACAAAAACATTCACATGCTAGTAAAGGGAGCAGTTAGCGGCTAATGATGATTTGATCGAAATATGCAAGTGTGGTCATAAAAACACACCAAGCATAAAAGTCATTATTATAATTAATTGTTTGTTTTTCAGCTTCATTATGATTCATGATATTTTAACACACCCTGATGTCTAAGCTTCCCAAATTAATGGAAAGAGTGAAAATAAAATTAGCTGTTTGTTTATATGATATCTGGATAAATTTTTGCCCCAACCCCATTTATGCTTGAGTACTCTGGCACCACTTGTGCAAGGATCATACATGTAAGGAAGTGCATAACTAAGTGTATTTAATATATTACATATTGAGCCATTAGCAAAATTGTCTTGGTTCCTGAGCTGTAGACAAGCTGCGAGCTGCATTTACCCAATACAACTTTTTTTTATCTAACACAGAGAGTATCAAGCCTCTCTTGTGTGTCTGTAAGTTATAGGGCAAGAAACCAAGAAAAAAAATTTACAGTATAGCCAAAGGCGAAGCTTGAACAACTCGGCCAGTGACAAGCTTTTAAGGAGACCAGAGCACCATGGGTAGTCTGCAGATGAAATACTAGGGGGTGAAAGGGAAAGTAGTGATTTGTCATTAGGACTTTTCAAAGAACAGTGATGCCAAGGGTCCAATTTATGGTTTTTATACCCTGCCTTCTTCAGAACACACATCAAGTTCTTTGTGAGGAATAGAATGCCAGTTTTTTCTTCTTCTCTCTTTTCTCTCTTTCTCTCTCTTGTAACAGAGTTATATGGAAAGATCTTTAATTTGGAAATTTAATACATCACATTTTGGCATGTCTGAGAAAGATAAAAATATATGTAACTGATTTTTAACAATAATATCAATGTTATAAGTAGTGCTGCTGACAAATACATTAGGCTCATACACACTGCGACTAAATGTGGCATTCTGTTCTATCTGAGTTTGGTCATTTACATTCAATTAAAAAACAGTAACGTATACAAGCAATACATGCAATAATTGTAAGTTCAAAAGCAGCACTGGATGGTTTTGTAGGCTATAGTTTATAAAAATTTATATTTTAAATTATATTAGCACTAACAAGCTATATAAATGCAATAATTATAAGATTAAGTCATAAATAATAATAATAATAATTAATAAAAAATAAAAGGGATCAGAAAACAAAATCTTTAACATTATTTAAAATTGTTTATAAGAGACTGTACAGTGTGAGACATTTCAGCTAAAAGAATCTGAAAAAAAGAATCAAGAGCGTACAGAACCGAACTGAACTATTTGTTGACGTAGTGACGTCACTGTCGTTTGGACACGTGCAGTAGGGGTGTGCGATACTGCAAATTTTGGTATCGATCCGATACCAAGTAAATACAGGGCCAGTATCGCCGATACCGATACCGATTCCGATACTTGTCATTTAAAATTACATACATTTAAATGACCAACAACAATTAAAAAAATTGCAATAACTAATGTTGATATGACTAATATTATATTCACCTTAAAGCTATGTGGATATTATTTGCCTTTCTAAAAGGACTTTGCAGGCAGAGGAGCCCAGAGCATGAAAGCAATGCAGTTTCATGTTAAGTATTTTCCTCCCATAGAAAAGAGTTATAAAAAAATAACGTAAATTAAGAACATAAAATACAAAACTCAGTATACACCTTATTAATGTTGCAAACTAGATATACAAGTTAGCAGATGTACCTAGAATATGAAAGCAACGCTCAAAGTTTTCACATTATACATTTTCCTCCCATAGAAAACCATTATAAAGAAAAGTTTAACGTAAGTGGCTTATTGAATGAAGACAGTGATATGAAAAATAACTATTAAACCATAATTCGTTTATTATTGAAAGGATTTTCGTATGTGCTGTATTTTCTGTTTATTTTATACATACTGTAATAGTTGTTTGTTATTATTGCAATAAAAAAAAACTGTGATATGAATAGGCCAAATTCGGTATAGTTTATAAAAATATATACTATGTATGTACAGGTAAGCAGATGAACCCAGAACATGAATGCAACATGCTGAATTTCATTTCCTCATTGATAACCAATATAAAAACATTTAATATGGTGTAATGGAGGAAGACAGTGATAAAGACCAAATAAATAAAGACTAAATTCAGTATACAATTTATATAATATTTGGCAAGCAGCTGAGCCCAGAATATATATGAAAACATGCTAAATTACATGTTAAGCATTTTACTCCCATAGAAAACTGTTATAATGGAAACATTTAAAGTGGCTTAATGCATGAAGAAATAATATTCAAAGGCCAAACTCGGTATACACCTTACAGTGATACTGCATAAAAAGGACAAATTCGGTATACAGTTATATACAATGTGTACTATGTGAAGGATTCCTTCCTCCCCTTTTCATTTCTTTTGTAGCTCGGAGTTCTACCGTTCCATCTCACTGCAGCCAAAAGTATCCGCTTGCCGCTTACCGCTTGGAGCCGCTGAGTCACGTGATGCATGACAACAAACCAGCGTAGCTGGGGAGGAGCAGTAATGTTTGGATACGAGATGTGAAAAGAGCGGAATATACGCCCACAGACATGTCTACACTTTGATAAATGTATTAAGCAAGGTATTAAGTGTATAGGAGAAAAAAATAACCGAAAGTATCGATCTTATCAGGCTAGTATCGATCCGATACCAATTCCAACGTTGGTATCGATACTATCGATATTTGGATCGATCTGCCCACCCCTAACGTGCAGCTCGCCTGAGGTGCTTGAAGAAAACGGATGTACGTGTCTTGACCTTGACGAAGTGACAAATATTGGTATCGTCTCTCCACTGCAGGCCTGGGGAAATTTATAAAATATATTCAGGGGGAACTTAACTTATACATAATGATTCAGAGAGCGCGTGCTGATAAAAACTACAGCTTGGGCGTAAACAAAACACGCCGCTTCCGTCGAGGACATAACGCTACTAATATTTTCCAGAAAAAAATAAGTCTCTATCGATCATGTTTCTTTGGGCCACGAAGCTAACTTTAGTTAAATTGTTGGCGTTCATGTTAATAGTATATGGCTGTGGTAATATGGTTTCAAGAGTTATCACTATGTCAATCATCAATTTCAGGAGTGACTCCTATTTGCCGTGTACACACAGAAAGAAAGATAATTAGATTCACTCCCATTATTACTCCCTGATCGTTGGAGTGTATATATGGTCTTATTTTGGTTTTCCTGATATAAATCTAACACAGAAACAGTAGGCCTATTATGTTTGCTCAGACAGACGTGTGTGTGAGGAAAATTGTTTTGTGCATGAACTATGCGTAAAATGCTTTATTTTCATTATATTTTTCTCCTTCTATTAGCTTGTTTGGCGGTGGAGTAGAGGTGGTGCTTGGCCTCTGGTCCAGATGGTTTCTCCTCCTACATACTGGATTATCAGCAAGGCTTTCTTCTGTTAGCCTTCCATGGTAATGCATAAATTACATGTACACATTATTTACATTATATCGGTGTGCTCCAATAATTATCACACATTTAATTTATTTTAATTTGTCAGCTATTGTAATAGAATTATCACATTTATACATATCGTCATCCCTGGCACATAAAGCTTCAGGGGATTCCCCTATTTTAGACAGGGTCTGGAGATAGCGTGACATGTCTGGGATAGTAGAACCATGTACCGCTTGTTTCCTTTTAGGGCAACGACTTTCTATTTGGGTATTTGGCCAAAAACTTTTGCCCCAGGGCACACCAACACTGAGCAAGATGATAGAAGTGCAGTGAGATTGAATAGCAAATGATGCCAAAACTATCCCTCACAATGATATATGTCTACATTAGTTCATTTGGTTGCTTAATTTCTTAGCAAGACATTATCATTTGCCATGATATTAAAATTGATGAAGCAGCTGATTAAATTGGGAAACTATTTGTTAATCACTTATAGCCAGACCAGTTTGCAGATTATTCTGGCCAAGAACAGCCCATTTGAATTAAATGGCTAAATATCATGAAAAGTGACAAAGTTACTGTTTGTTCCGTTTTTGGTTCAATGATATAACACCCTTTTCTCTGGGCTAGTAACAGTAAAGATATTTCTATTACAAAAGGTTTATAAATAAATGCTGTTCTCTTGAACTTTCTATTCATCAAAATCCTGAAAAATATATCATGGTTTTAACAAAAATATTAAACAGCACAGCTGTTTTCAACACTTTGAAATAAAAATATAAAATAAAACAGTTATTTTAAATTGTAATAATATTTAACATATAACTGGTTTAATTGTATTTTTGAACAAATAAATGCAACCTTGATGAGCATAAGAGACTTTCGAAAACATGATGGCATAAAAGTTTTTTTATCAGGCTCTCCCCACCACTTTTCTTTCACTCTACACTCTCCAGTTAAGGCATAAATAATATTTAAAAACAACTAGTCTCTTGTCCCTCGTAATCCATTGCGCATACACATTGGTAATGTAGGTTGGATTGTACTGTAAATTTAGCATCCTCCAAACCCTTCATTCACATGATTATTTGTACTTTTGATTTGTGTGTTTTGATGATATTGAGAAGCTTAGGTGGGTGTGTGAGGATAATTACATGTGATATCATCCACCGATGAGCACAACTGTGGCACTGTGCCAGTAGCCTAGCCATTTTCTATTAAGAGAGGAGAATGAATGCAACCAGTCTTTTGTCTAGCATGCATTTGTTCATCAATGTATACTTTACCACAGTGATTTGAATATTTTGTACTGATTAAAACATCTCTTGCTAATGCCTGTGTGGCACAGATAAATGTAGAGCAATTGAATGCGCTGAAAATGCATGCATATAATAAGCACTTTATGGCAAGATTCATTGTAGAGCGTTTCTATGAGTTTTATAGTCTTATAAACTTTGCATACTGAGGAATAGAAAAGGGCAAAGTTGTTTTCCTCCTGAGACATGTTCTTGTTTTATGTGTACATGCCAACCATCCCTGACAATGTTTTACTAGGTGATGACTCAGAGCTCTTGTTTATTTGCTTGCTCGGAGGCTTTATTTGGTACATAATTTTTTTAGGATAAAGGCAGGCATTTTGAAGGCTGAAAATATATTTTCCTTTCATCTTAATGCTTTTTCTATGTCTTTTTGTCCTTCTTGCTCCTCCTCTTGTCCTTGTCCCATTCTTTTTTTCCTTTCAAAAGCCGAGGAGAAAATGCGGTGCCCTTGTTTGGATAAACTTACATCGCCTGGTCATCGAAAGTTCGTCACAACGCACAATAACACAGACAGCGGTTTGAGTGGGTTCAGGCAGGCCTGTCCTGAGAGCGAACAAGCCTTATGTAGGAAGAGGACGTGACCTGGATGACAAGAAAACCTGCAGGACAGCAGTGTTGGCCCCGCTGTCTTGTGATTGATGGTGTTGATGTTCTAAATTGGCCTCAGATACGCCAAGTACAAGAATCGTAATAGCAGGGTTTTAGATTAGTTCTCTAGATAGCAGGAAGAAGGGGAGGTGGAACGTTCCAAGAATACTACAATGCATTGGATACCGAATGTCAGCTGGAGGCTTGCGAAAGGCACATTGCTAGCAAAGGATGTAAATAGTGATTCTAATGTGGAGAAGTATTTCAGGGGTCAGACTGCGTCATTAATGCCGAATGGAGGTCAAAGCCACACACTTGTCCTCAAAGGCGAGACGCTGCATCTGGGCTCAACAAAAAGGCCTCTCAGCTTACTAATTGTTTGGGGAGCCTCTTTAAGATGGTATTTATAAATGTTCTTTGATCACTAAGATCGTCTGTGATTTTGCAGCATTATGGCAAATTTTAATGTTGATTACCAACAAGTATGATATATTTTCAGTGGTGGGTCTAGTAAGTACACGTTAAAGGAATAGTTCACCAAAAAATTTAAATTTGCTGAATGTTTGCTCACCCTCAGGCCATCCATAATGCAGATGAGTTTGTTTCTTCATCGGAACACATTTGGAAAAATGTATCATTACATCACTTGCTCATCAAAGGATCCTCTGTAGTGAATGGGTGCTGTCAAAATAAGAGTTCAAACGTTTGGTAAAAACACACAATAACCCACAAGTAATCCACATGACGCCATTCTATCAATTTACATCTTGTGAAGTGAGGAGTTGTGTGTTTGTAATAAACAAATACATCATTAATGCTTTTTAACTTTAACCCGTCACTATGGCCATTATCCATAATAATGCTTCCTCCAATGAAAAAGTGTTCCCTGTTGTCCTCTCGCACTAAAAGCTGTGTTTTAGCTGTATTTTTAACTGTTTGATGTTAAAAAAAAACACCTCAGTGATGGATTTTTTTGTTTTAAACACACAGATTGTCACTTCATGAGACATTAATTGATGGACTACAGTTGTGTGGATTACTTTTGGATTATTGTGATGTTTTTATCAGCTGTTTGGACTCTTATTATGATGGCACCCATTCACTGCAGAGGAAGAGCAAGTGATGTAATGCTAAATTTCTCCAAATCTGTTCCCATGAAGAAACAAACTTATCCACATCTTGGATGGCCTGAGGTTGAGAGAATTTTCAGCCATTTTTAATTTAGGTGAACAATTCCTTTAAGTGAGAGATTTTATTTTTATAGTGTTTAATATCAGTTATGTTGATTTGAATTCACACACTCACCTCTGAATGGCTTTGAATCACTGTAATTCAAACGCCATACTGTGATAGTGAATGAAGGAAAAAAATTGTGAGAGAGAGGGTGTGAAATAGTAAGCAATTAATTTGAAAAATTATATGCCCACCTCGTATTTGTGGGCCATTACCGGGATGATCAGTTTGGGAGACAAAAATGACCACTTGTACTGTAGTGTGCAGGTATTTCATGGGCTTTCAACACTGTTGAAGAGACTATAAAGAGTTTTAAATGATTAAACTTTGTTTTGACCCTGCAGTTAAATGCCTGTGCTTGTCCATTATGGCCAACCCACCATCGAGAATAATGGGCATTTTTCAGAAGAGCCAGGGAGTCAAACCATACACTATGTGAAAAGCAGCGTTAAGAGGCTGGAGATCTGTGTAATTAAATAAAACCCTGTTTTAGTGTGTACTTTAGAATGAAACCCAGGAATACTTCGTTTTAAATACACTATGGGGCTACACCAATGTCCTTATGTTTGACAGCGCTAAAAAAGGCTGTTTAATGCTTATGTTTATTAATAGCTTGTTCACAGCACACCGACAGAACCTCTGTGCTCCTGCCCTGTCCCGCCATGACAGCCGTAACATTGTGGGGCTTCATTTGATACAACACAAAACAGTGTTCCTTTAGTCATGACACACTGCTTAATGCCAGTGGAGCAAGTATATTATCTTATTTTGCAGTAAGTAAAAAGGTTAGTAACATATAAGAATGTCCAAGATATTGAAATTATTTAATAAAAAAAAAATCTAGTCTACCACAAAGAAATGTACACAGTGACCTAATGAAAAAAATGTGGTGTTATATCACGTAAAGAGTAATAAGACTTTTTTCTTGCACCCTGATTACATGTGAGTGTATGATCATTATTTTCTTTTAAATATTACATATTTATTTGTATTTTTATTAAACAAATAACACTAATTATTAATTTATAAATATCATTACAGTTTTTGGTCACATGACATTCTAAAGCTTGCACTAACCTTGTCATAAAACTGTCAAATTATCTGGTATTACAACAGACTTGATGCACATTTATTAGGATCTGCAGGTTTTATTTATAATGACATTCAGAATAGTGGGGTTAGTACATTTTATTTAATTTTTTTAAGAAATGTTTTTTTGTAATTATTTAGAGAAGATGGATTAAATTGATAAAAAAAAAAACTTGAACTTTGTTCATTAAAGAATCTGCATTTCACTAAAATATTAGGCAGCACATCCGTTTCTATCTGTGATAATAGTCAGAAAGAGTTCTTGAACATCAAACCAACATATTATAATGCTTTCTGAAGGATATATGACACTGAAGAGTAAATGTTAAACATTTTGCCATCACAGGAATATGTTACATTGTAAACTATATTACAATTCATAACAGTTATTTTAAATTGTAATAATACTTTTATAATATTTTTTTTAAATCAAATTTTTAGCAGCCTTGGTGAATATAAGAGACTTCTTTCAAAAACATAAAAAAATCCTTCTGACTTTGATTTGGTGGATAAATGTTTTTAAAACAATAAGCAGTGAAGCAGTTTTGTTAAAAAAAGTTTTTCTATGAAATGAATGATAGAGGATTATGCCAAGGTTTTTTTTTCAAGAATTTCATTCTTTTCATAAGGCCTTTTTCCTTCATTATAGCATCAGGACAGCTGTATCATCATAAAAATGTGTATTCAAGTCATTGTGTGTATAAGTAGGATTTTTCATTGTAATTAATAGTGTAGACAAAAATGAACACCATGTCATTGACCCATATAAGAAACTAATAATTGTAAAAAAATACAAATAAATGACATAAGTCACTCAATAGGTCTTTATGCGTTTACAAGTTTTTCTACTAATTATCTTTATTAGCTCTTGTAAAAGGCTAAAAAAATAGATAATGACTGTGCAGCCTCCTCTGTCTGGAGTGTTGACATGCTGATGTCTCTCTAGCCTCGGGCATATTAGATTGGCATCCATTAAGCACCCTCATTGTTTACAAGCCGCCAATCCCTGTCTTCATTTCCCGTTTGCCCCTCCTTCAGAAAAAGAGAGATAGTAAAAATCACACTGCATGATCTCCTCTTGTGCGGCACTGAGATCCGGACACCCCTGACCCTGGCTCTATTTTCTCTAGGCATGTGTGTAATTTTCACCCTGCTGTCCTAGACAAGACTGCCCCTCCGGAGTCTTGGATAATTGTGATCAGTCTTTCCCCCGGTTGCACTATGGGCAGCCCTTCCAGCACTGATAGCGAAAGAAAGAGCAACTCGTGCTCATGTGGAGAGTCTGTGTCTGAACCCCGACCCCCCCACATAAATGAACGAGTGCAGCCACAGAGAGACACACATTCATCCATAAATTCAGACATGTATAGAAATGACAGATATATTGCAGGTTATAGCATACAGTGTTATTATATGGTAGGAAAGGGGTGTAAATTGTCAAGGTCTCCAGTTCTGTAGATGTTTATGAGGTTTTTTTCAGACCCACCAGCTGATGAGCCTTTTTAATGTTTTTAGTATTTCATTGAAAATAAAAGAGCACCCTCTGGTTATGTCATTGCTCTTGGTCAGCTGACAAAACTCAGTCCGTGAGTGTGGATGTGAGAACAGCATGGATCAATTGCTGTTCTTGTTAAAATGTGTCCCTAAATGCCACCAGTAGTTACGGCAGAGGACCACATACGTTGCGTCTAATCCATTCCATGATTTATCAGCACATGCAGCTTATTAATGTTCTCTGTGGAGAACACTGCAGAGACGCCCAGACTCTGGCTTTTCTGGTGGTTGGAGTAAATCTGTTTAGGATTATAGAAATAGTGGTGTGGGAGACATAGAACCGACCAAAATTCGAGCAATGGTAGAGAAACCCCAAACAGCTGTCTGCAGGATTTGTTGACTTTTCTCTGCTTTGCATATTCGCTGCTTGTTCGAGCTGGGTGACATTATATGCTTCATGATGTTTTAGTCTAGTTTCTTCAGTAAAAGTCTGTGTTTTTTTTTAACACCTCAAAAATGATAACGATATATTTGTATTGATACATTTTTTAAATGACAGATGATTAGCTTCCAGCCAGTACAAAACATATGTCTATCTATCTGTCTGTCTGGCTTACAGATTAATGGACAAACGGTAAGATTGGTGGACTGACATATAAGTAGATAATTCTATCTAACGGTTTGTCAATTTATCTATCAGACAGACAGACAAGTAGATGGACAGATATGTAATATTAGATAGATATGTCTGTCTGTCTGATAGATAAATGGAACAGTTAGATAAATGGATAAATATCTATATATCCATCTGTCTGTCTGTCTGATATGGACAAATAAATAGCTATCTGTCTGTCTGTCAATCTATGTGTCCGATAGGTAAATGGACATCTATCTATCTGTCTGTCTGTCCGTCCGTCCGTCCGATAGATAAATGGACATCTATCTGTCTGTCTGTCTGTCTGTCTGTCTGTCTGTCTGTCTGTCTGTCCGTCCGTCTGATAGATAAATGGACATCTATCTATCCATCTGTCTGTCTGGTAGATAAATGGACATCTATCTGTCTGTCTGTCTGTCCGTCCGTCCGATAGATAGATAAATGGACATCTATCTATCTATCTGTCTGTCTGATAGATAAATGGACATCTATCTATCTATCTATCTGTCTGTCTGTCTATTTGTCTATCTGTTTATTTGTCTGACTGTCTGATAGATAAATGGTCATCTATCTATCTATCTGTCGATCAGTCTGTCTGTCTGTCTGTCTGATAGATAAATGGACATCTGTCTATCTGTCTGTCTGTCTGTCTATCTATCTATCTAGACATATAAACTGATTGATAGAATCTGCCCTCTAGGCAGAACAGACGTCTGATATGTATGTATTCAGCAGGCAGTGTCTGGTGTTTTGAATGTATTGTCCATTCATGCAAGAGTAGTGCAGGCATCATGAAAGAGAGACACATAAAAGCCTGAAAGAGAGTCAAACTTCCCCTATCTGATGTCATTTTCAGATCTTGGGCTCCCCAAACTGAGAGAGAGGTCAAGAGCGAGCTGGCGTCTGCTCTCTGATGGATCTCATATTCACCTTGTGTCCACCTCCCCCCCCCCTCCTCCTCTGTCACCTCCCAGCTTTGTCATCCCATCCCTGTGCTTCGCTCCCATGGCACTTCTCTCTTTTCTTCTCCTGTTCGCTCTGACAGCTCCTTTCATCCATTGTCTTCCATCGTGCCTTCAGCTCCAGCACTCTCACTGCTCCTACACGGCAGGCATATTCACATTCAGTCAGCACCAATCATTATTTATTTTTCTCCCTTTAAAAATGCAAAAATCAAATACTGAAAAAGATTGGGGTGCGTCGTGTGGTTCAGGTGTTATTGTAGTAACACCGTTACAGTGCATTTTCAAGAAAAATGCCATAGCAACTGCATTTTGTGTTGATAAGATTTTATAAAGGAAAGTTCAGGGTTTTATTTAACATAGAAAAGAGACTTCCGACATCATACCTGAATCAAGTGAGTTTCGACAAGATTCCAGAGACAAGTATGTTTCTGAAGTTACGCTCACTTTGACCACAATTTGCAGGGACAAAGTGAACGGAAGTCGTTCAGTTTTCATAAAGTTGGTTATTTGAGGTGAGCGGGACTTTGACGATGTGATTTGGGTGTGTCTGACACCATAATAAAGTTCAACTTTATGTAAGAGAGCAGAGTTCAAGTTTATGCAAATAAGCAGTGACACGATGCAGCAACTACTGATGGCTGAGAAGACAGTGAAGCTCATGTGGAAAATCATTTTTCTATTTTGTATGACTTGTTTCTGCCCACATACAGGGACATTACACAAAAGTGATGCATAGAAAAACACATTTCAAATCTGCAGTAGAATTGAGCATGCATTGATTCTCATTGATGCGTGATGCTTTGTGCATTGTAGCAGTTTATAAACAAATGGTTTCCTCTCCAAAATGTTAATTTTAGCAACTGATTCTTTAAAAAAAATGCAATCTTATTTTAGCTGCAGTGCAGTTTATGGTCAGACTTTCAGTAACTAGTAGCTAGTAGTGCAGCACCATGTTACCAGGTCAACCAGTGGTGACAAATTGGCAATGCAAGAAATTTTAGTGGAATTCAAATTTATGCAATTGTGAAGTCAAATGTTGTGGTGATAACCATTGAGAGTGGAGAATTTGCAATCTCCAGTGATTTGAATACTAAAGGTCATTGCACACTGAGTCCGAAATTTTCATCTGAATTTTTCGCACGTTAAAAAATAAATACGACCTCACGTTATGTCAATTACGTTTACACACTGCCTCCGAAATTTTCGTCCGTCATAAAAAAAATCGGATCAGGTTCGATTTTTTGCGTTTTTCGCATCCGTGGCAAGCATTTTGAGAGGTGTTTTGACAGTTCAGAGCCACCGTACAAGCGAACGGCAAAATCCAGAATGGCGATTGTCAAGTTCATCCACTTTGTCTCGCAGCACAAAGCACTGTATATAGATCCTTGCACACTGAATTCACAGAAATTGGTGGTCTTCTTTTTAATATGTGGCTCTAGTATCGCTAGCAAAGCATCAAACTGAGCCACTGACGTCCTGAAGTAAACTTTGAATCGCCCGTGATAATCCCGCTGCTCCTTAAGGAGAGGAACTCTCCATCCTCTATATTTTAGGATTGGATGGACCCAATATTACCTTTCTTTTTTCTTTTTTAAGAAGCGAGAGGACAACAAAATCATCGTCAATGCTTGTAGACTCCATTTAGTAGGCTACTGTTTTGCGATTTTTTTTTTTTTTTCGCAATGGATTAATTAATATGCATCGGACTCAGTGTGCAAGGTTTCTGCGTGTGACAAATTTTTAGGATTACGAATACGAAAAAACGCATGCGAAAATTCGGACTCAGTGTGCAGAGACCTTAACAGTGTAAACTTAATTTTAGCTTGAAAATTAAAGTGCATGTCAATCAGTTTTTTCTAATATTTAATATACAGAAATTGGGAGCATGGTGATGGAGAAACTATATTTCAATGCTTTTGAGTTTTCTCGCAAATGTTTATATTTTACGGTGTGGCTAATTCGTACTATATGACCTCACTCGTTTTGTGTGAATGGTAGATTTTGGGGAAGTTGCCACCTCGTATACGTATGATTTTTCAAATGTCGCACAAATTCGTACCAATTAGCCACCTCATAAAATATGTACAAATTGCTGCAAGATCAGAGAACGCAAAAGCATTGAAATCTGAGTTTTCCTCTCATCTTGTATTTTTTTACCATCACCATATCCTTTTAGAGGCTTTGTAGAGATGGATGGTGGACCATTTACATTAACCAAAATAATGTCCCTTGTATTAAGATCTGTGTCCTGGCTCCTGCCACATTTTGGAACGCAATAATGCACGTGTTGCATAGCTAGAAGCTTTGCCTTCTTGCAGTGTATTTTGGGCCTAAAGGCTTGATTACATTGCCCTGTGAAGGCCACCTTAAAACCAGATCCTCCACCCTAACTTATTGCCTGTTTCCTCACTACACGGCAGGGGCCAATTGTTAACGTTAATGGATCAGCTCAACGCTGCTCTGGTCCTGTTGACGGATGCCCTGTCAGGGCTGCACATGTGAGATTAGTTTCCCGCTACAGGTGGCTCTGTCTAGTGTTCTTCACCGTGCTGTAGCGGAGCAGACCCTCTCTCTCGTGCCTCAGGCCAGGGCTTTTCTAAAACATCCTTAATGCAGATGCAGTGCGCTTAAATACACCCCAAACCTGTACTTTTCTAACACACACTCTCCCCCTCCCTTCTTGTGTTCCCGCAGCAGTGTTATTTTTGGCTCTCTTTGGGGACGTATGTCATCGGGGAGAGCGTGCAGCACACGGTTAATTAGTCTACCTCAAAGCAGGAATAAAGCGCGAGATATTTATTAGTGCTCTTCTAGTGCCGCTTGTCATGAACACGTGTTTAGCCTCTGCAGCAAACTGTGTGAAAGTAAGTCAGTGGCAGAACCAACAGTGGGGCCTTAAAATGTCAGCGTTCTGATTCATGGCCAAAAGAGTTCACACAAAAGACTTTTCCTCCTCCATCATGTGTTGTAAGTATTTATTTGATATAATCAAGAGGACAGAGTGGTGTTTGTCCCTTGGTGTTTGCCATTCAGCCAGTCTCTAACAGGAAACGCGCTGTACTTGGAGCGTTCACTAATGTGTGATAATTTATTAGGCTATTTTAGATGCTTATGCAAGTGTCAGGTTGTTTGATTTTCAGCTGAGAGCCAATAAATCCCAATCTTGCGGTGCTCTACTGCTCCCGTTTATGCATTAGAGTGACAAAAGGAGCTCACCGCCCCATATTTTTTTCCTGTAACTTGCATATTTATTTTTTTAAGTATTTGAGTTTACACAAAATTGATTGATTAATGACAAATAAGATGTCTGTAATAAAGGAAACATCCTTTATAAATCTGGTTTAATACGCTTGTACCATGTTCTTAGAAATATACCCTTTGTATTAATTGTTTTTTTTAACCATACACCATTTAAAAAAAAAAAAGTAAATTTATATAATTTCTCTTATACCTTGAATACATTTGTGTGAATTTCTTATTATTTTCAATGTTTTTAGTATATTTTCAAGGTAAATTGTTTATTATTATAATTTTTTGTTGTTTTATTGTTGTTGTTGTTTTACAAATATTAATTGGTTCAAAATAATGTAATTTAAGTGTAGAGGTTGCATCAAAGATTCTTTTTTAGAATCTAAAAATAAGTTGTCATAAGGTCAAATTGTTTGATTTGTTTGATGGTTGCACCATACGACTTTGATTTGTTAGACAAAAGTAATAAGCAGTGAAGCAGTTTTGTTAAAATCTTAAATGTTTTTCTAAGAAATAATGATAAAAGATTATGCCAAAAAAATAAAAAATTCATGAAACTGGTTCTTTTAATGAGGCTTTTTCTTCATTATAAGTCAGGACAGTTTGATCACCCTGACATTTGTAAATTTATATCCCCTAAAAATGTCAAAAAGAAGTTAAACCCAGGCTCATAATAGGTGTATTCAAGTCCATTTTAAAGCATTTTTGAATAAATGAATAGATCTAGACAAAATTGAGCATCACATCATTAACCTTTATACCGAGCTATAACTTGCACATACTCGTCACTTGTCTGTTCACTGTTTCCATCCTCCAGGTCATCCTTCTTGTTAGTCTCATCCTGGACACGCGCTGCAGTCAGGCTGATGGGCCGGCTGGGTTTGGGCATGTGATAGACATTAACACTGGAAGAGAAGTCCAGATCATTATGTTTAAGAGCTTTACAATGCTCATTAACAGCTTTCTACCACACAGTCCTGGCAGGAGCTCCTGGCTCCTGCAGCCTTTGGCCCCGCTCCGTTACAGCCTCCTCTCAGTGTCTGAAGACAGACTTTAACCCTGACAGCCCTCTACCTGACACGCACAGTCAGCCCCTCTTTAGAGGGTTTATCCTTTTTCACAGTCTAACAGCTAGCTTAAACCAGGTCAAAGAAGCGATATTAGTGTACTCTCGCCATCCACCTCCTTTAGCACTTCATCAGGAATGTTCACAAGGGATCAGATACGTTGATGGCGGTGCATGTTGCAGTACTGATGTCAGATTTACCTGCTACATATGTGGCTCAGACTGGCCACTACTGTTATTTTCATAAGACCACTTAAGACCCACTAAGATAAACACACTACAGCTGAAAAGTCTTTAAACAATTTGTCACTGAACAGTTTCCAGGCAAAGTCTTGATTTGATGCATCAAATTGAGCCCCAATTCATGGCGAGTGTCAAGACAGTTGATGGAACTGTCACATGGCATATTTGGCTAGAGCTATAAGATTGTCTTTTTTAAAAACCATTTAATGCCTTGCAAACCTAAACATTTGTTTTTCTGTGACATTTGCAATTTCTGCTTGTCTACTTGATAAAAAGATCCAAGTTTGTATCTAGCTGGTTTTGATGAAATTACAAGAATGCATAGTGTGTCTTGGTAGCATTAATAAGGTAGTAATTCTTGGTAGTAATTTTTTGTCATGTATGCCATCCTTTTTCTGCCAAAGTGTATGTATATATATATATTTTATTTCCTTTATAATTATGATAACTGTATAATTTCCAGTTATTTTTGGTAATTTTCTTTGTAAAGTCAAAAAGCTAAAAATAGACATTAAATATGTACAAATAATGAAAATTAAAAATTAAGAATTAATAATTCATCAATTTATCAATCATATGATAAGTTCATTGTCAAAAATGTATATTTGTTGTTTTTGTTTTCTGTTTTCTAACTACACATTGGGGATCAGTTGTTAATGTTAATGGAACAGTAAGCAAAAAACAAACAAGCAAATAAAAATGGTATTGTTGAACCCTGTAAATCATTATTTTGTAGGCACATCTGTATATAGGAAGGATGCCTTGCGTTCAGTGTTTCCTGGCATGTGCATTGTCACAGTATGTCTGTCTTAACAAGCTCACATAGAAGCCTTTGAAGGATAACCTTAACCGTAATTTGTCTTAAACATGAGTAGTTCTGTCTTTTTTGCAGTTTTAGTGGTACTAAAGTAAACTGCACCGTCTGTCTGCTGAGTTAATGTGCATAGCTGCGCTCCAGGTTGTCTGTCTGTGCAGAGAGATGTCATCACGGTAAAAACTTCACATACAGTAAGTCACTCAACAGCTTGATTGGTGTGTATTAAAATGAATGACTTTTCTCAACTTTACGAGCCAGTGTGTAATGTACCTCAGCTCATTTTTAACTCGCCACTTTAATTCTCCCACCTAAAGCTGTTTTAATTCAACGCGAGGACTGTGGGGATGGCTGCATACCTCAGTGGAGACATTTGAGTGCTGGAAAAATGAATTCCTCTTAAGTGCTTTGCTGTGTTGGTCACCAACCTTAAAAGATATCCATAAAACCCAATTCCCAGTAGGGTCTAATATATGATTTATGAAACCTTACTTATTAGTGTGTCTCACTTTAAAATGAATTAGCACAGTTCTCACTTTCTCAAAGCTGCAATTGCTTAATATGTACAAAAAGGTAGCTGTTTCCATAGACATGGAGTCTTGTTTGACCAAGTCGTAATTTCAACTTATTAATCACTGGCTTCAATGCGAGTGTTTGATAGCTGTTTGATGTATACAAAAAAAATCTGTGTTGTTGTCATCATCGTTTAAAGGCCAGTGACTATTACAAAGCGGACCGCGTTAATGGACGCCTTCTTTTTGTAGTTGCAAGACAGTGACTACAGTCTGTGTGGTCTTAATACAAGCCTAGTGTTACTTAATGACAGTTTCTGATGATCTATAATTGCAGTGGCACATATAAATGGAAGTAGAAAATTGCTGTGTCTGTTTCTTGGTATTGTACAATTCATTTGGGTAATTGGTTTGATATCCAACAGCCGGATTGTTTGCGAATTAGACCAAACCACCTGGACTTGGGCTCAAATGTATTTCAGAAATCCAATGGGCCGCTTATAGCTCTTTATTTTCGAGGTGAAGGAAATGAATCCCTCCAGTCTTTTTGTTGATTCATATCAAAAGCGAAACAGCGCATGCTCGCAAAACATTTACCCTGCGCAGAAGGACTGTAAATGTTTTATTAAAATGCCCGAACTGAAAAATCGCAAAGGAGCACCAGTTTGTTTTGGCGTGTGTGGTTTGTTCCATTCTCCTGTGGCTGCAGACTACTGGTCTACTGCCGGTCCTTTATTGACTGAATCTCTCACTGTGAGGAGGGGGAAAAACGACTTTGTATTATAAACGTATGGAGAGAAAAAAAATGTTGGCAACGGTTTTTATACAGCACACTTTTTAAAAAAGAGAGACGGTCCTGACCACAAGTCATAAACCATACTTTATTTAAACTGGCGCTCACCCATTATTTGTTCATAGGGCTTTCTGTCTCACAGAAATAATGTTCCAGCGCTTTCGGTTTGGGGGAGGGGCATGAGGACAAACTGCTGCCAGGTGTTGTTGCCATGACATTCCATTATGCGATTCCACGTTGCCTTGATGTGAATATTCCAAAATATGATTACAAATGATGGTTCACCCTTGGGTCTTTCTTATTTTTTTAAAGTCAGTGTACATTTTCATTCATGCTTGAGAAATGACAGAATTCATAGTTTGAGAACTGAAATATTTAATTTAGCATTTAAAATACAACACCTATAAGGTGAGATTCTTCTGCACCTACATTACCAGCACGGACGAAGGCCTGGCAACAGCTGCCATTAGTAACGCCGTTGAACTCCACCTCGTTTTGCTTCTCATCCCAAGATGACAAGTCCATCACGTAACGCTCTGAAAGCTCTCCAACGCCGAGCGCTGCCCCGAACGACCCTCTCCTGACAGCTTCCTCATTACCTTTTAATGTATTCATGCATATTCCTCCTCGCTGGTAAGGCCGTCTTGTAATGAGAGGAAACAGCGAGCCGGTCCGTGCCTTGGATCATGCAATCTGCCCTTTGTTTCGATTAACAAAACAACTTCTGATGCATGCGGAAGGCAGGTTCTCCAGGGCAGCCGCTGAATTTCCTGCAATATGACAGAGAGAATATTGGCGCGTCAGTGGGACACCTCAGTGACTCTGGGAGATGCTATCATTATGTGTGTTGGCAATCACCACAGCTGAATTTTGTGGCGGAAAATGAGGGAGGCCATGTCAGCCTCACTAGCGTGTTGTGAGTGGCCTGAAATGCATCCGCTATGAGAGTCGCATTCTGTTTACCGCAGCGGGGGGCAAACACGAGAGCCCAGGCATCGCAGGCTCGACGTGCAGCACAGTGAAATGAACAAAATACATACATTATAAGTTTGGCGCTCTTCCTTCTGGAAATATAAAAGAAGCTGATTTCAATATAAATAGAATGGGAGTATGTCTTTACGTCTACTTTGATTGTCACTTTTCAAGCCGTAAAATACCCAGAGGCCTTTCCGTGGCCTCGTTCACATGTCAATGCTAATTTTCCCTTGTTGCCAGGGGTAACACATTGGGGAGCCTTGATTTTCTTCCTCTGGTCATCGAGCTTGCGTCTTTCTTCTCAGACAGCTTGCTCAGTGCTTGAAATATCTCTCAATGTTGGGCAATCAAAAATAGGAGAACATCTCAAATCAGGTTCTCTGCAGGCTTAGAATCAACTATGAATGTACAGTATTCATTTTCACTGATAAAAAGTATCCCGCTGTGTCTTTCTTGAGAGGTAATTTCTCAGAGTGCCTGTATTGTGTGCCCAAACCCATTGTGGCTACGGCAGAGATACTTATACAAATTCACATCGCAAGCAAATCAGTCTCTGAGTTTTGATAGAAGTGACATCGGTCCGTGTAAGAACTCAGGAGGGCGTAATCTGAAAAAGGCTAATTCAATACAACTTGCCAGACAGCCACTTTCAAGTATCAAATATTTCGAGCTGTCAGCCGTCGTGGTTAGGAAGCGCAGATGCATACAGCGGTTTCGTAGTCTGCAAATGACCCCTCTCAGTCTCTATGCCCCACTCTCTGACTGACACATTGTGCTAGATAACTGCCGGTGCTGCATCGCAAGAGGCCCGTCCAGCCTATGGTTACCTCCTCAGCTAGTGCACTCGCCTGTTCAAGGGTTACTGCAGGTCAGGATTTCAATGCCTCAGTTTCACACATTCTCATGTGTCCTTTTGCTTGCAATCTCTGTTTCTTGGGATTTAGGTGCAAAAACATTGTTTTTAGAGGATCTTTGCTCACATAAGCATTGACAACGGTGGTTTTTCTTTTCTAATGACTTGCTGCAAGTATTGTACACAAATATTGTTTTGGATGGGAAACTTGGGGATTTGTGATTGTAGCTGCACAATGCAAATGCATGTAATTATATATTTTAAATGATAGAGATAACAGAGCTGATGACAATTACAGTGGGGGTCCAAAAGTCTGAGAACACCAGGGAACATTTCTTTTTTTAATGCAACATTTTTAATTGCAAATTATATTTTCAGCATAAATGAAGATCTAGCTTTTGTGTAATGGTGTTATTAGTGGTCTAAATGTTTGTCCATTTTTCCTCATAACCAGGTGTTAGTTTAGATTAATTGAGATGCTGTTATAGTATTTCTTAATATTTTGGATTAGTTTCTATTTTTGCATTTTCTGATTTTTATTTTTATTTTAGTTAGCTGTTTTTTATTCATTTTTATTTAACATCTAATTTTATTTAATATATGCAGTTAATATTTTATTAGACTCAACAGAAAATGTATTTTTTTTATGGTTTTAGCTTTAGTTTTAGTTAACTGTAAAACCCTACTCAAAACTTTCAAAAAATCCTAATATGCTTATTTTCAGACTTGCATGCAAAACTATTTTATTTTATTCCCCTTATTTTTAATTTGGCCTAATACTAGGAACCCACTTTTTATATGACGTAATTTCTATTTTTGTTTTTCTATTCTAATTTTTTTTGCTGAATATGGTTTTCAGCAGCTGCAGTAATTAGTATTATCTCTCAGCTTTCATTGACCTTATTGTTAATGACATAAATGTGATCCAAATCGACCATAAATTACTTAATATAAGTACCAACTTGACAGTTTTTTTTGTGTAGATTCTACATCATTTTTACGGTCAACTTATTGAATGCAAGAACGTAAATAAGGTGACCGAGGAGAGAGGGCAGAGTGAGCGGGGAAAGACCAAAATGACAGGGAGTTTAGTGCCGAATCCTTTTAGTAGACCACTGACACGTGAATGAGGGGAGAGTGAGAGACACAGAGAAAAAAGTAGACAGCCAATTTGGGAGTAATGCAACTAAAAGCAGACAAGTGTAATTTCATCCATCTGGACAGATGTGTAAAAGCGCTCCTCGGAACATTCCCCATGATTCCCCCTGATTGATCTTCCCCCGGACTGAAACACCTATTATTAGCCACGAGCCTAATAGCACCAGGATGGCTTGCTGCTCTCCCAGAGGCCAATTCTCTGGTCATATCTCACTCACTGCAGCTGTAGAAACCGAACAGGGGTGACTGCGAGAGACGAGAGGAGGTGCTGGACAGAGAGAGACAGCAGGATGTGTGGATGAGGTGCTTTATATTCAGTCAATAGAATTCTAAAGCACACGGTGTCAAACAAAACAATAGCATTGTTTCATCCAGGTTTCCATTGTTATTTAGGACGAGCATTTGTACACCCACCTGAAAAGATGAATTTTTTGAGCTGCTGAAACAAAAGAATGGCTTGTGTACGATCAAATCCTCACGGTTATTTGAAATATGTCATAGTTTAAAGCTCAATTTTTACTCTGAAAGAAATGTTTATTGAAGGCCACAGCTGTGAAACATCAAACGATGCTGGTTTTGCTTGAATGTTCAAGAGACTTCACAAATGCTCGCCTTCTTCCTACGTTGGTCTGCTGGCTTTTGGAAAAGAAGGAAAACAGTTGAGGCAAGCATGAGAGCTTATGATTGACGGCTCGCCACCCCTGCCATGCCATTTAAACCGCCACATGTCCTGAGTCTGGTGTGATCAGATTCATTTTGATCCAGATCCAAACTCGAACAACGTTCCCACTGTCCTTCATCTTTGCTGCTCTATATGGAGATGATTTTCAGCACTCAGCCCACCCCCAGTTCCCCTCTTCAGTCGCACACAAATCTACCCCTCATAAAAACATACCTGCATCTCTATTATTTCTATGCTAGCTCTCATGGAATGTGTGGAAAGCTTCTTTACTGTTGCCTCTCGGATGTTTTGTACGATCATCCCGTAGAATTATTTGACTGTATATTCAGCATTCTTTTGAACACCCTCTCCTTACATTGATTGAATGAGCTCCTTGGTTTAATGCATTTCCAAGAGCAGTTATCACTGTGATTGCCGGCATGTGTTTTGGTAAAATGAGAAAAGCCTAAAACCCTTAAATTGAAATGGCTGTTAAAGTTTATGAAAATAAATGCTAAGGGGATTGTTTTTGTTTTGTTTTTTTTGCACCGCATTAATGCACTCATATGAGCTATAACAACATTTGCTCAGATGATCTTATGAATAAATTCACAGATTAAATGTACAAACTATTATTTGTTTTGTTTGCTTTTTTCTTTATTTTCCTGTAATTTTATGCTTGTGTATTTAATGTTACTGCACAAAAGGCCTATAGCTTAATAGTCTGGTTGCTTAGTTATGAGAAATGTTTTTTTTCTCCTCCAAATTTCAATCTATTTGCTGCCTTTAATCTGAAATAAATGGAAGTTTCATCTGGTCTTGTTGAGATATATAGTTGAGTATCATCAGCATAAAATCATTACTATGCAAAAACATAGCCAAAAATCCTGAGACTAATGTTTTTGTACCATACACTCATTTTTACTTGCATATGCATAATAGAGTGTCTGATAAAATATACATTAGTCCTCCTTTATGACTTAATATATTATGGACTTGCTTGCTATTTCAATTTAATTCTCTGCAAATTTTACAGTATCACTTTTAAATACTAATACAAATATCTCTGAAGTATATTCCATTCATATTTAAATTTTTTAGCACACCAGGGTGACTAGGAGCATGAAATTGTCCAGCCACGACTTCCTGTTCCACAGGATTATAAATATGAGGAACACAAAGACCAAATTCCCTTAATCATCCATCACAATGAGAAAAACCAAAGAATATATTTCTGATGTGCAGCAAAAGATAATTGAGCTTCACAAATTAGTGAAGTGGCTTTAAGAAAAGAGCTAGAGCAGTGAAAAATCCCATTTCCACCATCAGGGCAATAATTAAGAATTTCCAATCAACAGAAAATGTTACGAAACTGCCTGGAAGAGGACGTGTGTCTATATCGTCCTAATGCACAGTGAGAAGGAGAGTTCGAGTGGCTAAAGACTCTCCAAGGATCACAGCTGTAGAATTGCAGAATATAGTTGAGTCTCGGGGTCAGAAAACATTAGAAAAAAATTGTCAAACAGTCCCTACATCACCACATGTTGTTTGGGAGGGTTTCAAGAAAAATTCTCCTAGCTCATTCAAAAACAATCTCCATCATATTCAGTTATCAGACATGACTGTAACTTCAAATGGGACTGGCTTCTATGATCAGATGAAACTAAAAAATGAGCTTTTTAGCAGCAAACACTCAAGATGGGTTTGGTGCACACAGGGATAAAAAAGTACCCCATGTGTACAATGAAATATACTGCTGTATTATTTATGTTGTGGGCCTATTTTTCTGCTGGAGGTCCTGAACATCTTGTTTAGACACATGGCATCATGGATTCTATTAAATACCAACATATAAAATATCAATAAGTGACTGACCCTGTTAGAAATCTTATAATGGGCCATGTTTGGATCTTCCAACCGGACAATAATCCAAACACAAACCTCAAAAACAACACAAAAATGGGTCACTGAGCACAAAACCAAGCTTCTGCTATGGCCATTCCCGTCCTCTGACCTGAACCCTATAGAAAATGAGTGAGGTGAACTGAAGAGGAGAAGCACCAACATGGAGCTGTGAATCTGAAGGATCTGGAGAGATTCTGTATGAAGGAATGGTCTCTGATCTCTTATCAGGTGTTCTCCAAACTCTTCAGGCATTATAGGAGAAAACTCAGAGCTGTTACCCTGGGAAAAGGACATTGCAATAATTGGGTGCCAATAATTGTGGCCAACATGAACTAGAGAAAGTATTTCTTACACAATGAGATTTCCCCCCATTTTCAATTGTTTTACTTCAATGATAGGTTGGAATTTTGTGAATTTTTGGAATGAAAGATAAAAAGGATAAACAATGCAGATTTATTTTCACAGCCGCCTTTGCTCATATTTATCAAGGGTGCCAATATTAGTGGAGGGCACTGTAACTAAATTAAACAGCTTGTGTTTTTACGCATTAATTTTTGCCAGCAAGCCATTCTTTGGCTTCACAGCTTAATTGGTGTAACTGTGCAGTCTTTATAGCTCCCGCAGAACCTTTTGTGAGTGAATTTCAAATGTTCTTCATCAGCGAGAAGTTTGTAGTTTCAGTTAGTCTTTGTATTTTTGCTCGTCGTTTGTGATTTTTAAGCCATGAACAGGAGCTTGAGAAATGCACGCAGCTCCCACAGACTGGTTTTCATGTGAACCTTGGCAGGAGAATGAATGTGGTAGGCACAGGGCGGTTCTCCAGGTGTGACTTTTTTTCTCTGCTTTTTTACGCCTCATCAAACTCAAATGTTCTTGAGTTTCAGGCAAACAATTATTGTCCGTGCTTCATTGTTTGTGCCACTTCCTCACCTGACCTGAGGAAATCCAGATCAGGGAAACTTCTCCTTAAATCACACGCAACATCAGACCACTAAATGCCAGCACAAATATCTATATAATAATCTATCTAAATAATAAGATTATTTTTGCTGTTGTTGTTGTTGTTTGACACTGTAATTCCCAGCTGTATCCAAAAAAAAAAAACATAATGGAGATATCAGTAAAAATTAAGCAAATACAATTGGTATGTTTTGTTGTATGGATACATGATTAACACACAAAGAAACCGTAACCATGGTCCCTCGATTCAGATTAGCTGGACCAACTTCAATCAAAGATCAAAATCTATCAGAGCCAGCTAATAGCAATGATTATAAATAATGGCTATGGGTGGATAAATAGCTCAGGCAAATGCACTGCAGGATATAGGCGCTCCAAAAGCTGTATTCAGACAATGCAGGCACAAATTCAAGGCAAATATATACATACTGTATAGAGAAAATGTTTACTTGCATTAATACACGACATGGAGCACCGTCGAGGTAAACCACCTGCCCATGCAAAGATTCATATGCAAAATGCTATCCTTCTAAAGGCCACAAGATCTCCGTATCACGTACATATTAATATAGCCATTGATTTCACCCGCTTTTAAAGATCAAAGAGAAATCAGTGGATTAAAAGATGCTGTGAATGTGAATAAAGAAATTAATGTACGATGTTCTGATTAATGGAGTGCGTAAAAAATGCATTTTTAATTCTAACTGTACCTAGCGTTGTTTAAAATGTTTCCCGTTATAATGGTTGAAAAGTGACGCATCAATTGTTAACGACAGCTAAATTGCATTTCGATATCAGTAACAGAAGTATCACTATAATGATAATCATAATCAGAACAAATAAGAATTTAATAATTTTTCCAATAATTGAACATATATATAAACGAAATATTATTTATTCCAATAGATAGATAGATAGCCTAATCCCAACTATTGGAAGAAATAATATTTCGTTGTTTATCGTACATTTTTTCCGTTTAACATTTACAGGCTACCACTGTCACACATGAAAATAACTGTCGTGTTGATCTCCTGCTGTTAATATTTACGAGTTTTCCCGTTTTGGCGAGCAGTGACTGGTGCTGTTGCTTATCAAAATTATGATTATATGGTTGTCTTGTAGCTAGTCTTGTAAACTTGTGTTTTTTCACCTGTGAAATGTCTGGACAAGGAGTGTTGTTTATTCGTGCATCTCGAGCAAGGTCTGTGTTCCGCGTGTTGTGGTCGAGCACTGCCGCGCAAATAACAATAAAGCATGTGTCTGTCATGACACGTAAACCTACTATTCGTTGGGTGTGTTTTCAAACTGTCATAAGAAGTAATATTCTGACAAACTCCTTCCTGAGACTTTATGGATTACAAGTTAAGAAATATTATCAATGCGAGGCGAATGTCAAGCCACTTGTCAAAATGATAAAAATAATTAATTTCGTATGTATTCCCAACAGTAATTTTATTATTGTGCGAGTATAATGAATGTGCAAGTATTTCAATTGACCTTCAATATTTATTAAGACTTAAAATAGTGTTATTGTAAACAGTAATAGGCTACGTGATCAAATATTGCACTGATATGCAAACTGGAACAAATTACACTTTGCTTATATAGAATGTATTGAAAAAGCGTAATTATCTCCGGTGCACATCAGGAGCCCATTACATTTGCAAGTGTTGAATTCAAAGCCTCAGAAAAGCAGCTAACGAAAATTTACAAAATGAAAGGGGGCTCAAGGAAAAAAGTGTATCTTTGTTTGCCTCTCTTTGTTTACCGCGGGATTTTTTTCATTTTACTAATTCATTTCAATGGCTTTCAAACTGGAAAATGGAAATGTTGCTCTTGCCCTCTATTTCAGCAGCCGCGTCCTGGCAACAGAGCAATTTTCTATCATCAGGGATAAACGGCATCGAACAGTACATTCGGATAAAAAAGCCTGTGATTGCTGGCCTTCCTGTCTGTCATCTCTCTAGAAAATCCTCTCCCCCAGACCTGAGCCGTGTGCTGTCAGAGCTAATAATGTCTTCTATTAAGTCGAAAAAGAACCCCGAAAAATCCCGCTGTTCTCAATTGTGCAGCCTTCTCAAAAGATAAAAGATATTTCAGCAGAGCCACCTTCATTTAGATGAACTGAAAATTAATGCTCATAAAAGGCAACGTGCGCTTCTGCGTTGGCTGTAATTTTGAATTGAACATTGAAGTATCCTTTCAGGTCTGTGTACTACACAGTCCTATGTTCTTATTTTCTAGAGATAAACAAACTTGGGATGGGATGAAATATCATTCATCAATATCCGATGCAGTACGTCAAATGCACAGAGATGCAAAGCTAATGATATCTGTGACATTAGGCCTCGCTCGTGCATGTTAATACATGGCTATCAAAAATGGACCGTTATGATATGATCTTAAGGCCATGGTCACAAAACCATGACCACTGTTAGTGTAAAGTTACATTAATTAACCCACCAGTCAATCAGGAGGAGTTTTTTTAGCAAGAATGAAGATATGACGCGAGAATTATCAACTTAAAAAACACAAGCCTTAATTGCTTAGGCCTATATTTAAATATATAGGCTATTTCGACATTAATAATCTTCTTTTAATTTTAAGTAGCCTAATTTAAATGTTTGCCCTTTATCAATCTAAATGTTTAATCGAATTTATGCCTATATTTAACAGGTAGCCGATTTTATATTTCCATCTTTTTATGTCTCTGTCTTTATTTTTCTAACACCGGCTTCCAAACAAATAAAGCATCCGAAAAGTTTACCGACTCAGTTAGGCTAAATATTTAGTTCTGAAATAAAATACATGATTTAATATGAGACCTAGGCTAAATAGCAGGGAGGGGTCTGGTGGTATTTGTTCTCCTCTCTTGATTTCTATTGTAGTGATCTCGCGCAGAATACCGACAGCTGCGCGTGCTATCATCTGCCTTCGCTTTGCCTCGCCGCTTCCTCTGCTCAGCAGCCATGGAAATCCGTCGACGCCTGCGAGTCTGCGTACAGCCGATGGGCTTGAGATCGGAGAGAGCAGACCCGTTCAGCCGCCTCTGCTGGACTGGCAAGTCTGTACAATCAAGACGGTGTCTTTCCATCCGAGCCGGTCAATATGTCTGTTCGGACGAATGACAAGAAGATCCGGTGCGCTTTCGGAATGAAGACGATTCCATTTCAAACTAGTTTTGTGTTAAGGCTCAGATAATGCTGCATGGATGCACTCGAGCGCCAGCATGTCCATACAGATCCCCTCTCCTTTCTTTTTGACAGATTTGTAATATGATGCTTATGGGTTTACATGCATGCTTTGCTATGATTATATTCCTAATAATAATCATAATAAAATAACAGTTTAATTATTATTTACATTATAGTTAACATTTTAAAAAATGACAATTTAAATAAAAAAATTAAATACATTTAAATAATTTTTCAGCAATACTAAAGACGAGTTTGGTTTCGACTTTATAATGCATTTTTGATTATAATTAAAATATATTATTTTTTTGTCCCAACAAAATATTTGTAATTTATTTTTTTACTTCAATTTTTAACTTGTAACACAATGGTTATGTGTTCTCAAACTCAAAGGCACGTATTTTATTCATATTTTTATTTTTATATTTCTGCGCATTTATTCCTCCTTAGATACTGGAATACAATTTCTCTACAACACCATTTACGATAATTCAGCAGCATGTAAATTAATTTAGTTTTAATTGACATACGGAGCCTGTGTACAATATACATTGAAACAGATTCACTGGCCTGTTGCAGAATTTTGTCAGATTTTTTTATCAAATAATTTTATAGATCAGTCCCTGGATAATATATAGCCATTCTAGATGTAGCCTATGTCCTCAATTTGTCAAAGTTAAACTGTCAACACAGGTAGCAAAGGTACCAAACCATGAAGTCTCGATCAATTAAGCACTTAAAATGCCAGCAAGAAAGCATAATTTGGAAGATTTGTTTGTACCATGCCAAGGCTATGTCTCTGGTCTCGCTCTCACTTGCTTGACAAACATTTTCACACTGGTCATGCAGCAGCAATAATCACTCAAATTCCTGATCACCACTGTTAACTCATTTGACAGTTGCATTTAAGCAAATTGTAGCAGATTTTTTAAAATAATATTTAGAAGAACCCAAAAACATCACGCATTCAGTAGCCTAAATATTACTTTGTTCAAACGAATGATCTAATGCTCCACGTTTCCTCTTACCTGGCACAATTCTTTTGAACTCAAAATGTTTGATATCTTGACTACATGAAGAAATCCAGAAGCTCTCAGAGCGACCAGCTGCCTTTCTGTCTCTCCCAAGTTCAGTCCACCATGGAAAATGACTATCTACACCGCTTGTGCACTCTTAAATCCGGTAAAGTAAATAACATCCCTGGTAATAATAGCAAGGTACGCAGTTCTTGTTACAGAAAGAGAGAAAATTGAAACTAAATGCTGCATTTAGGGCTACCATTTTTGATAAGAGGATAATTGAGGCGACACTGGTGTATAATTAGCGGATAATTTATGCTATATCCACTTTTAATCCACCTCCCAAAATAAACAAGGTCCATAATCATTACAGACGAATTGTTCTTAATTTTATAGCGCCAGTCTGAATACAGTGTAACGGATAATCAAAGAGGATTTGGATATAACTGATTGCGACCATAATTGCATTTCCATTAGGCTACCATTTAAAGTAAATTTATGCCATATCATGAGGAAACTCGTTGTCTATAAAATAAAAATTAAGTGAGATGTGAATGAAGAAAGCCTTGCAGTTGTAGGGTATATTTACATCGTGGTTTATAATGTGATCGCGATTTGCCAAACCACAAACTGCACTCGTAATTTGCATATATTTTCAACTGTGACTGGCTCGTGATTACTACAAGGAAAGGCTGTCACTAACCCGGGCCTTTCAGTGACTGGGGCTTAATTAAACCCGACCATATCTGGCGTGTTTAGTAGTTCACGTGAATGTTCTCTGAAGACTCTTAAAACTATGCTTTTTTATTTAGGCATCGCGTGTTTTCACCTAGGCCTAATATATTTTTTCTATACTGTAAATAACACCTTATTTATTTAAGTGTTGTTCTGTGTGGTTTTATTTGTGCTGTGCTGTCATTTTACTATTGTGGATTCTGCTGTTTTGTATATGCATTTAGAGATTAACGTCCATATAAAAGTGACTGTAGTTATACGTAAGGCATTGAAGTAGCTGTCCTGTATCGTATGCTATCGGTTCGATGCATTCAGTGTTTGCGCGGTTTGTAAGTGTTATTTGGCACCTCTGCTGCGGTTACGAACCACGCGATTAATTACTTTGATGGCAGCGCGTGACATTGTCTCTGCGTATCTGACTGGGAATTTAGTGAATATCAGAGGGATATCCCAGCATTATTATTCTCCACATGGTTATGGCTACGGTGGGAGCTGTTAAGGTAGGTTAACTCACTGTGAAGTCTCAGCTAAAGCAGAGAACTGATGACGTTAGGTTGAATGACCAATCGGAAGGCGCTGCCCTTTGGAGACAAACCATTTTACTTGTAGTGGCTGCATCAAGTCTGGAAGCAAGGACTCAAATTTAACAGAATCCACCTTAAAATCTCTGCCTTTACTCAAGCCCACCTTCCACCATACCGCGTGAGAATTACAGGACAAAAAGGATAAATTGTGGAGGTAATAACGCAATATCGCCTAACCAAGGAGAGAAAGAAACGAACACAACGAAAGGACTCATTTGGACTTCAGAGATAGGGGGTAAGTGCTCTCAAAGCAGAAAATTTGATGATGACCATGACTACGATGGCTGACGGTCTGGAGGCTCAAGACTCGTCAAAATCTGCTTTCATGGAGTTTGGACAGCAATCGCACTCACAACAGAGCTCCCCGTCGATGGCCGCCAGCCATTATCCGCTCCACTGTCTTCATTCTGGGTCTCATCAACATCATCAGCACGACAGCTCTCCGTACTCCGGCTCGAACTCCTATAACAGGTCGCTACCTTACTCCTATGTAAGCCATCCCCACCACAGTCCATACCTGCCGTCCTACCACAGTAACGCCAGCGGAGCACAGACCAGGTTAGACGCCACAGGTAAGCGTATTTGCACGCGTAAACATAAAGCTCTGTTTTCATTGCTAAGCTGTAGGCTACTTCGGTTAAATGTAACAAGGGCATACACTGCAAGTTCGTATTTAAAGCACCTTACCCGTTCTCTTTTGTTCTCGATTTTGGCCGTCCTATGTCAGCGATAACGGTGTTCTCCTCAAAATGATTTATTGCGTCCCGCCAGTGATTCTACCCACCATTGCAAATTATAATTAGCATCTAATTGTCTCCGTCTCGACATGTCACTACGTGCAATTTCCTAAATATGACAGGCAATGTAATTATGCTATAGAGTGCTTGAATGAACATTAGCCTACAGACTTGCGGTTTTTTTTCGACAAACACATTTAAAATTCTGTACAGACTTATACATATTTATGTGCGGGAATCATTCCATAATATTCACCCTTTTCAGAACAGCAGAAAACAACAGTGATTGAAAATGGAGAAATACGTTTCAACGGAAAAGGCAAAAAGATCAGAAAACCGAGGACGATTTATTCCAGTTTGCAGCTCCAGGCACTAAATCACCGTTTCCAGCAGACTCAATACCTGGCGTTACCAGAGCGCGCGGAACTGGCTGCCTCTCTCGGGCTCACACAGACACAGGTGAGATGTGGACTCATTTGCATTATTACTGTATTGTGCTTCTCATTTAGGTCGAGTATTATACCTTGATTGTTGTTATTGATAATGGTGGAATAATGGTGTTTTGGAAGTAGGCTATATAATACGTTTGTTTGTTTTTTACCCTGACAAAAATAAAATCTCATGTTACACTAAATTAGACATCGCCTTCGCTTAACAATTTAACAACTTACATTTTTTATTTGTCTTTCAGGTAAAGATATGGTTTCAAAACAAAAGGTCCAAGTTCAAGAAGTTGTTAAAACAAGGCGTTAACCCTCACGAGAGTGACCCTTTGCCCGGCTCTATCGCCCTGTCCCCGCGCTCTCCAGCCATTCCTCCTATCTGGGACGTCTCAGCCTCCTCTAAAGGAGTAAACATGTCTGCTAACAGCTACATGCCCGGTTACTCACACTGGTACTCGTCGCCTCATCAGGACGCCATGCAGAGATAGGCAACTAGCCCTTTTTTTAGGCCAGAGGCCTTGATGTTGACATCCTGTCTTCGCCCAGTTCACGTGCGCTAGGACGCATATTGTCATCGGCTTAACATCCTTAATTAATAGAGACATATTCTGGCCTATTAAGAGGACGATTTCTTTTGAAGGATGAAGACATTTGGTGTGGCAAAGGTCAACAAAGGAACTAACTGTCGGTAGCATCATAAACAGATTGAGTAAAAATCTGTTCTCACGTTTGACTCTAATCAAACACATTCATCGCCAACATGAAATCGGAACAGGAAGCTAAACGTTTTGTCACATCACACGCGCACGCACGCGCTTGAGTCGCATTTGAAAACGAACTCAAACCTCTTGGGTAGATGTTTCTGATCATGCAAAAGCAAGCAATTTGATTGTAAATATATTGTCCGATTTTAGTTGTTAAACTTTTTATGTTTTGTCATAAATGGAGTAAACATGACTTCAAGTAACGTGTCGTGCCTTTTTTTCTTTTGGAGACATTATGAAACAGGCTTTTTAGAATCAGTTATGAATTTGATTATTGGAATGATTTGCATTGAATAAATAATTTCTCTATAAAACATACAAAATTAGGACCTATAAACGACTTGCACAGTAATGTGTAAATAGTTACCTCCGCATTATGACATTTTTTCTAATGCTGGAAACATATCTGAAGCAATAGCAAAATAGCTTACCCGAGTTGGTGGTTTCTCAAAGTGTTTTTCCTACAGAATAGAGCTGCATCTTGTCCATCTTGTCATTCTCTAGCTCAATTATTAAGGTATTGACTAAATGTTTTTCCCTTTTCCCTCTGCCTTGATCTGCGAGACGCTGAATGCCTTTCGCCACAGGATCGATCCTGAACAAAGCACCCAGCTGCAGTCTCGTTCAATATGAAGGAGATATTTGGGACAATTTATGGGTTTTATCCAAGAGAGGGTTTTTTTTCCATTCTCATAAATGCAGACATAATTAGGGTAATTTTTTATGTAGCCCGCTGATTACAGCGTTTTTACCGTCAAAGATAATTACCTGTCATTTTCTACCACTTTTAATACTAAAAGGCATCTTTATTTGGATTTGAAGTGGCAAAGACGAAACAAAAGATGAAATTATTCGGTTATTCATGTACAAATTGCCGAGGAGAGTGAACGCTTGGGATATTATCTAAAATTACAATGTTGAATTGAAGAGACGAGAAGCCCCTGCAGCTGTCAAATCGTGGATGCCCCAGACGCAGAGAATGAGGCTTGATTTTCTAAAAAGGTTCCCTCATCAACGGATTGGGATGCTTCATTTAAATGTTTGCTCTGCCTATAGGAACATAACGTATATGTTGAAATAGGAACTGTCAAAAACACGCTTGTCATTGGTTTCAGCACACACTATGCACATATTTTGAAATGTCTTCAAAATATACCCTGAGATTTTTTGCAACCTACAATACTATAGCTAAATCTTTTTTTTGATGAATCACAACTGATTACGAATAATAATAAAAACAAAATGTGTTTGTGAGAGTTGAGGCCCCTACACATAGAGGGCCCCTGACAGACAGACACACACACACACACACACACACACACACACACACACACACACACACACAGACGTGAATACCGAAATGCACAAAGTTAACAATACTGATAATTAACCTAACCTAATTGTGAGAAAACACTCTTAGGCCAAAAACAAGAATATGTGTGTGCGCATGTGAAAAATGGAGAGATAAAACACCAATATAAATCATGACCGGTTTACATCCCAGCGGTCGTGTGACACGTTTTCCTGTAAAATAGCCTGGCTTTCCCAACAAGTCGAACTGCAGATCATAACAATGCCCACCCATCAGCGACACTCAGACCAGCCAACAACTAAACAACATGGTAATAGAGCAACACTTACCTTCGATAAATGTATTGTTTGGCATAGATCAAAATCTCTGGCTTCAATGTTTCAATAAAGATACCGTTGTGAAAGCGGACGCTCCTGTGTACCGCTTGTGTTGAGTAAGCAAATCCAGGTGTGAACATGTTTGCACACCCCGACACCTCTTATATATTGCCTGCAAAATTAGCCGTTATTACTGTCACTGTTTAGTGATGGTGAGCAAGGGAAAAAAACCTTCTGCAATCAAGAACCAGGCGCATCTTTGCAAATTATAGATAATTGTAAATGTCCAGATTATGATAATGGAGCTAATCCTGGTGGAAGTATAATTATTGTTGAGTGTTACAGTTGAGGGTGTCCAGTAAAGCTAACTGTCATTATTTATACACGGTTTGCAGTGAAATCGTTGAGTGGAAAATGTTCAGTTGGAATTTAACAAGGCTCTCGATATAATGGCATGGGATATAGCGTGTTTATGTATGTGAAATAGAAAGAGAGGCAAAGTTGGAGTCGCTGGCGTGTGTGTGTTTTGAGCGTGAACGCAACGTCTGCGTGCGTAAGCGCGCGCGCGCGTGTGTGTGGGGAGGGGGGGGGGGGTATAAACAAAATGCATAAGCCCATTAGTACATACTACGTTATTCTCATAATCGTATCATGGCTTTCTATTGGGTATATTCGTCACATCGACTTGGTGTTTATCTAGGCTTTCAAATAAAACCATAAACAATAGGCCTGTAGCATGTGTTGTGATTTAGGCTACTTTTTGTTTTATGGAAACCATTATTTTTGTGTTCAAAACATGGCAAATACCAATTCTGTTTTGATGTTATGGGGAAAATTCAGTCTCCAGTCTTTCTTTTTTTTTTTTTTTTTTAAGTAGGAACTTAAGCTTGTGTATTTTGAACACTGAAACGCTCACTGAAGATTTGTGAGGAAATATTGCCAGTCGAATATTTCACTGGACTGATTTTTTATTATATTGGTTATAGGCCTAATATTATCAACTCCATAGTCAACAAAGAAAATCTCAAATTAAACCATGCCCTGGTAGTCCTTTTCACGGTTTATCGTGGCATTCTGCTGTAGAAATGTTAGCACTGGTTTTAATGAGAAGTTCAGCATTTTTCCAGGAGGATCTGTCAGGGCTGGGTTGTGGTCGCTGGAGCCGGTTTGCCCCCACAGGCATGCGGACTGCTTCAGATCTCCGCGCCTTCCTTCGCCTCCTCACTACAATTCAAAGCTTTTATTTGTAAGGAACACAAAGACAGCAAGGAAGAGCACACTGTTTGCCAGACCAAATTTTTCGTTCGTCAGGGGTGGTTTTAATCAAGATAAAGATCAAATATTCAGTTCTACTAACGTAAATACATCTAAATTTTGTTTGGAATTAATAGATTAATAATAATAATAATAATAACCAAATACGCTCAGTTAAAATGTTACGTTTTCATTTAAATAACTGAAGACCAAATCCGAAGCAAATCTTTTTCTTTGTTTTTTTATTAGTCTGTATAATTTTTTTATCTAGGCCTATTTCTTCGCCATTAAATAGCGAAATTACATTTAACATTTCTTTTTTTTAGGCCTGCAAAATTAAAGTCACTTCACAGAAATCTCGAGCAAACAGCATATCGCTAAGGCTCTAAAGCCAAAGAAAGTGCTGGGTGCATTGATCTGTTTTGAGTTACAAATTAACTTAAAGACAAAATGTTTGATAATGAAAGAAAAACACATTTATTTGGGGTTGTCCTTAATGTTTTGGCACATCGTCGGATGTACGCGTTGAGGTCTAAATTCAAGGCACCATTCAGAATGTTTGGGTCCATTGTCCATTTAAAACATTTAATAATTCTTCCAAATGCAATAAATTACATGCACACAATTTACACATTATACACGTTCTTCTAGGACTGCCATATCGATACATTGCATATTCCTCAAAAAAATTGTTAACACAAGTCCAATATACAACAAAATAATAAACAAATTTCAGTACAACGTTCCTGATCCGAGTGCCAACGAATGCTGTAACGTGCCGGGTGCCTGAAGGTGAGAATGCATGGCCCCGGTGGAGGAATACCAGGACGAGCTGGCGCTTTCCAGAAACGTGGATACCGGTGTGTTAATATTTTGCGGCTGATGGTGAGGTCTCTGAGGACCCTGTGAGTCCCAGACCGCGGGAGACTGCGGTGAATTACACGCCATCGGGTCGCTGGAGCTCGGACTGTGTTCTGGAGGCAGCTCGCCGTTTTTCATGATCTTCTTTAGTTTTGATCTCTTGTTCTGGAACCAAATTTTCACCTGTGAAGAAACAAAAGGTTTTCTGAGATTCTGAGGGCGAATTCCTTAATAAAGCATTATGGCTGTTTCTGTTAGATTTATACTTCTTAATAAAAAACATATTTTATAATGTCGTTGACGTCGTTTATTATTTTAGTAGCTTTTGAAAAAAATATTAAATGTCAAACAAGCGCTTGTGTGATTCCCAACGTTGCCGCAAGCTCATATTCATATTTTAATTTAAAATATAAAGCAGTTTCACTATATAAGTATTTCATAAAAGATATTACAATAAAACATTGAATAAAATATTGTCGAACCTGTGTCTGTGTGAGTCCCATCGATGCCGCGAGCTCGGCTCTCTCCGGGAGCGCGAGGTACTGCGTGTTCTGAAACCTTCTCTGTAGAGCAGCGAGCTGGAAACTGGAGTAGATGGTGCGGGGCTTCCGGACTTTCTTGGGTTTACCGTTGACCATCCTCACCTCGGGCTCGGCTGTTTCTTTTTCTAACGGGTGAACAAAATTTAGATAAATACATGGGGATAGAAAAGCACATCGATTGTTGGTAATTCTTGCGGTGATTTATGGCATGCGTCGCAGTGCTTTCAAATGGCTACTCGCATAAAGTCATTGAGACTTTTGATTGTCAGAGAATAATTACTTAAATCTTTACGCATTTTACAAGCTCTTATTTTCTATGTAATTATCTTTTTAATGCAAGCAGTGTTTTGCATAGGCTGTTTATAAATAATACACAGTAAATCGTTAAAGAACCCATTTCGAATTAGATGCAATGCTGCAACAGCTTAAAATTTTGTCCAACTTGGTTACAAAATGCAGACCTTATAATAAGAAGCAACTGTAATACCATGGTTATATAATATGTTCAACAATAATGCTCAACCATGATCATGTTTATTATGTATAATACAATGTAGTAGTAATAATAATAATAATAATAACAACAATAATAGGCTAATAATAACAACAATAATAATAATAAACAGTTGAATATATAGGCTATAATAACTGACCTTGCGGGCTCGGCTGTGACTGCACCCTATTATATGTTCCGGCATATTGGTGATATGCTGTGGAGTAGGAGCCGTAATCAGGGTAGGATTTTGCAGGGTAATTTCCAGAAGATCCATTGACTCCGTGGTATTGGTACTGATAGGCATTAAGAGGTTTCCCATACGTGCCAGAGTTCGGTGAACAATAGCCATGATGAACTCCTCCAGCAGGGCTGTAATAGCCAGAATCCGTGGCTGTCGACTCCGGCAGGGTTGGAGATTCCTGAGATGGATGATGCATCGTGGAGAGCTGAAAAGGGTTTTGAAAATCTGCAGGTTTAATACTCGGAATCCTTCTGTCGAATACTCCAGTCATAGTTTGGATAAGACAACGTAAAAAGCTAGTCTAACTCTATAGGGGTCCACAGAGTCTACACTAACATTGTGTGTGCAAGCGTCTCTCTTGAAGACTGCTTTAAGCCCTGCAGCAAAGACTTGGTTAAATCCTAAATTGCGCTGTTACGCACTGCAGGGAGGATCTAGTGCCATTGGCCAAGGAGCACAGCAGACGGCAGTTACTCCCCAACTCGTTCAACCAGTTTCAGAAGAACAAAAAAATCTTAATAGAGGTATTTATGGTATGTTTACAAACAAATCGACAGGGAAATGGATTATTATTTGATATAAGTCTCTCACTGGACGAAAAGAAGACGGCTGCTGATCTATTCAATCACCATGCAACAGATATGTTTGGAACACAGTACTACTTTTAAGGCAGATACAATCACATATCCAGATATTATTTAGTTTTGTTTTGTTTATATCCTCTCAGACGTTCTAAACAGTTTTTTGTTGTTTTTGTAGGCTATTCTGTCTAAATCCTCTCAGGTTTCTGTTTTGCCTGTGCTAATCTATTGATTTGTATATGTGTAGACAGAAAATACAAAATTACTAAACATTTTTCAGATTCCAAAAATGTATCATTAAACACTAAAGATTTGATCTCCTATATGTCCATCTGTGTCAGCAGCGGATGCTTGAGGTTTAGTCTATTTATGGGAGCAATAATGCATGAAAAGGCCTACTTACAGCACTTTAGTGTGACTGATTTTATGATAATGACACAAACCTTGATCTGTACAATATAATTTAACGACTCCAAATTTTGCTAGTTTGTACTATTATTGTTCCTTAAATGTTAATGAAAAGTCGTCCAGCAAGCATTCAGTGAGGTGGTCAGCAATAGTGGTGAAATAGTGCCACCAAGTGGAGATAAGTCATGGTAACTCATGGTAGTCCAAGTTTCTTTACATCTGTAATCCATTTTCAAAAAAGACAATACATGGCCACTGCAACAGTGCATTAATGCAGGTGTTGACTAGTCATAAATGATGAGGAAAAATGTCTAACCTGTTTTACTAATGAAAAATTGGCAGTCTAGTAATAAATCAAGGTTAGTGGTTAGGTTAGCGTTTAATACCCAATAGGTTTGACTGATCACACGATTAAAATATAGGCCTAATGATTCTGTACAATCTAATAAATTATTTTGACCAAAAAAAAAAAAGTATTAGCAAAAACAGTGTATGGTACAACCAAAAGCGAATTAATAAAGTTAATAACTACAAAACTACAATACATCGGCATGGATGAAAGAACATCACCTACAGCTCAACCTGGCAAAGACTGAGCTTCTTGTCGTACCTGCCACTCCGACTCTACAGCATGACTTCTCGATTCAGTTAGGTACATCAATAATTACCCCATCAACTTCGGTCAGAAATCTTGGTGTAATCTTTGATGACCAGCTGACCTTCAAAGAGCACATTGCAAAGACTGCTCGATCTTGCAGGTTTGCGCTACACAACATCAGAAAAATCAGGCCCTTCCTGACAGAGCATGCTGCGCAACTTCTTGTCCAGGCCCTTGTCGTTTCTAGGCTGGACTACTGCAATGCTCTTCTGGCTGGTCTTCCATCAAACGCAATCAAACCTCTACAAATGATTCAGAATGCAGCGGCACGACTGGTCTTCAATGAGCCCAAAAGAACCCATGTTACACCTCTCTTCATCTCACTGCACTGGCTACCAGTGGCAGCTCGCATCAAGTTCAAGACACTGATGCTTGCATACAGAACGACCACAGGCTCAGCACCCTCTTACTTCCACTCACTATTACGAATCTACATCCCCTCCAGAAGTCTGAGATCTGCTAGTGAGCGACGCCTTGTGCTACCATCACAGAGAGTCTCAAAATCACTCTCCAGAACATTCTCATTCACCATTCCTGGCTGGTGGAATAATCTTCTCACCCTTATCCGGAATGCTGGATCCCTGTCAATCTTCAAGCAACAACTGAAGACTCATCTCTTTCGGCACTACTTGACTTCATCCTAAACTTGTTCTTAAAAAAACAAAAACAAAAATCTTTCCCTTTATCTTTCTCTCCTTCCCTTGCTAGCTCATACTTATTTGAACAATGACTGAGACTTGGTGTTACGAGCACTTCCTCTGTCTGATTGCCTCTTCAAGATGAATCGCTTTATGTATTCCCCAATTGTAAGTCGCTTTGGATAAAAGCGTCTGCCAAATGACTAAATGTAAATGTAATTTACACATTCACTGGTGTAAAGCAAATGTTTCCAAACTCAGTAGGTCTCCATAGTTAATAAAGTAGGCATATATTTTATGAAAAAATATATTTTTAACAAGACTATTTAAAATGAAATTTGAATGCTTAATCAAATAGTAAAAACCCACCCTCAGGGTCAGAGACACATTTTGTGTCATTGTTTTGTGAAACAAATTTCCCTATTTAAAATGTGGGAGCAAACAAACAAACAAGTGTTTCTTAGCCCAGCCTTGTTAATAAAAGATGATAAATTAATAAATTACATTGTGTGATACAACAGAATTACACAACTGCGAGAAATAACTAAAATAAAAATATATACAATAAATATAACAAAATAAATATATCCTAAACCTTTTACGTTAATATATGCCACTAAATTATTTTTAAAATATCCTCTAAACAAAGCCGGAAATGACGTTTCATGCCCGCCAGCGTTATTTAGACATGGTTAAATTCAATTTAATGAATGTTTTGTTTCTGCTCTTGGTAATTTTGAATAAATACATTAAATAAAGCATAAGGCGCGCTGAGATACCTCACACATAAGTTAGTGTCTGTTTCCTTGAGCTGTGAAGCAGTGAGAGTGTCGGCTAAATAGGCGCTCGTGCTGTGAAGGGGGATGGGATGGGGCCACTCAGAGCTCTCGTGCTCTACTAACTCAGCGCGCTCATTAATCCTAGTTTTCTCCTTTATATCGATGCTGTTTTGAATTAAAATTCATCTTTCCCGTTACCGCATGTGTTACGTGGCATCAGAAAAGCAAAAAGTATCGGTCTGCGATTGAATTTTGGTGCAGAAAGCGTTTAAAATGTATCCCATTGGAGCAGCTGGTGGTGAGTATTATGATTAGCGAGCGTGCTAGGGACGAAACGCTAACTGAATAAGTGTGGTGTTTTGATATAACGTTAGATAAAAATGTAGTTTAATGGCGTACAGCTGTACATGACATGAATGTTCAAATAATGTTTTAGATTATAGTTCTGAAGTGTTTTTCCATCTCTGTCGATGGTTTGTTTTGTAGGCCCATTGTTATTGTTAGCCTGCTAGCTAAGCTTGTTGACCTGCTGGCTTTTGAATTTACAGCAGCTGGTTAAACTCCTATCCATGTCAATTTTAAAACGTTAAATGACGTACTTTCTAACTATTTTAGGTTAGGATATATTGGCGTAGTTTAGCGTTTTATTGTCTAATTGTTTTATGTGAGTTTTAGATGTTTTAACGTTGGTAGTTAGGCACCACTGGTCAGTAACGTTAACTTACCTGGCTAGCTGGAGAAAGTCAAACTGGTGCCGCACCAGTTTGACTTTCTCCAGCTAGCCAGGTACTGAAAGTTACTAACTTACGTTCTAGTTAACGAACTGTTCTGTTTCCAAATTTTGCACGTTTCCGGTCGATTTGTAACTTATGTATTTGCACAGTCGCGATGTTCAGCTAAAGTTGACTGTCTATCTAAATTACGAACACGAAATTTTTATTGGAGTATATGAGAAGTAGTTTTTGTGTATCATGTATCTTTATTACATTTCAGTAAGGAGTATTGAAACTCCAAACGCATTTCACATTTTAAGAAGCAGTAAAATTAAAGAACTTTGTTCAAGTCAAACTTAGTTGGTAACACTTTACAAAAAAAGTACCATTTAGTTTACTGCATTAGTATACATTAACTAAAAATGAGCACTGCTTTTACAACACGTTACTTTCAACGTGCTAATATAGTATTAAAGTCAATTATTTTATTAACACATTAATAAATGCTGTAAGAAATGTAATTGTTAGATTGTTTGCTAATGCTTAAATGTTAACAAATGCGACCCTATTGTAAAGTGTTGACACTTTGGTTTCATAAAGTGATGAGTGTTGTATTATATGCTCTAAAGCAGGGGTGCCCAACCCTGTTCCTGGCGATCGACTGTCCTGCAAAGTTTAGCTCCAACTCTTATCAAACACACCTGCCTTTAATTTTTACGCGATCCTGAAGACCTTAATTAGTTGCTTCAGGTGTGTTTGATTAGAGTTGGAGCTAAACTTTGCAGGACAGTCGATCACCAGGAACAGGGTTGGGCACCCCTGCTTTAGAGCATTGTTGATATGTGTGGGGCTTCTGAAATAGTGATATAAAGAAAAGCAGTTGCTGTAGTTCAATGAAAAGACATCCTGGTGCTTGTGTGTGTGAGAGAGTTTGGCAGGTTGTTGAGTTGCTTGTGTGGTGTTGGTGATAAGGAGGTAAAAGACCTGTTGACCAGTGGGATGGGTTCATGTCCCTAGTATCTTCCTGCCGGGTTGTGTTTTTAGGGTTGATAAGAGGGGTGAGACAGTTCAAGGAATCTGTCAGCGAAAGACTTAAGATATCCACTGCCTCCTTGTACATTAAAAGTTTTTCACACTAACTTGACCTGTTTTTCCCAAATTAACAAACATTGTGACCCAAGTTTTATTGTATGCTAGACATTTGTAAACAACTAATTCTGATGGATATTAATGATTAAAATCAACTGCTTTAATTTGATTTTATAATCAAAGTGTAATTTTACAGTGCTAATCTGGCTTTGCACTGGAAACCAGTTTTCAAGTCAAATGGCTGTATTTTCATGGTTTTACATATGTTTCTGCACATGATCACTAATGTAGAGGTTTGTTTGAAATAAACCAGTTATGATGTCTTTTATAGCTGCTGAGCTGTCTCAGGGACATCAGTCTTCAGGGTCAGATGTTTCTGGTAAGAAGCCCAGACTAAGCTGGCCTCTTGACAGCCTAGCATATATTTTCAGTACTGTTTATCAAGTTGCTTGAAATGTTTAATTAAAGCCTTGATCCAAAGGAATGATTGTCTTGAAACTTAATTTACTGTTAAGAGCTTTGTTTTAACACTGTTTCTCTAAAACCTTCAGTATCGCATATTATTTTTCATTTTTTGCCAGCTGATTGGGTTAGTACTAGGGCTGTGCAATTAATCGAATTCGATTCTCATGCGCATCAAAACACAACACAATGAAGTGCAAAATTCTAAATACGGCTAAAACTGTAACTTTCTTCAAATTAATACAGCATATTGTGCCCTATTTTTTTTTATTTTTTACAGTGTGATACTGTTTAAATAATAAACTTTACTACTGTACTAACTAGGGCTGTGCCATTAATCGAATTCGATTCTCATGCACATCTCGTCAGTAAAGCCGGTTCCCTGATTGGCACTAAATCTCCATCACCTGTTTTCAAATGCAGCGATAGTTAATACACAGAGCCGTAGTTCACTGACAAGTTAGGCAATTTCACGTTCATAATCGAATTCGATTCATCTGCGATTATGAACGTGATATCGTGTAGCTTGTCAGTGAACTACGGCTCTGTGTATTAACTATCGCTGCGTTTGAAAACAGGTGATGGAGATTTACTGTCAATCACTGAACCGGCTTTACTGACGAGATGCGCATGAGAATCGAATTCGAGTAATTGCACAGCCCTAGTTAGTACAGTAGTAAAGTTTATTATTTAAACAGTATCACACTGTAAAACATCAATATGCTGTATTAATTTGAAGAAAGTTACAGTTTTAGCCGTATTTTGAATTTTGCACTTCATTGTGTTGTGTTTTAGGGTAAACGGAAATGTCTGTAAAAATTAATGGATGATCTCTTGGCAATAAATTTGCTTTTTTTTTCTTCTTTTAAACCGAGCAAAAGTGCTGTTGTACTGAACATCAGCATGGCTGTGATTTATTCTGTTTTAACATTCAGTACAACAGCGTTAGTGTGATAATGCTTTTCAATACAGTTAAACAAACATAAGGTTAATAGCAAGTTAGTAACGTTTCAAATTAAAGTTGGCCAGTTAGTTTGTATGTACGAAAATAAAGATATGTAAGGTGGGGTGCTTGAGTTTATATGGCACAGCAGAGCTCTAATAGTCTTACCTAAATGTTTGTATGGGCCTAATTAATAGGATTAAGTTGCCACTGAACTAAAAATTGACATTTCTAGCTTAAAATAATAGACTTGGTTAAAAAAAGGTAGTGTTTCTAATTAATGTTAAAAAATTAACTGTGTGTGTCCCATAGCTCCACTGTCTCCTCCAGCACAAGAGTATGTCTTCAAACCACCTCAACGGCCAGACTTTGGCACAATGGGTAGAACAATCAAGCTTCAGGCCAACTTCTTTGAAATGGAAATACCCAAGTTGGAGGTGTACCATTACGACATAGATATAAAGCCTGAGAAATGCCCACGGAGAGTTAACCGGTAACATCTTTTGACAAACTTGAAATTTCAACTGATTGTTTGGAAGGACATTTATACTTACTTTTTTTTTTGTAGAGAAATTGTTGAGCACATGGTCCAGCACTTTAAGACACAGATCTTTGGAGATCGAAAGCCTGTGTATGATGGAAGGAAGAATCTCTACACTGCCATGCCTTTACCCATTGGAAGAGACAAAGTATGCACTAATAAAGCCATATTAAAGTCTGTGTTGGCTTTTTGATGTTTATGTTTGATAGACCAGTTACTGAAATATGTTATACTGTTACTCTGTACATTCTCAAAATGCTACATTGAAGTCTTTTTACATTTTCACATTATACTGATGTCCCGAACTGCTCTTTTAGGTGGAGCTGGAGGTCACAATTCCAGGCGAGGGAAAAGACAGGAGTTTTAAAGTAGCTATAAAATGGGTGTCTTGTGTGAGTCTGCAAGCTCTACAAGAAGCACTGTCTGGACGGCTACCAAACATCCCTTTTGAGACCATTCAGGCTCTGGACGTTGTCATGAGACATTTGCCCTCTATGAGGTTAATGGTTGTTTTGTTAACTCTGTTTTTCATAAATCACCTTTAGGGGGCGTCATACTTCATCTTTCTGCACACCGTGCCGTTTTAGAGCATATTATTGCTGTGTCTGCAGGTACACCCCAGTCGGACGTTCATTCTTCACTCCCTCTGAGGGCTGCTCCAACCCGCTCGGTGGAGGAAGAGAAGTTTGGTTTGGCTTTCATCAGTCTGTTCGACCATCCCTCTGGAAGATGATGCTCAACATTGATGGTTAGTGTGCACTGATATCATTAATAAATGTTTCTTGAAAACTTCTTATACTAATTTGTTTTGTAATATTTATCTTTAGTGTCTGCCACTGCATTCTACAAAGCTCAACCTGTGATTGAGTTCATGTGTGAGGTTTTGGATTTTAAAAGCATCGAAGAGCAACAGAAGCCCTTAACGGATTCCCAGAGAGTGAAATTTACCAAGGAAATCAAAGGTAAATTATTAAAGTAATTAGTGACCTCCCTAATGGTTTTTAGGGAATTTATTTTTGATTTTCTGAACACTGATTTATTTTCACCTATCAGGTCTGAAGGTTGAAATCACTCACTGTGGACAGATGAAGAGAAAATACAGGGTGTGTAATGTGACAAGGAGACCAGCCAGCCATCAAACGTAAGATATTTCAAAGAGCACTTAAAAAAAAAAAAAAAAAACGGACTTAGAGGTCTTTCTGTTTGAATGCCATTCCATTTTATATTCCTCATTGTTATGATGCAATGGTAAAGGTCACTGTTTTAAAAATGTATTTTACTTGCCTCCAGGTTTCCATTGCAGCAAGAGAATGGTCAGACCATTGAATGCACTGTCGCCCAGTACTTCAAGGATAAGTACAAACTGGTGCTGCGATATCCACATCTCCCATGTTTACAAGTTGGTCAGGAGCAGAAACACACCTACCTTCCGTTAGAGGTTGGTCAAGACCACATCTTACGCTTACTTTTTTCCACCCATCTGTCATTTATTTCTCTGAATGTCATTAACCTTTTTTTTTTTATTATTCAGGTCTGTAACATAGTAGCCGGACAGAGATGCATCAAGAAACTGACAGACAATCAGACCTCCACTATGATACGTGCCACAGCCAGGTCTGCGCCTGACCGCCAGGATGAGATCAGCAAACTGGTATGTGCAGTTCTCTGTACTTTTTCAGTTTTATAAATCTCATCCACACCTCATGATGGATTTAATTTGGTTGTGACAGATGAGAAGTGCCAACTTCAACACCGATCCTTATGTGCGTGAGTTTGGAGTTATGGTAAGAGACGAGATGACTGAGGTCAATGGTCGGATCCTTCAGGCACCTTCAATTCTCTATGGTGGAAGGGTAGGAACCTGTCCTGATCAACTTGACATTTGTCTTGCTGACCTTGTGGTTGAATTCTGAAATCGGTATGTGTCTTCCTAATTTGGTCGTGTCTCTCTGGCTTTTTCAGAACAAAGCAATAGCAACCCCAGTCCAGGGTGTGTGGGACATGAGGAACAAGCAGTTCCACACAGGGATCGAGATCAAAGTGTGGGCTATTGCCTGCTTTGCCCCACAGAGGCAGTGTACAGAACTACTTCTGAAGTAAGTCAGCTTTGACCTGGATCTGGAAAAGGTTTTGTATTTGGTGGAATTATTAAAGTTCAGACCCTTGCATGGTCTAATCCTTTGTTTGTTTTCTCTAGGGCATTTACTGACCAGCTCCGTAAGATATCACGCGATGCTGGGATGCCCATTCAGGGCCAGCCGTGCTTTTGCAAATATGCCCAGGGAGCAGACAGTGTGGAGCCCATGTTCAAACACCTCAAGTACACATACCAAGGCTTACAGTTGGTGGTGGTCATCCTACCTGGGAAGACTCCGGTTTATGGTAATTTAGCTCCTGTTTCTTTCGTGTTTTTGTTTGCAGTGTATTTTGTAACACTCTAAACTGTCAATTCTCACAGCTGAGGTGAAGCGTGTTGGAGACACTGTTCTTGGCATGGCCACGCAGTGTGTCCAGGTGAAGAATGTACAGAAAACCACACCTCAGACCCTTTCCAACCTCTGCCTCAAGATTAATGTCAAACTGGGAGGAGTCAACAACATTCTTCTTCCACAGGGCAGGTGAGGGCAGCTTTTCCAAAAGCCTTTGACATGCTTAAGGCACTCTCTGAGTCTTTGTTTGATTGTTAGTTAACGCCTGGGCTGCTTTCCCATGAAACTTGACCAGAAAGTACAGCTAGCTACGCTGTTTTGTTTTCGTTTTTTTTTTTTTCATCGTTGCTTCATCACTGTTTTTGTTTGTAGGCCCTTGGTTTTTCAGCAACCAGTCATCTTTCTGGGTGCAGATGTGACTCATCCACCAGCTGGAGATGGCAAGAAACCCTCAATTGCTGCTGTAAGCCTGACAAACCTCTGATATTTTAAGGCTGATCATGTTAATTGCATAGTGCAAAGTAGCACTAATACTACTACTACAAGTGTGACCAATCTACGTCTTGTACACATTTTTAAGCCATATCATATAACCTCAAAAGTCTTTAATAATGCTTTTAATATCTCCGCGCTAGGGGGCCCTCTAAATAATAAAAAAACATTTTTATATATATAATAAATAGGTTGTTGGCAGTATGGATGCCCACCCAAGCCGATACTGTGCCACGGTGCGGGTGCAGCAGCACCGTCAGGACATCATTCAGGATCTAGCCACCATGGTGAGAGAGCTGCTGATCCAGTTTTACAAATCCACACGCTTTAAACCAACGCGCATCATCTACTATAGAGATGGCATCTCAGAGGGCCAGTTCAACCAGGTAGGTTGCAGGCCTACACTTTTTGTCAGCGCTTGCTAAGTGGTGCTGACACATTTTGTTTAATCTTCATTGTACTGTTTTTCTATGCAGGTTCTACAGCATGAATTGCTGGCTATTCGTGAAGCCTGCATCAAGCTGGAGAAAGATTATCAACCAGGCATCACCTTCGTAGTAGTGCAGAAGAGACACCACACCAGGCTCTTCTGCGTGGACAGGAATGAACGGGTTGGTTATGGCACAGTTTTTTAGCTCTATTTAGGTATTTTTGACAGAAAAAAATGCTTCTAGCAATGAGTACACACAGTTTGTACGATTATAAACAGTGCTCAGTATGTTTTAAGAGAACTTCCTGCATAGGATGGATCCAGTGAGAAATGTGATTATTGCAAACATCTTTTGAATCAGAAAAGCCTTTGATCATTTCATTGTTAAAGAATGATTATTCTAGAATCTAGAATGTCCTTGAATAAATTGTGTATGTTAAATTGTGACCTTTTCTGAGTTTATAATTTTTTGTTTTATAAATGTCTTTTAAATTTGCCTTTCTAATTTGCTGTTTATATTCAAGGTTGGAAAGAGTGGCAACATCCCTGCTGGTACCACAGTTGACACCAAAATTACTCATCCGTCTGAGTTTGACTTTTATCTTTGCAGTCATGCCGGAATTCAGGTACCATTGAACATTTCAAATGGAATCCCATTGAAAGGTCGATAAAGAATTCATATACTTACTATATAAAGTGAGTGCTTATGAATGCTTTGTTCCTAGCTATCATTGGCTTTAGTGTTGGTGATCATTATGCTTGTCTAAGTGTGTGTGATTTCAGTTCTTCATAATTGCTGAATCTCCACAGGGAACCAGCAGGCCGTCCCACTATCACGTGCTGTGGGATGACAACCATTTCACCTCTGATGAGCTGCAGGTCCTCACCTACCAGCTGTGCCACACCTACGTGCGCTGCACCCGATCTGTCTCCATTCCTGCACCAGCCTACTATGCCCACCTGGTGGCGTTTCGTGCTCGCTACCACTTGGTTGACAAAGAACATGACAGGTACTGGGTCTTACTACGATTAACATAACATGTAGAGAAGGCTATATAGCCCTGTTTATGTTTTCTATGGGCTGCAACATCCTGTCTCCGCTCTATACAGCAAGCTAAAATAAGTCATTAATGCTTACAACTCAAATCTTATTCACATTTGTTTCCTTACACGGCTGGATGTGACTTTCTTTTTTTTTCTCTCCATAAAGCAAGACCTTATTCACATTGTGCATTATTAAACCTATAGATCTGATTTTACGTGTGTTGTATCTGTTTGCTGGCAGTGCTGAAGGCAGTCACACATCAGGTCAGAGTAATGGCAGAGACCAGCAAGCCCTGGCCAAAGCTGTGCAGATCCACCAGGACACACTGTGCACCATGTACTTCGCCTGAACATAGCCAGAAACATGCCCCACATCCTGAAAACAGCACGGTGTGTGTGTGTCTGTGTGTATTTTTATGTGTTTGCCTCCACTGTATAAATGAGAACCTTCAAATGGGGAAAAAACCCAAGAATCGCCATGCAGTTAGGTTTCCAATTGCCCACGTAGCCAATTTCCATACAAACTAAATATCCATGATTTTTAGAACTGTAATATGTGAATTTTAATTTCTTTTTTTTTTGGTTTGGTTGTCTCTTTTGTACATGTGCATGTCAGATTAGAGGTTAACATGTTTACATAGTCAATCCAAAAATTCAGACTATTTTTACACTGAAAGTTACATTTGCATCCGGGTGGGCTTGATTCAATACTATTGCCAAGGCTGGTGATTGAGACTGTCGAACAGTAGTTTTTACAAATTCATCAAACCAATTGGTTCGGGTTAGTTTAGGACAACACAGATCAGGTTTAGGGGTTGTGGGGATGCAGTTTCCACAGCTAAATTATTTATCAGCAAAAGCAAGTGCACTGACCAGATGGGGACTTCAGGACAAAAGTACTTATCCTGTTTTGTTTCATTTATTTGTGCTAATATGCCTTTTTTTTTTTTTTTTTATCGTGGTGTCATTTATTGTTCATTCCAGGGCTCGGTCATCCTACTGTACCTGTCCGCCAATGACATGATCGACCGAGCACTATCATGTGCTTGTATCATGAAATTTGAACAGTATGTGCAGAATCAAGAATGCATTTGTAAGTGAGAATGTAGGAATTGTTCTGACAATCAGTTTTCTAGCGCTCTGCCGCTCACATGAGACTGGTTCTCATAAGTGAAGCCCTACGTTTACCTGCGCTGGGGTTCTTAGTGCGGAAACAGCTCTGGAATATGGATAATTGTCATGAAAAGTACTAATATCTTGGGGCTCTAAGCATTTAGATGATGAGATTATCTTGTATGTACTTCAAATTTGCCTGGTTCTGTGCACTGTTTCTAACGGTGAAGTTTGACTGTGCTACACTAGCCAGGTTTAAAAGCTGTCATCGCACTCCAGCTGGCCATACAGGCAATCAAGACTCTTTTTTTTTTTTTTAAAGAATCATACACATGCAGTTGCATTGACACAAAGTCAGAGTGAAAATTTCATACAAATTTCAAATGCACCTTAGTAGTTTTTTTTTTTTTTCTTTTCTTTTGTTTTTTTTTTTAAACCAAGAATCTCTAGCTTATAAATTAGAGGTTTCCATGAGAATATAAAAAAATCCCTTTTTAACACTCTAGATACATTCTTTGTAGATATATATAAACCTAAACGAATTTGTGAAATCTAGTTTTTCTTTGAGAGTTTTTGTAGAGTTACCGGGTTGGGGCCATTAGGCGAGTTAGCTTTTTGTTGCTTAACTGAATAGAAAAGGTATTTAGTTTGAATCCAAACTTAGTTCAAATTGAAGCGCAATACGTTGTATATGTGTCGATAAACTGTTTTCATGTAAACAGTCTTATCCCTTCTAAATCATATCATCATGATGTGTAGTGATTGACTGAGTCTTGTTAGTGAAATAACTGTAAGATCACTTTCCCAAATAATTATTCAATTTTAACTTGAAATTCTTGACATTTTTAACCATCTTTTTTCTAACTATGCATTCTTAACCAAGAGATTTTAGTGGTTTGTTTGTGTATATGAATTTTAAATATAGAACATTTGTAATGTAGTCATTTTCATGCTGGGTACTTTTATTAGTGTAAATAGTGCAAACCCTGTACCCACTGTAGCAGTATTAGCTTACAAAATACTCTATTTTTATTATCAACAATTGGATGTTCTTTATATGGCTCTCAATTATTCCTGTTAGCCGAACAAGATTACATATGTACTTGTAGTTAATGTCCTACCATAACTGAAGCACAATAGGACATTATAATTGTAGGTGCTAGAGTTTATTCTTGAGACTACCATTTTTTAAATATCTTGTTTAACTTTAACTTTTTAAACAAGAATCACAGACTGGTCAGATAGCTTAATGGGTATGTTTGGTTTTTGATCTGGTGAAATCTATGACTTTTGACCCTGAAACCCTGACCCTTCTTTTTCTAAACACAACAGGCTGTGTATAAGGGGCATTTTAATTTATCTTCAAATACTTGACTAGAGTTTTGTTATTTGGCGCTGATCTCGTAACTCGTGAAAGTAGATGCACTTTGAAGAGCAATGGACACAGACCCCTAGTTCCGATGTTTATCTGGATCATGAGTGTGTTATCTGGGTGCAGTTGTGTGGAAATGACTAGATGTCCTACCTCTTGTTACCTGTTACTTGTATTATGGTAACATTACCGCACTGGTCATTTCCTCATAATTGCACTAATGGGGAACGCTGTCTTTTCGTCCCTCTGAAAGTGAAAATGGTAGATGTCACAGAAAATCTTGAATGCATCTTTAACTCATATTTGTTCAGAGGCCATACCTGCTGCCATTTAGCCTAGATGATTTAGCATTGCTGTTGTTTTATGATGATAGTTTTAAGCTATATATTCAAAGCTACAATTAAGTGCTGCAAGTTTCAGATGTCAAACATTTGATGTTTCATGATTCAGACATGAATCCAAAAGATCATTATATGCTTTCCGTGAACAAGTGGCTTGATGCTTTTAAGTGTGCTCAGTAAGCTAAAAAAATGTTCATAAATGTAGTGTGAATTTCAGTTTGAGCATTATCTGTCCTTTTTAAATTGCAGCGCATTGTCCCTTTATCCATATACTTGTTTGAATGTGTGTCACATAGGTTTCCTGTTTTTCTTAACTTTAGGTTTAAATAATAGTATTTATCATACAGCAACAAAAACATGAGATGAAATCATTGCTCCAACTACTACTTATAGATATTCTCTGGAACAGTCTGATTTTTTTTTAAACCATTCTTTTCATCCTCATGACTTGCTTTAGTTAGATGTTTTTAGAAGTTACTGAGTTTTAGTATTTTAACCTTTTTGAAATTCAGCACCTTAGTCACAGGTCTACAACATATGCAATTTCTCAAGTATGAAATATGAGATGTTTTTGCACTATATCAGAAGAGGTGTTACTAATTTGCATACTGGTGGACAGATTGTAAGTTTATAGAGAAGAACCATCAATATTAGAATAGTCTTGGCCATGTTTCTTCATATACAATCATATTGGCACTAATATATTAAAAGTTAACAGACATAAGAAGCTCTTGAGTTCTTACACTATGCAAAAACTCATTTACATTCAGAGCTGTCACTCTGTTTATAGATAGGGGTCAAATTGTTGGATTTTGTCTGTGAAATCTGTCATGCATACCAAATTGAGTTGGGGACTTTGAGAGCAAGTCTCACTTGTTTTTTTTTGTTTGTTTTTTTCACAATACAATAAACTGATGTTTATAGCAATCCGACGCAAATGCTTGATTCAAATAAATCCGTTCAAATATCCGTGAATGCAAATGTAATGGAGGCCAAGGATTAAGGGAGGAGAATGAAGTATGGTGCCGTTTTTGTAGAGATTGTCGTGTTAATCTATGCTGCAGCATCTCTGTTTCAATTCTTAAGAGGCACATACAGTGTTAACTGAAAATTGAAATGGTGCCTCAATTTCCCTGGAAACTTTCAATTATTTATCAATGTTATGCCATTAACATTGTCTCTTGAGTCGTCTTTTTTAGAGTATTGTCCTTTGCTGCTTGAGTGAAGCTTGTATATTTCTTTGGTGAAGTATCTTTCCAGCTTTGTGTGGGGTTACTGTGTCCACATGCCTCTTCGCTTTACACCTTATGGGTTGAATAAAACTAGTTAGTTGCGTTGATTCTTAGTTTGTGCCCTGAAGACTTTCAGATTTTAATTTCAGAAACCTTTTTTTTTTATATATTCATGCCAGACAAAAAAAAAAAAGCCAGTCGCATCAAAAGAATCGTGCCCCTCAGCTTGATGGTCAGAGGTGGTCTTTTAACCTTAAGAAACATATTGCTAATGTATTTGCATTAGAACTTTGCACTATAGTGTTCTGAAGCAGAAATGAAAGCCTCTCTATACATACCATGGTAGTTTTGTTACTGTACTCTTTGCTTTTTAATTCCTAAGGTGGCAAGTTTAAAATACGCTACCTTATGACCTGCTAAACCATAAGGATACAAATGAACAGTTTGAATGTACTTCATACGCCTGCATACTGGTTAAGTACATCTGCATTATTTTCATCTGTTTGCTCCACTTTGTTTTATGCATGCACATTTTAAGCAACATTGAATCGTTGGGCTTTTATTCATGAACTGTATCTCACCATTCATGGTTGTGATGTACTAAATTAACAGAGAAGGGCAGTTTATTCAGATTACACACTGGCACAAAGATCCTTGTATCGCTGACGTTTGTGGTGCTGTACTGTATGTTTTGGTGTTTCGACTCAAGTTTCATCCAAAGGGTTTTTGAGCTATAACACCCATGTTCATTTATCAACCCAATAAGCCAAATTCACTTTCATTGAAGCCCTTTTGCTTTACCAGCAAACACTCTGTGGTGGTCCCGTAATCATGACAGTGGTACTTGCTGAGCCTCAGTTCATTGTGTGCACAAACTAAACCTCTACCCAGTTTGGTTAAAGGTCAGTTGCCATTCAGCTAATTGTTTATTGGGTTTCAAAACACTTTTTAGGACCCCCCCCCCCCCCCCCCCCCCCCCCCCCTTCTGAGTCCTAAACTAGTTTTAATAGTAGTCTAAAATGACCAAAATTGAAGCTGCTTGTGAGGGATAAAAATATTGCAACGTGTCCTGTTAAAGAGCACAGTTCCATTAGTTCATTACATGCTAACATGTTATTTATTCAAATATGAGCATGCATGTAAGATGAAAATGGGGTCTTGAGACTGATTTATTGGAATAATTGAGAGCTTCATCATGACCTGGCTTTTTAAACCAACTTTGAAAACTACCTCAATAGTGTCAGGTGCTAACATTAAAATATCCCTAATACATATGTATATGTGCTCATGACAAAGAACAATAATTGTGACCAAACAACACAAGCCTATACTGTGTGTTAAGTGTTTAGTTTTCTTTCAGTCTTTTTTTTTATTTTTATTTTTTTTAAGCGATTTAAAAAAAAAAAAAAAAGTATGATGGATCAACATGAGGGACGTTTCAGCATGTAACAAAATTGCAGGGGACCAAAATAAATTTGATTTGAAAGTTTCCCTTTTTAAAATGTAGTGATAAATACTCAGCTTTTAGAGGTACATTAAAATCTTTTGAGTGGAGCTGTTCTCAGATCATCTGGTTGTATCTATAGAGGACAAATCAGAATCCAAGCCAAGATAATTGCCAAAACATGGTGGTTAAGTTGTTGATCTTTTCTGGATCTTGACTGAGTTGAGTTGATCTGGTATGTGGCTGTGTCATCCCCATGTCCATCACTAGCATTGTGCCATATTATGGATAACATACTGGACAAGAAACGTCCACTGCTCTGTGTTTAATATATGTTCGGGGAAAACTGACAACATTTTCTTATGAAGCAGCTTGTCAACCTGTGTCAAATGGCAATCGTTTCACTGCTTTACTGTCTTTGGAGTGCTAGCACTCTACTTGATTCTTCTACTTGATTTATATCCAGTATTGCAATACAGATGTTTCGCACTCATTAGACCCTGATCCGTTTGATGAAAGTTCTACGACAAGTCTGCGATTAAGCTATTTGTATTTAAACATTGTCATGTGAGACTTCGGAGTGCTATTCATTGCAATTGACGTGTATTTACCTTGCTACATTTTATGAAGGGAATTCAATTTTGATTTGATGTCTCTCAGACTCTGATTAAGGATGCGTTTAGTATCCTAATACACTGGCATTTGAGTTTCTTGAGAGCTCAATATTAAGGTACAAAGAGGTTGTATGGAAATCATTCAGATTCTTGTTTTTCATCAGAGAGCTTAAAAACGTCCAGCGTGTTTTTCTTTTTTTTTGTTTGTTGTTTTTTTTTTTTTGTCGTATGTGTGCCTTTTTCAAATCTCTCCCACCCCTGATCGAGGGACTATCCTTTTAATTTGATACTCAGCGCCACATTGAATAATTTGTACATTTATCATGCAACCTTGAGTGAATGCTGCATAGAATGATCAGTATTTGTATTTTGCACTTTCTAAGCAGTTTTAAAGGATGCCCTGTTGTAATTGGGCACACAGACTAAGACTATTTAAGACGAGGTATTTTCTGCTACAATAGGAATTCTAAGGAACAATTTGACTTGTTGGTCTTTTCGAAAAATAAAGTGTATAGATGTGAAGTACCTCATAAGCCTGATAAATGCTGCATAAACATTTATTGTTCTTTTGTGAACCTCATTTCAAACAATTTCCCCTATAGGGAGGTTTGATGCCCACAAGCTGTGCAAGCACCTTCTGAATTATGTGATTGACCAGAGCCGCTATTTAAAAGATTAGCAGTGATGCACATCGAATGCAATTCTGACAGATTTTTAGTCATATTCACTGACATGATACAATATTACCGAGCCTCTAGCTTGAGCATTGATCAGTTCTATTAGATATGTAGTGACGTCTTGCAGTCAAAAGTTACAGTTGACTCAGGTATTGCCATTAAGGGCTGTATCTGCCATTGCCTCTCGTCCTCAATCCCCTCACCTGTGTCTTAATGTAGCCTTAGAACTGCATTTATGGATGGAACATAAAGTATATCTGGCCTTAAAATATGCACTGTTAACCACATCATGCAATTCTCTACAAATCAGGCCATATGTTTTTGCCATAAAGCTACCTCCTGAGAATGTAGGATTGTCCTGGAACTGACAGATGTTTTTTTTTTTTTCCCCTCCAAATTGTACTCTGTAAGTTGACAATCATCCTTCTTTTCTTTTTTTCATAATTAAGTTACTTGAAATTCCAGGACACTCTTGTTGATTTAAAAAAACAAAAACATATTCATGCTAGTGATGGAAAAGCCAAGCGACCAAAGTTTCTATTCGAAGGCTTTCTTGCGCTGCGTCATGGTGTCAAACCTCCCTCTCACATCAGCAATTTATCTTTCATTTAACCTTGTTTGCTCCTTTATAACATGCCAAATTAAATTTGCTTTCATTCCTGTCATGAATTCTTTCATTTCTGATTGATGTGTTTGCATTCACTGCTACGCTCCTTGTTGTTGTTTCTTGATAAAGTAAAGTGTGAGCTGCTTTTTTCTTTCTTTTTTTAAACAAATAAAATTACAAACCAAGATATGCTGTAAACCCTGCTAAGACATAATGTGAAAACATATCATTTAATATAGCTCACTTTCGCTTGACTGTATTGCATCATTTAATAAACTTAATTTCCTTTGACTGCCGTGTCTTGTGTTTTTAATGTTTTATGCCAGATTTTTAACTTCTAGCTATGTGTTTGGACATGCTGGCCTCTGCTAATGTCTGCTGCTTTTGCCAGCTTTTTTTTTCCCCCATTCCTGTTTGCTGAGATCATATTGGCCTTTAAAATCCCTCTACACTTATGTTTTCTAGATCGCCAAACAACCATCTGTAAGTAAAGGCAGATTGTGTGGATTCTTGCAAACCTCAAAACAATGTTGCCTGAGGCCAAAACTGGTGTTTACTCTCTCTTCTCACACTACAATACAAAACTAAGCTTTGTTTTACAGTTTAGCTCACATAAGTAAAAGTTAGGGTTTATTTAAGGACAATCCTCATATCTATTAAAAAATAAATTGTCTCCGTCTCTCCTTCCCCCTTCAACATCAAAAGAAAAAATTCACGTTCACAGACAGGGAAATCCTCCTTAAAACGTTTACGATGGTCGTGTCTCAAAATCTAGTGGATGTCTGCACAGTGTTATAGAAAGAATGTTATTCCGCGACCAAATGCTGTCTAGATAGGCAGCTCACTAGGTATTGAGACACGGCCACTCTGCCAGCTGATCAAACCGCTGGAACTGGAAAATCAGACGTCTGTTTTGTTTTACTCCACTCTTGACACTTTTTTTTATGTACAACGCCCGTTGTTTATTTAGTGTTATGTTTGTTAAAATAAAAGGCTTTTCTTTGCTTATCTAGACAAATAAGCTGTGAGCAGCTCCGAGTTGAGCTGTGAAGAGCGAGTCAGATTTTCCAATAGCTCATTTATGAAAAGCACGCGAGCTCCTTTTCTGCCTGCTGATATACAATAGTCTGTGAGGTAAGTTTATCTGAAACTTTGAATAGTTTTAACATTTTAAGGTGTCAAATGCGTTTTCTTCATTTGTAAGTTGTAAGCTCAATAGCAAAAACGCCGTTTTTATTGTTTTTTTTTCCCCCAGAGTTTCAGTGGAAAGAACATTTCACGTTTCATAAACGGCGACAGAATTCGACGGAATATTAAGTCAGAAGTTAATATATATTCCATTCATAAATTAAAAACTAGTTTATTTTAGAATTTCGTCCGTGTGCGGTGTTTTTGTTTATTTTTTTTAGTTAGTTTCCTTCAGTAACACTAACTTTAGATCGGTCGTGAGTGAGAACAGTAAACTAGCCTAGTAAAACGATGCATGTAATGTTGCCTACACATTGTGTCGATGTTACTTTCTACTGTTCCAGCATAACAGCAGAGGCAACTTAAGCAAGTTTTCTGATTCCCCAGAAAAGTGTATATTCTCTGGCACTATAAAAAATTACTCTGTTTGAGCATCAGCTCAACATAATAGTAATGGTTCGACCTAGCTCTTTGTCTGACCAACTGGAGGAATGTTGAAGGAATGTATTTGAAAGCAATAATTATTTTACAATTTATTGCTATAATCGAAAATATTATAAATAACTATTCATGGGGGTCCCTTTTGGGTCTGTTTCTTGGTGGAAACAGGGTACAGTACACTTAGATGTCAGAATACTAAAACATCAAGAACAAGACAAACAACTTGTACTGCAGTATTATTCCAATAGATTTTACATCACCTGCTGCATGCAATAATCATAAACATACTTTAATAATGTATTAAATAAAAGCAATAAATTAAAAATGACAACATTAATATTCTCTATAGCAGTGGTTCTCAGCAATTTTGACTCCCTTTTGAAATAGACAGTATTTGTATGCTGTCCTATATGTAATCTGATATTTTTAGTGTTTTATGTCTGTTTTAATTAAGATTGTTAAAATAACTAAACTGAAAAATATTTACTTTTGAAGACAGTTTGCTGTGGCCACTTGAGAACTACTACTCTATACATACAAATAATTTGAGACGAAATGTTTCATAAACTAACAAATGTCATACTTTTTAATAGGTGAAAATGCTGTTTTTTAATGTGCAGCTCTCTCATAATTCAGCATGCTAGAAAAAGAATATTAAAATAACCATAAGAATGTAATGTAACATTTTTTTTATTTTTTTTTAAGATTAGTTTTTTTGCCTTTTGATTTAGATATAGGACAATGATACTATCCCCCGGTTTCACAGGCAAGGCTTAACCCTAGTCCCAGACTAAAATGCCATTACCTAAAGCCTTACCTAAAGTCTGAGCTGTTTCAACTGAAAGAAACGTGCACTGACTGATCTTAAAATATATCAGTGCCTTTGTTTTGTCTCAAGATGCACACCAGTAATGTTTTTTTTTCAAAGGGACATTTCTAAAAATTACTTAAATATCCTAATTGAACTATGGCCTAATCCTGGCTTAGTCTAAGCCCTGTCTGTGAAACCAAGCCTATATGTCGGCGTGCTGCCCACAAGGTTATTGGCACCGACCCCAACATGTGGGCTAGTTTATTATTTTTTCAAAGTTATCCGGTCTTTATTAAGCATTGTATTGAGATCATTTTATATGCAGCATCATATGCTTACAAAGCCAGGAATATTGGTTTGACACACTAAGCTCACACAGTGAAAGGACACTTAATTCTTTCAATACTGTTTACTGTTTGTCCAATATCACCAGCATGCTGTTGCTCCAGGACAGAATGAGAAGGAATTGTTTGTCCTGGTGCCTTTTCCTGCTGTTTGTCTGGTACCCAGCGGGCAGCATAGTGACGGAGCTTGAGCTGGAGAATTCAGACTGGGACTGGGGTTCTGGATTACACGAACTCCTAAACAGCTTTCCAGCTGATAGTCCGTTTGTCAGAGAGACGCCTGGCAAGCCGGCCAACTGCACTCAGCGCTTCTGGCTTCCTCCATCCTCCCCTGTGTGCTGGGATGATATAGCGGTCCCAGAGGAGTTTGAGAAGTCCCGCCTTCTCGTGCTGCAGAACAGGGCGGCACTGCAGGCCGTATCCACATCTAGTGGTCTCGAGGAAGGGGGTGCGTCCTATGATCAACAGGCCAGGGAGAACATGCAGGGAGTCCGGGCTGACCATCTCGCTGTGGCCCAGACGGCTGATACAATGCAGAAGGTGTTCGTGGATTTGGACGAGAAGAGGAAGGAGGGGAAAAAGCATTATACCTTCTCAAGGTAACTGAATAATTTTGAATGTTTTCATGGAAGATAGGTTTGGCTGAGATATAAAACCTTCAGCAGAATTTTACTATGAAGTCGCCTTTTTACTATATCCAACAAACGACTAACCGGAAGTCATTCACTTCTGACGGCGAATAGTATGGGAGCTGCGTGGAATTCCAAACATATACAGAATTTTTAGACCCATTTGAACTTTGCGACTAAACTTTAAACTATGGACACAATGTGAGAATGACCAATATTTTTTGCACTAAAATGTTAATCTTTAAACACTATTTCTGTAAAACGGGCAGTTTTGAATATTTTAAATATCACAACTGCCACTATAGGATGAAATGCGACAAATAGAGTGAATAAAAATCGAGTGCAGTGAACTTGTCCAGTGGCCTTGTTTCCAAAAGTATTTTTCCCAATGATTTCAAAATGATCTTTGTTAGTTTTATACGGAAGCCCGTTTCCACCACTGAATAAAAAAGGTAATTGCTTTTTTTCTCACAATTCTGACTTTTTTTCCCATAATTGCGTGATAAACTTGCAATTGTGAGTTTAAAAAGTCATAATTGTGAGATATAAACTCGCAATTCTGAGAACACATCAGTCCCCCCCCCCCCTCAAAATTGGACTTTAACTCGCAATTGCGAGTTTATATCATGCAATTCTGACTTTATAACTTGCAATTGCGAGTTTATATCTCACAATTGTGACTATAAATCATAATTCTGACTTTATAACTCGTAATTGTGAGTTTATATCATGCAATTCTTAAAAAAAGTCAGAATTGCGAGTTATCTCGCAATTGTGACTTTATAAATCGTAATTCTGACTTTATAACTCGCAATTGCGAGTTTCTATCTCACAATTCTGTGAAAAAAAGTCAGAAAAAGTCGCAATAACCTTTTTTTTATTCAGTGGCAGAAACGGGCTTCCATAGTTTTAAGCCATGAGCCAAACCAAAAAGTATTTTTTACTGTAATTTTACCACCAAGAGTTCTGCTGTTTAAGTTGAAATAATGCAGGCTGATGACTTCATCAAAAGCATAAACCATCATTAAACGTTTATAAGTTATCATTAAAAATCAATTTCTCTGTTGAGAAAACTTACATCCAGGAATCTGACTGTTGCACTCTGTCAGAGATAGTGGAAAGGCAGCATATGATTGCAAAATGTCATCACAGGTTGTTTTCTTCGAAATCAAAATTCAGAAAATCAGTAAATTTTCAAACACATAAATCCATTTTTTTTTTTGCCTCTCTCTCTCTCTCAGTCTGAAGGAGCAAATCGACAACACGAAAGACTCCATTGCTAAAAAGGAGCAAGTATCAGCTCTTCTAGAGAAACATCTTGCCAATCTGGAGAGGTCTTTGAACACTATGCAGCTTCGACTGGCCAAACTACTTCCCCAGTAATTTAATTTGAGCAGCACAACCTACACGCGTGTAAAATAATATAATGCATGTTTTATTACATTTTATCAAACAAACAAGACTTGTATGACCATGTATTGCATGCCAACAGGACCCTGTATTTCTCTTTTGGTACGTATTTTCCTCTTGTTTTTCCACTCCATTAAGTAAATGGGATAAATATTAGGTAATGGCAATACAATCTATTTTTATACCCCCAGACTATAGCCTGTTCCCTACGAATGTAAGGTACAATTATATTACGCTTAATAAAAAAAAAATACAAAAACACAAGTTCACTTTCAAATGTTTTGCATGTCATAGATTCTGACTGATTGCCATATTTTTAAAAAATAAGATTATAGGAACACCAGCAAAAGTATTTATTCAAATACAAAATTCAGACATTTAAAAACTATACAGTACACTATATAAATCTTCAGTTGCAGTCCAGAGTCAAGTATGAATCAAATGCATTTTTATCCTCAGTGGTTAAAATGTTAAAGCATGGCCATGAAATATACCTCTAGATACATTTTAAACCCTGAGAAAAACAGTTTCAATTTGAAGACATATGAGCAAGGTCTGGTTTCACATTGAATGGAATGGACTGTATATAGATGTTTGGATCTTCCGTAAACATACAAATCATGGTGTCAAGCAGTAATAAAACACCAATGATGCATGACAAAACACCATATAACCTGGTTTCCAGTATTCACAGTGGTTCAGTTGTGAATCTGCAGCGGCTACTGGACATTTTGACACACAGCATAGTGTAAGTGGGTGCTAAAACATACAGACTACATTAAGAAAACGTGTACATAACCTCTCTAAAACAACAGAGGTGTAAAAATACAACTCTTTGGGTGAAATGTCCTGATTTGTGAGAATGTCCTATGATTTTATCCACTGTTTTAGTGAGGAAGTGGTCAGGACCAGTTCACAGTGATTTCCTCCGACTTGCTATTCATCACTACAGGTTGTCATCATCTTTTTCCACTTCTTCCAGTGACTTCAGATAGTCTCTGGCCAAGATTTTCTTAGGAAGGATATCTAAAAATAGAAGAGACAAAACTGTTTACACACCAGCTGATTTAGATTGAATAGTGTTTGTCATCGTCACAAATGGCCAGGACTCACCGGTTAAAAACTGAAATGTTTCCGTCTCCTCTGCTGCATCGGCCAGATCACTGTATGACAGTGTGTTTGTCTCTTTACCCGAACTATTTTTATATGAGGACAGAGTCAAGTGCTGGACAAAAAGCTCCTGAGGAAATTATGAAAATGTCACATTAATAAAAACATAAGTCAGTGATAAAGAAATACACTGTCGGAGCCTTTCCTTTGTACTCTTACCTGTGCGAGTATATTTTTAATTAATAAAAAGAGCTATTAGAACTATGCACATTCATTTTGCTATTATTTTTGGCAATGTGTATTTAAACTCAAAGCTAACTGATATCACAGATGTATCTAGTGACTAAAACCAAAACAGTTTTCAACTAAAGTAAGTTAACTAAGTTAAATAAGGCAGATAACCTGCCAACTGACCATTGATTAATAAACATCAAATTACCGTTGCTTTTGTTGTCAAGAAAAGAGCGTCCTGGTTAATACAGGACACATCGGGAGAACTTTTCATGATTAATCGCACCCTCGACATAGGCAGAGATATATTTTTACTGTTTGTAGATTGCTCCACTTTCTCCTCCATGTTTTTTTCAGACATGTTCTGTTCTGTTAGCAGCCGCGTAACGGAAGTAAATCTACAGGCTTTCAAAGAGACGTCACTGGACGACGGTCACATGGGAATTGTAGTTTTGAGAATCGTTTGTAGTCCTTCCTTCGATAATTTATTATTTTTCATCAGTATTTCATAAATCAGTTTGAAATCGTGAATAAATAATCTAAGAAAATTATATATGAATTTAATATGATTATTATTATTTTTTTCATTTTTATATTTCGTCAGTGAACTGCAGATTTATACAAAAAAATATGCTAAAATGTATTTCATAAAGCAGTTTGAAATCGTGAATAAATAATCTGAGAAAATTGTATGAATTTAATATGAAAACTGACTATATATATTTTTTCAAGTTTATATTTCGTCAGTGAACCGCAGATTTATACAAAAAAATGCTAAAATGTATTTCATAAAGCAGTTTGAAATCATGAATAAATAATCTGAGAAAATTATATATGAATTTAATATGAAAAATATATATATTTTTCATGTTTATATTTCGTTAGTGATCCGCAGATTTATACAAAACAATATGATAAAATGTAATGTCAAATGATCAAAAACAGTGTCTTTCAACCTTTTTGACTCCGTGGCTCCCAGTGTCTAAAACAATATTTGAACATTTTTTTGCTGTATTTCAGAGAGCATCATTTAAAATAACTGATTATTTCCTGTCTAAATTAACTGATTGAAAACGTGTTTTGATGGGGGAATTATTATCAAATTAAAATAATAAATATAATGTATATTGTTCATGTTTTATCATTTTAATGTAAAATAACTTAATAAAAAGTTTGACTTATCCTTTCATTGATAAACTTATTTAAATTATTGCAACTAAGTTTGTTTATTGATTTATTTATTTTCAATGCGACAAAGTCAGGCGACAAAAATGCAAACTGTCCCATTGTAGTTGTTAAATTGGCATAAACTACGTTTCCCAAAATACCAGAGTTGTTTTTTTTCCTTCTCGACAGTAGTTGGGCGTGTGCACTTCACAGATAACGAATGAGCTTGGCAACGATGTTTACTACAGCCTTCAGGACTGCATTACCCACAATGCACTGCTCACCGTTGACAAAAGTCTTGCTTTCTTGGGTCACTTATCGAACTCTGGCCGTGTCAGCCAGCTTACTTTCTCTTATTTGACGGAATAATGTATTTGTCAGGCGCGGACCTTGGGGAAATAGGGCCCGGACAGGGGCCCGGAGCAGGACCGACGCCTGGAAGCTGCAATCCGCGTAAATTCAGCGAGAAAATCGCCCTGCACAATCTGCGACAGGCTGAAGACACTGCCGCTTTCCGAGAGGTTATGATGGACGTTACTTCCATCAGGGTGAGTCTAACTCAATTCAAGACACGTCGGGCTCATTTACGACAGTTGTCATATATTTGACCTGGATTATTCCGTTATAATGTTTGTAACGTTAGCGGAAGGAAGTGCTTAAACTTTCAAATGTTATTTGTCTTATTAGTGTCTGTTTTATTGATTCCTGACAACTTCAGGTACAGGAAAGTTCGATTTCATAAACAAAAAAACTATTATAAACACTTAAACAGTTATGTTTGGGAACGGCTCTCTTGGTATGTTAACCGCGTTTTCCCCAGCTAAATTAACATAGGTAGTCACACGTGCATGCCTTTTATTTATTTATATCTATATCTATATATCTATATCTATATCTATATCTATATATATATATCTATATATATATATATATATATATATATATATATATATATATATATATATATTATTTTAATAACAATAACATTTTTATTTTATTTTAATAACAATAAAAACATTTTTTATTTTATTCCTGGACAGAATTTTAACTGGATGACCAACTATGTATGGATCAACTTGGTCCATAAGATCCAACAGAAAGTTGCAAACAATAAAGTAACAATTACATCAGGCAATTGTGGGAAAGAAGAAATAATAATCCTTAAATAAATGCATATTTCTTTGTTCTTTTTCTTGGTTTGATCTAATGTTACTTCAATCTCTGCAGTTGCATAATGTAAATCAATCAGTTACTTATTAAAAACAGGACTTTGTTTACACATGATCATGACTTTTATGAGACAGCAATCTTCATAATGCATAACAATAGACCCTTGAAATATTATATGTACTAAATGTGGTAGTTGTAACTGAATTATGATGTTTTATGGAGCTTGGACACAGACATCTGAATTGGTCATTTAACTCGATCAACAGCTGTTTAAAAAGATGTTGACATGAAAATAAGAAAGTATTAACTTTCATATATGTTTTTAGACCCTTTCACAATCAGAAGGTCATGATAAATGTGTTGGGACTAAATTGGATTTAGGAAGTATTTTACCATCTGTAAATGGACTTGTGATTCAGCAGGTCCACGTGGATTATGTCAATGCACATAAATAGCTTTGCCAGTCACTCATCTAGGGTCTGTTTGACATCAGTGTTGCAGACTGAGGGATCTGTAAATCCCAGGTACAATGTATGTTTTAAATTATGATGCAACAGGCCTTTGTTCCCCTGAGGGTTAAGCAGTCTGGGAGAGAGTGAGATGAGATTTGTGTTTGACTCCGTGTTGGATGGCTATTATTGTTGCTATTATTGGGCTTCCATTCCCTCCTCAGGTTCAGGCTGAGCGAATTCGGCAAACCAGAGACTTGGTCCCGTACTATGGAGGATCGCTGCCAAATGTCAATCAGATTTCAAGATGCTCCACAGAGACCCGGGTGTGCAATTTTGATTGTTTTTCAGTATTATTATCCTATCACTTTAAATAAAGGAGAAATGAGCAGAGAACAAATTCAAGATTTTTATTAATGTCAGGTCCTTTTGTTTGAGTTAATTTCATTTAATTTGATTTGCTTTTCTTCTATTTACAGTACCCAAGTTATCTCACCCAGCAGCTCCTAGAGGCAGATGAAGAGTACAGAGACGTCCAGCCCAGTCCTCTTGGCAGGCTGCACAGAAGACATGTATCACCACTTTAAAAATGGCTGATAGTCTTACAGATTCATGTTTGTAGTCGTATGAAAGGAATATTGAAACTCTACAACTCTAATCTTTATAATTGTGTTGCTTTAGTCTTGTATTGTACTGATAACAGACACAACAGTAGTTGTATACAAAGAACAGTTATGTTTAATAATGATAAATTCTACCATAATGAAAAAGTGTACGATTTGCAGGGAAGGAAAAGCCACGCAAATTTCTATAGTGAATTTTTTTTTTTTTTATGTTTTTCATTTAACGGCATTATAATATTTTTGGGAAATATTTGTTCAGTAGTAAGGACAACTTTTAAAATGCTTACACAGTAATCATGAAAATTTGTAGGTTGAAACTAAAATAAGCCTTAACTTCATTTTACAGTTTAATAGTGCTCCCTATCTCTCTTCCCACCTCTCTCCTCCTCGAGGCCCTACCTGGAGAAGGTAAGATTATAAATAGTGTTCTCAAATCTATCAGGATCACCCCATTACATTTAGGTGCTAAACAATCATGTCATTTTCACAATGAAGTCACCATCAGATGTAACTCTCAGAGCTTTTGTTTGTGCCAGTACTTGATGAAGTGTTGCTTGTGTCCAAGCAGAAACTGGTCCAGTTGTTCTGCCACTGAGAAGAGCCAGATGGTCCGTCTTCCTCTGACAGCTCTTAATAGGTAAACAGATCTCATGAGTGTTCAGACTGCTGATTCCAGATCAGCTCTTGTGCATATACAATAGCAGTATTTGTTGAACCCACTGATCTCCCTAATTGAGGATGAACATTTTTATTGTGGAAGATTCAGATTCCCACATCACCCTGTTTTCGCACACTAATTTCTTATTCTGTTCATCCTCACAGAACCAACTCTGACTCGGCCCTCCACACCAGTGTGCGAAACACCCAGCTGCATGGCCACCCGAAATCTGTCCAAACCCTGAACCCTCAATCCAGACACCATGGTGAGTTTATCTGTTGCAATGTTGCTTTTAATTAAATAGGAATTAATTACATATTGAAAATATATTATAATAAAAAAAATAAAAAAATAAATAAATAAATAAATAAATAAATAAATATAAATATATATATATATATATATATATATATATATATATATATATATATATATATATATATATATATATATATTATATATTTATTTATTTATTTATTTATTTATTTTTTTATTATAATATATTTTCAACATGTAATTAATTCCTATATATATCATATATAATATATCATATATAAATAAATAAAAAATTTAATGAATATGAATAAATTACTTTTTAAAATATATTAAAATAAAATTAAAAAATAATTTAAATGGTAAAATTACTGTTTTTAATCTATTTATGATCAAATCAATGCCTTGGTGAGCATAATACATTTATTTGAAAAACGTTTTTAAAAAATCTTATCGACTCCAAACAGAATGGGATAAATGTCATGGAAATAATTTATATGAAACAATTCCTAGTATAAGAACATTTTTTTTAATTAATTTTAAATCTAGGTAAGACCAAGTTGTTTTTACAAGGTGTCTTTTAGGTCATCCAAGATTTACACATGGATATTTATTAAAAGGTGAAGAACCACCATCATGCCTTACTTGCCAAACTAAAATGACTGTGAAACATATTTTATTGGATTGTACTGTTTTATACAACGGTTTTATTCAGAGGTGTGTTTTAACTGATTTATTTAAAAATTGTATCATCTGAATGTATTTTAGAATTTTTGTCTAGTATACATCTGAAATGTCTTTTGTTAATTGTATAACTTGTAAAATTTATTCAGAGATCGCAATGAAAATACCCTTGAAAAAGTAAATAAATAAATACTGACTCCAAACGTTTGAGCGGTAGTATAAGTGCAGTCAAACAGTGTATGGCCTGCAAATCAGTTAGTAAACTTCACATTAAGATTAGATTGTTTCAGATATTAATATAACGTGAAAATGTTGGTATTTTGTTTTAAAGTACGTGCTTATTTTATATTAAACTGATTCTTTAAGGGTTTGCACATCCTGCACCACTGATTGAAGAAAATATTCAAGAGGAGACACAATCTCCCAAACTAAAGAAGGTATTTATTCTGCCTCTTCATATCACACCGATGAATTGTTGTTAAACACTTTTTTAACGCAAGGCTCATATCTTCTTTCATAGTTATCCTCAATGGGATCATCAGGATGGGAAACACCTGTTGTTCAGTAAGTTTCTTTTTAATCCTAGTCATTAAGCTATTTCAGTTTTTCTTTTTTAAACAATGTTTGTTTGCTCTCTCTCCAGCAACTTCCCATTGCCCGATCAGCAGGTATCGTCCCTCCCTGTCCCGTCGGCCCTCAGTATGAGCGGCTCTCTTCCAGACCTCTCCAGCCTCCACCTGCCTTCTCCTCTTCCTGTAGGCCAGGATTCTGAGCCCCACAGCGGTGCGGAGCAAATGAGCAACACTTCCACGCACCCTGACATTACGGCTGACTTTAACTTACCAGGTATGTTTTAGGATCTGGCAATGTTTGAATTACATCAATGCAGAGGGCTTTCACTTTTTGATGCCTAGGACCCTCAAATATGATAATCAATTTCCAATGGACCTTCCATCCTAAAATATAAAATCAGCTGTGTATTTTTATGTATAAAGATTAATTTGTACTGTTGAAAAAATAAGCTTATGTAAAGCCAAACAAATTTAAATATTAATTGAAAACTATTTACTTTATTATTTACTGTATTAAGAAGCTTGTTGTATAGAAACATTTTTAACTTATAAATAATAAAATAATATTTTAGTTTAAAAAGAAGAGTTTTAAAATAATATAATCATGATGAATGTTATATTTTTTTAAACATTTTGGATGAAAATGTTAATATAAATTTTGACAGTAATTTTAAAATCTCTTTTTTTTTCTTTTTTTTACTGTAGTTGATCTTGCAGTCCCTGGACCAGTGTTGTTATTGTTAACCAAAACATTTTTGTAAATTGAAATTAAGTTGAAACAAAATACATTAAAATATAATTATTACATGAAACCCTTAAGCTTAAAAAAACTTAAATGAAAATAAGAAATGTTGCCTTGCCAACTGACTGAAACAAATGTTTAAGTACTAAAATGACTAAAACTAAAACAGAAAAAAAAAAATCTAAATAGAAATGTTGAAAAAAAACCTAATAAAAATGACAAATGCACATAACAAAATTACTAAAACAAATTATAAAATTATAAAAATAAAAGCTGAGAATATAAAGGTAAAATTTGATTTCAAATATTAGTAAATAACATCTAATAGTTCAAAAAAATTAATTTCTATTAAAATCACTGGACTATAAAAGTTATGAATCTACACAGACAGACGACATCTAATAGTATATTAATAATAATAAAATAACTGGACCCCAGGTTGAAAACCCTTGCATTAATGCAAAGTGCTTACCGATCGGTAAATGACCGATATATGAACCGATAAATCAGCCAATATTTGTGATTTGGAGTAAATATTGTGTAAAACAATTTTTTTACTTAAATTCACCAATTTTGTATTATACAGTGTACTCCAAATGTCCGAGACCACATTAAAAATCTAATTTAAACTTGGAAATAAACTTGGTTTTAGCATTCTGAAAGAAAAAAAAAAACATTATAATGCAAATAAATTAAAAATATTAAAGTTTCCACACAATTTTGTCTTTTAGGTCTGTCCTCATCTCTTCAGGCATCTTTAAGTAATCCTTTGCTCCAGTCTTCACTCAGCAATCCCAACATCCAGACCTGTCTGAGCAGCCACTCCCTGCCCAGCTCTCTCAGCTCCACGTCTTTGCGTCTGTCTCTTAGCAACTCTTCCCTGCAGTCCTCGCTCAGCAACCAGTCCCTGCAGTCCTCCCTCAGTAGTTCTTCACTGAGTAACCAGTCCGTCCAATCATCTGCCAGCCGCTGCAGCCACAGCAGCGGAATCAGCGGCTCTCTCTCCTGCTCCTCTTCTTCTCTCTCTGGTTCTCCACGTGTAACTGGCCACATTCATGCCGCCACATCACGCAAGAGAGCCCAGCTCAGCCCACTCATTGTGCCCAGTGGTGGAGAGTCCCGCTGGCAGCATCCAAAGCAGTTCTCACCCACACTGTCTCCAACCATGTCTTCTGTATCTCAGGCAAGATATGATCATTGTTGATTATCATGTTTGCTCACAGGGTTTCTGTAGGTTTCTTTAAAAAATATGAAATCTAATTTTTAAGTTTTAATTTCTTAAATTCACTTATTAATTTAAGGCCATAAAAAGTTTTAGTACAAAGTAATTTACTATATATAATGAGTCATGACAACAAAACAAGGCAGAAAAAAATATTAAATATGTAGATAATTATTTATATAAACTTGGAAGTAGTTTTCAGTGTTTTATTTCAGTTTTAGTAACTTGGTACTCATTTCAGTTATTTACCAAGGAAACATTTATCTAATATTTATTTTAATGTTCATCTAATATTTTATTATTATTATTTTATTTTATTAGATTTTGTTTTAGCTATATTTAAATGACTAAATGTGATTTACTGTTTTAATTGTTAGTTAATAACTGCCTTAATGGTGCCATAGAATGGAAAACTGTATTTACCTTGGTATAGTTGAATAATAAGAGTTCTGTAGATGTGAATAAAAAAGACCACTGAAAAATAGGCGAATCAGCACATAACACCGACTGTGATGTAACAGGGATGTGTTGGTGTCTGTATTCAGAAAGGCACGGAAAGCAAATAACGCGTTCTAATAAAATAATGCTAGCCACTAAAGGGACATGGTTAGCTTCTTGCTAGCTGTAGCCTTTTACAGTACATTTCACTTACCCCATAAACAGAGTAAGGAGTAGAGGTCTGCAAGGGCTTTAAACTGAAGCACAGGCTTTAAACTGAAGCCCGAACCCGGCCCGTACCCGAGATCGTCTGACCCGACCCGACCCGAGCGGCACATTTAAATTTAGAGCCCGAACCCGAAGTCTTTTTTTTTTTTTTCACAACGAATAGCCAATAAAAAAAAGATGCTGTATTTCACGATTGCATGCAACGGTCAGTAAACAAATACATGTAAAGAAACAGATTCATCGAGGCTCGGCCAGTTCACAAGGCAAAAGAAAAAAAACACTTACCAGTTATGAAAGTTTATGAACATCAGGTGCAGCGGTTACATAAATTCTGCCGAGTTTTTGAATGGTTGTTGTATATGACAAGACGATAATTCTTCCACCGTGCAAATTATGGTCATTTTCGTCAGTTAAGGCTCGTTAGCATTCGGCCTGCTTTAAATCAGACACAGAGATGTAGAGCGGTAAGATCGCATTTATTTGAATTAATTAATTATATAATTTATTTGAATTAGCAAGAGAGAGACAGAGAGAGAGAGGGATATTGCGTGCACCTACGTCTGCGCGTCTCTCTCTACAAGCAACGAGGCTTAGTTACTTCAAAAACAGCGATTTTACCCCCTCATTGCAGAGAAATATAACGTTGGGAGTCAGTAGCCTATCGAAGCTATTTTACTAATAAAAGTGTCTGTGCTGTGTGTTCGCTGCGCGATCGCTCTGATATCTGTGTGCAATAATTTGTGTGTGCGTCTATGAAAGCAGCGAAGCCTGCATATAGTTTTAGTTTAGCTACAAGCCCGACCCGAGCCCGAAGCTATCCATTAAACATGAACCCGACCCGAAACCCGAAAGTATTTCGGGACCCGTCGGGCTCGGGTCGGGTAGCAGACCTCTAGTAAGGAGAGATGACTGAGGATGATGGCGAATGATTTACAGATCCTGAGCACCACTGACAAGCGTCTGATCTTGTATAATGTGTGGTAAGTACTGCCGCTCCATAGTATAAACCAAGTACGTGTGATCGCGAATCTCGAAAGTGAAAGTAAAACGCGATCGTGCATTTGAAAGCAGTTTCAATGCCCAGTTTCAATGCCCAGCATATTAATAGTGGCTCCCTGATGCCCGCACTGTGAAACAGCCAATCAGAGCAGAGCTCAACATTGAGCCACACTGTGAAACAGCCAATCAGAGCAGAGCTCAAAATTATTATTCATGACCCTTCCAAATAAGCCAATAAAAGACAGTTTCATTCTGGGGAGAAATCCTAGGGTTGTAAATGCACATGTAAAACTGTTTCTGGAGATGTTTTGCTCTTACCTAAGCCACATACCTTCTATGTAGATATCAGAGAACAATTTACAATATTGTATCAATGCATTCTATGGCACCTTTAAACATTGCAGTTCGTCAATAGGATTTTTAAAATTGGCATTAAAAGGTGCATTTCATTCACTTAAATGTATTTCATTCCATCAAACATGCAGATATCCTGAATCAACTTTCAAGAAACTTTTATCTTCCTGGTCCAGTGGTCCTAATTTTTTATTTTATTACTTGTTTAATATTGTTCAGTTTCAAATGTGCACTGAATATTTCTCACAGGGTGCTCTCCTCAACCCCAACAAAGTTCTGAAGGAGACGAAGCCACCAGCATATCCCTGCACTCAGCACCTCAGATCCGCTCCTCCACTATCCCATCAGCCAATGCGGCAGTATTTCCAGCCAGAGGCACAGCATCAATCAATCCCAGAGATGGAACAATGGAGTCTAGATGAACCCCAGTCACAACATCAACAAACACACAGTCAGACACAACACCACCACACTCACAAACACAGTCGGCCCCTGCAGCATCATTCACAACCACACGCTAAATATCATCAACAGTTACTGTATCATTCCCAGACTCACCAACCACACATCTCACTGCAAGCGCTTTCCCAGCAGCAGCAACAACAGCATCAACTGTACACACAGTTCCAGCCTCATCAGAGACCTGAGGAGCAGTACCCGTGTCCGGGCCAGTGGCAGATGCCATGCCAAGAAGGCCAGTACCAAAAGCAACCTGTAACTTTCCCTTCTCCAGGTCAGGAGAAAAACTGGAATCATGTAACAGGCCCACATGGCTTGCAACATGCACAAATGAAACGTAGACACTGTATGCAGATGCCAGAAGAACCAAAACTACTATCTAAGGTTGCTGCCCAGGAGACTCAAGGAAAGGGATCGAAGGTCCCTCATAACGAAAGTGAAGTAACTGAAGCAAATCCAGGTTTACAGGATAAAGGTTTTGAACTGAGCAAGGTGAGCCCTGTTTGCATTAGAGTATATAAGCTAGACGTAATGATTATAATTATGATAATATACACCTTTTTTGTTACAGGAATCATATGCTGGTTTACATCTTACCCCTTGTCAGGCAAAGGCCCTTTCCCAGCAGGTACATTGTTTAATGAATCATCAATTTAGATTGCACATGTCTTGGCCATATGGTCTGATGCTGTGCAGAGACTTAGCATTTATGACTGACTTCATAGATGTTTATCCTCTGTGCAGCTTGGAGTGCTTCAAAAGGAGCCTCTAGGAGGCAGTAGAGTATCAGATCTTAACTGTGAAGCTGCAGAAAGCAAGGAACCGCTAGCACAGAATCAAAGCTACAGTGCTGGAGAGACACAAAATATGTTCAACATCAACTTATCTGGTAAGATATGTAAGAGTAGTCAGTTTAACCATGTAAAGCCTGACATGTGAAACAATAGTCCGAAAAGTCCATGGTTTTCAAGTGGAACTGTTTATTAAATCTTTAGACAAATAAAAAATTTAATAATGAATAAATAAAAGGTTATTATATGTATTAAAAAAATAATTGAGTATTAAACTTTGAAATATTATACTTTTGTAGCTCATGTCGTATGATAGTAAAAATATGGAGTTTATGCTGGAGGAGGAAAAAACACAAATTTTATTTAGAGGCCCAAACTGCAATTTGGTGCAGTTGCTGACATTCATATGGCCAAAAAGTGACATTCTAATAGCTTGCAATGTAAGTCAATTAGATTTTTTATAACAGTATAGCAGACTACTTAAATGAAATGCATATAAATATAATTTGTCACTCTATATATCCAATTAATGTCTTAGTAAGATGATGTTAAAGGCTTAGTTTTATGATCAAAGCTTTGTGCTTTTTACTGTGGGGGAAAACAATGTAATGCATTACAATGATAATTTAGAAATAAAAACAAACATTCTTCAGATGAATCATATTTGACACTCAAATTTGAATATGCTTTTTGATGTGTGGATAATCAAATAAAGCTAGGTTGCTTACTATTACTGACAATAACATAATTATAACATAATAACAGTTATTCTTATGTTTACTTTATAAAAATCAGTAAAGATTTCATGTACCATGACCTGTTTTCAGAATTATACTTAAAGGACTTTTACTTGCTAAAAAAGTATAAACTATCAATCAGCTGACAAGAAGGCATGTAGTAGATTGTGTAAAACAGGTTTGCCTATTAAATATGATACAGTAGGCTTTATATAGTTGTAGAGTGTATAGCCTGTATGTCTTATCATATTTCTTTTTAGATTCTCCTATCATTCCCTTAAATTTCTCACCATGTTTCTCCACCTTTTCAGACCCGTCATCCTGGCTGGACCAGGACATATCAAGTCTGCCGGACTCTGTTTTGGAGTTTGATCTAGAAACGTTCGGTCTGGACAGTAACTTAGGTTGGCCATGAATGTATCATAAAAGTGAACCAAAATGTACATGTGTTGTTATGACACATTCATTTGGACAAGTACACTTTTAAGAGAATATTTTTTTGCCAGTGGAATTGAAATAGTCTTAGAATCAAATAGAAGGTAAACTATTAATTGGCTTAAAGGTTCTTTAAGGGAACAAACAGGAAATTATGTTTTAATAAATAGTTTTGCACACAGAGGTCCTAAATAGCAGGTCTATGTGCCTTAATATGCATTTTTGGTTATATTTTATTATAAATAGAATAGATAGATTGTTTACGTACAGATACATGAGGTGAAGTC
>CM041793.1:31325767-31495767 GCA_023376895.1 Aspiorhynchus laticeps
TGGACCAGAACTGTTCAGAGAAAATCCGATGTGTGTCAATATATTGCCTTAAAGTGACAGACTGGCGCTTCAATGTTAATCAAAGAAAAAAATGCAAAGAGAAAATCCACCACAGCTCTTAATCTGAATAACGTTATAGTTTTAATAAGCATTAATCTATCAATACATACAGTGAAAACTATGCAGTGCGCATTTACATTTGATTACTTTTAGATTTCTTTTGTAGGCTATTACTTGCCTGAACAGTAATGTTAGTAGACCTTCATGGAAAAATGAAAGCACTGTTTATTTCATTTCATTTGTATATTTGTTTTATTGTATTTGTCAGTTTGTTTTTACTTTGTTTCTTTGTTCATATTCTTACTGTATCTTATCTTATGTATATAAAACACTAAAAATGCCTGCACACTGGTGCATTTACAAATTGATGTTTTATATTAATTTAATTAAATATTTATTTTACATTTCAGAATATAAAGTAATGTTAATTCAGCTCCTAATTTGTTATATATATATATATATATATATATATATATATATATATATATATATATATATATATATATATATATATATTATACACAGTATAACAAAAAGTACCGATAAGAATACCGTTAAAGTACCGGATCGATAAGCAGTATCGATAAGAGTAGTAATACCGTTAAAACCTTAACGATACCCATCCCTACTTCGGCCCGAGTTAGTTTTGTCACCGGCGGGCCGCTGCTAGAATGAAGGAGATCAGCCGCCTGAGAGAAAGATTTGGAGGTTAACTTTAAATCCTGAGGAGCGTTCGGCGGCACAGTTCTGAAGAGGAATACTTCAGCTGCAAAAGAGTAAGTTATTTAATGCTCAATGTAGTGTTGTTTGATGTTTTAAAAGTCACGAAGTGTATAGTTTTTAGATGGTTTCTATTTGGAGGTTTGCCATGAAAACAACGTAAGAAAAAACATTCGGTTCCGGAGATAATGATAGGCTATACGGTCTCTTTAGAATAACAATATGTAATTTTTTTAGATAAAAAAGATGATCTGTATACAGCTGTATCCAGTGCACGATAATGTTAGCTAATGAAATTATAACGAGTTAAATTCCATTTTGTTTGCTAGAATTCATTCGATTCGTCTTTTTCAACGAGTGCTATTGAATCATAGGAGTTGGACTGGTTGCGCCATAAATATCTACGGGTGGCTCTGTCTGATTCGATTCACTTAACCTTTCAAATGAGTCATTTGTTTGTGAATCAAACTGTTGTAGCATTAAAATATGTGCAATCTGAATTTAATAAGCTCTGACACGGAAAAGCACTATAGATACGTAAGAGAAAGCCGTAAAATGTAAATGCATCATCTTTTGTTCTTGATTGGAGGCCTAATCTGTCTGCTGCACTAGAGCATGTTACATTTTTTAAAGTGAATGAAAACTTTTGAAGCATATATATGCCATATATGATGTGATAAAAATCATAGTTAACATATTTTACTGTGGTGGGGATTATTATGAGCAAACATAAACCTAAAAAAATAATCTGAACACTTTATATATGTAAACTGACTTTTTTTTCTTCTTTTTTTTTACAGAAATTCTGATCTGCTGCATGAGCTTATGCATGAACATTCATCAAACATAAGGTGCGAATTCTGGGTCTGGTCCTAATGATTGTAAAAAACTGTAATGCTTAAGATTTAATAATATATATTTATACATATATTTCAAGGCTGCAATTTGGAAAAATTGTCAAGCTAATGCTGCTGAAATGGATGTCAAGGGGACTATGAAGAGGTGGCTCCAGCTGGCAGATCAAAAGTGCGGACTTCGGGAGGCAGACACACTCTGTGAGTTTAAAAGTCCCATCTCTTTAGCCTTGCATACACATTAATTCAAATCCCTTAAAGGATCTTTATTATGCATCAGTTAGAGTAAGCAGCAACACTTCCCATAATATCTAATGTACTTGTTAATTTGTAAGAAGAATGACATCAGAGTTTATATTATTTGCATATATTCTGTCTCACCCTTATCCCTAGGTTATCGTAATCAGCTGATCCAGTCGGTATCCAGACCAGACGGTGGACTGCTGCACCCAGGAATGACCACAACACATCCCTGACTGTCAGCGGAGACCATGTCAATTAGATGACAGATCCCTGTGAAGACCTCATTGATGGCCCAGCAAAGATCCTCAGCAAAGACTACGAGAACCAGACAAGCCCTACACACCCTTTTTACCAGCTTCACCTACTGGAATGATTTTTCTTCAAGCAGAAGAAGTTGGATGAAATATTCTGAATTATATCAATCCCCAATCTGCCTTGTGATGCAGCCTGGAATAAATCACAACACATTCATTCGTTTGGTCAGAACTGGTTTCCTGACTGAGCCTGGTCTTGTTTGTGTTTGGGTTCTTTGTCACTGTTGCCTTTTGTCTTGCTTAGTTGAAGACTCCTAATATTCAGCAATATTATTGACTTGACTGCACTGACACCATTTGATAAGAACTGAACTGAATTATGACACAATGTTTTTTTTTATATATATAAATATAATTTACTTGTTACTTTGTGGTTTAAAAGTGTGTTAATGTTTATAGTGTAGTGCATTTGTTCATTGTTAATATATATTTATATTAAAGTACTTGGTAATTTTATAAATAAAGCCTTTTTAATGTTTTTAAATGGTTGTATTTGTGTTTCACTGCTGAATTACATTTAGCCGTTTCTGGGCCACATTTGGCCCGGGGACCAAGCCGAGTCTCAGCCAGATCTGGCTTAAAGTGTCTGGGCCAGACCTGGGCCACATGAAATAATATAAGTCACTCTAAAGTATGCGGGCCAGATCTGGGCCACATCAATAAATAAGAGTTATTTTACAGGGTGTGGGCCACATCTGGGCCAGAGGAAATTGTTTGTGTCTGTTTTCAGTGTGTGGGCCAGTTTTGGGCTGGGGCCCCAGCCAGAATTGGGCCAGAACTTAAGCAAGGTTGTGGGCCAGACAAATTTTGCTATCCAAAAGACATGCATATAAGGACTCCAATGTAGTTACTGCTGCTCTATTTCTTGAATCCTCAACAAATTTTCAGACTGACAGAAATCCACATAGGGTTTGAATGTGTTCACAAAGTGCATCATATCACCCACAAAAGAATCTGCTTCTCTTTGCATTTGTTCAATACATTCCAGCACATTATTAAAAAATTGTCTGATGTCATGTTCATTGCTACTTACTCCCAAAAGTAAAAACTGTACTTGAAAAGAAAAGAGAATGACTTTGAATAGCATCATTGTAAAATTGTGAGGAAGAGCTGAGCAAGTCTTGCACATGTATTTCCTGGTCTGAGAGTGACTTCCTGTTTAAACGGGAAGTAATGGATACCAAAAAAGATAGAAATGCATGTATGTGCAAGGAGAATGTATGTATGTGTAAGGAGAATATATGTGTGTGAGAGAAGTATGTATGTATGTGAAAGGAGAATATATGTGTGTGAGAGAAGTATGTATGTATGTATGTGAAAGGAGAATATATGTGTGTGAGAGAAGTATGTATGTATGTATGTGAAAGGAGAATATATGTGTGTGAGAGAAGTATGTATGTATGTGAAAGGAGAATATATGTGTGTGAGAGAAGTATGTATGTATGTGAAAGGAGAATATATGTGTGTGTGAGAGAAGTATGTATGTATGTGAAAGGAGAATATATGTGTGTGAGAGAAGAATGTATGTATGTGAAAGGAGAATATATGTGTGTGAGAGAAGAATGTATGTATGTGAAAGGAGAATATATGTGTGTGAGAGAAGAATGTATGTGTGTGAGAGAAGAATGTATGTATGTGAAAGGAGAATATATGTGTGTGAGAGAAGTATGTATGTTTGTGAAAGGAGAATATATGTGTGTGAGAGAAGTATGTATGTATGTATGTGAAAGGAGAATATATGTGTGTGAGAGAAGTATGTATGTATGTGAAAGGAGAATATATGTGTGTGAGAGAAGTATGTATGTATGTGAAAGGAGAATATATGTGTGTGAGAGAAGTATGTATGTATGTATGTGAAAGGAGAATATATGTGTGTGAGAGAAGTATGTATGTATGTGAAAGGAGAATATATGTGTGTGAGAGAAGTATGTATGTATGTGAAAGGAGAATATATGTGTGTGTGAGAGAAGTATGTATGTATGTGAAAGGAGAATATATGTGTGTGTGAGAGAAGTATGTATGTATGTGAAAGGAGAATGTAAGTGTGTGTGAGAGTAGAAATGTATGTATGTGAAAGGAGAATGTATGTGTGTGAGAGTGCCAGAATGAATTATGGCTTGAACGGCCCCTCATATATATATATGTGTGTGTATATATATATATATATGTGTGTGTATATATATATATATATGTGTGTGTATATATATATATATGTGTGTGTATATATATATATATGTGTGTGTATATATATATATATGTGTGTGTATATATATATATGTGTGTGTATATGTGTGTATATATATATATATGTGTATATATATATATATGTATATGTACAGTATGTGTGTGTATATATATATGTGTGTGTGTATGTATATGTGTATATGTATATATACATATACATGTTCAGGACAGCACTGTTGAGCAGTCAAAGAAAACCTGTATGATTCTTTCCCTCTCTGACTCTTTCTTCCTCCCCTGTGCCTAATAGAGTTAACAACAGATAAAAGGCATGGAGAGAGCAGTGAATGAGTTCCTAAGTGTTAGGGTGGATTATCCCTGTGCCTGTATCCATGGTTAACTGGGCAGCCATAGAGCACCTAATGGGATAAGGAGCGAGCGGAACAGTAGGTGAGGACCGTCTGATTCATTTTCTCTGTGACACTCACTGATCTCTTCCTCTGGCCTGAGGACAGCCAATCCTGTAACACAAAACGGATATAATGAGGTTTACAGAAACTTTTTTGCTGCTCTTTTTCATAATCCTTATATGGATTTCTGTGGTGTTATCCCTTCATATTGATAAATAATATTTTTAGAGTCCTTGGTCCAAGTGTCTTGAGCATAATTAGTTTACATAATTAGATGTGCTGAGAATTACAGTGTTACGCACATAATACGACGCAAGACAATTTGCTATTTTGGCTGTGCCATTTTATTAAAAATCTTTTCTTATCAGCATATTTCTACCTATTATGTTGTGTAAGAAAACAATATACAATTGAGGCCAAAAAGTTTGAATATGGGTTTCAAAATTGATTTCAAACTTGGAAATAAATTACAAATTTTAGAATTTAATAATCAATTATAACTACAAAAAGATTAAGGTAAAATTAAAAAGAAATATGTAAGAATTCATCCATCACTCAAATTTTTATGCTGATAATTCTACACTGTAAAAAAAAATCTGTTAAATTTACAGTAAAATACCGGCAGCTGTGGTTGCCAGAATTTTACCGTGAAAAATACGGTAGCAACATTTTAGGATTTACAGAACTGTTTAAATTTACAGTGAAAAGCTGAATTTCATTAACTGATACAATGTTAATATACAAACTTTTCAGTAAACTCATTTTATTTGCAGAAACCGACTGCACTTAAATTGTCCAACTGCCATTTGTTTATAAACTAATATTTATAATGTTTAAGTAAAGTGAGCATAAGGATATTGAGAACTATTTTGCTTAAGTACATGAAGAAAAACCTACTGATTTATGCAAAGTCATTAAAAGCATCAATTCAACTCAAATCTCTTGCACATAACAGCAGCACACACACAAGTGTGATTGAAATTAGTGAAGAGATTCTCACTGCATCAGTAACAACACAGTTATTGCCTTTAAATAAAGCAACATGCAGCATAACATCAGTGTTTCTCTGTCCGTCCTTAATTTAAACACAGGCTCTACTCTCCAGCACAATGGTGACCCATAAAACACAACAGGAAGTTGACTGTCAGGTTTTACAGTATTTTGCTGGTTTTTTTTTCTTGATTTTACGGTGAAATACCGGCAGCTGTGGTTGCCAGTAATCTACTGTCTTTTTAATTTACAGTGTATTTCTGTTAAAATTACGTTTGTGTTTTTTTTTTTTCATCTCACACATTTAACCCCTTTAATCCCAAAGCAAAATCCTCAGTTTTAAAGAGCACTTATATGTGTTCACACTACAGACTTTTGAAGTTAATGAGATAATTAATTGACTAATTAAATGAGGATTGAGCTTTTGTGATGAACACCTGCTGTTAACAAGTAGAATCACCGAAGGAAAGAGAAACAAGAGCAGAGAAACAAAACTTACATCCAAAGCCAAAGATGAAATCAACTGAAATAAAACAAATTAAATCTCTCAAGATCTCAGAAGAGGGTAATTAAACAACTCCACAAACAGCATCACCAGCTTCTTATTACACTTTGACTTTATTTCTGTCATATGTTTACAAAAGCTCTTTTAGGTGTTGTTCATTTGAAGTCACCATATTGGCGATCAGTGGTTGCTTTAGCTGAGCTCTTGAACCTTGACTTTTTAAAGTTAGTTTTTATTTGGTTGTTTTAATTAACTGTGTTTATTAAGTACAGTTTTTAAAGCAAGAAAAGCCAAAAAAACTTTGATTAGATGATACTGATGTTTGTGGTGTCAAAACCATCATGGTCTAATTCACTGATCTTACCCAATGTTTAATCTCTTGTTAAGCATGTGATATGTTAATACACTTAAATTGCACTGCTGATACTACAGCAATCAAATGTTGTGAAACAGTTCTAAGCACAATATGCACAAATAAATGTATTGAACTACGGCAGAACTAAAACACACACAGACATCAACAATCAGCATATGAATCTCAAAATTGGTGACAATCAAAAATGATAAAAATAAATTATAACAAATAAAAAAATCGGTTTACTGAAAAGTCACTAACAAAACAACACCAAAATAAAAGCAAATAAAGAAAATAGTAAGAACATTCAGCTGCATAATTTATTCATGCCACAATGCATGCTGGGAGTTTTGTACTGGCACCCAGCATGCTTTGCGGCATGAATTGTTTTTTATTATTGATAGTCACCATTGTTGAGGTTCATGTGCTGATTCTTGATGTCTGTGCATCTAAATGGTGCTATATCTCTAAAGGTTTTGTGCATAAAATGTTTTTAAATTCCTTCATAGTTTGTCAACTTATCTTGTAGAGTAATATTACTACCGTAAACAATATGAAATTTACAAATCGCCCATATCGTTTGATATGAACTGAAATTAGTGAATCAGGTCATTAGCTTATGATGACCATCAACAGTTAATCAAACCTACTTAACAATTTCTCTTGGCTTTTCTTGTCATAACAAATATGCGTCACAAACAGTTATAACAGCCAAAGAAAAACTAACATTGAAGAGTCATGGGTCAAGAGCATAACTAAAGCAAACACCGATCACCAAAATGGTGAGGTCAAACAAAACATTTGAAATAAAATATAAACCTCTGTTAATTTGTAGATATATGACAGAAATGAAGTCAAACTGGTTAGTAATAAGTGGAGCTGGTAATGCTGTTTGTGGAGTTGTTTAATCATCCTCTGCTGTTTTATTTCAGTTGATTTCATTTAAGGCTGTGGCTGTATGTCAGTTGTAGTTTTGTTTCTGGTTCTTTCCTTCAGTGATTGTGTTTGTTAACAGCAGGTGTTCATCAGTGTCTGAATTCACTCATATGTTCTCAATCACTCTGTCTAGTGGACTATATAGTGAACTAATGTAAGGACTAGTGAATGAGGGTGTAGGGTGTGGTTTCAGACAGTGAGTGTCAACTCTGAGGCTACTTTCTCGAAAACAAAGGTTAGATCTATTACAGTTATTCACTGTATATAGTAAGGAAACTTACTGTTAATCATTTAACAGGTTTTTACTGTGGCATTTTTATAGTCTTTTACCGTTAAAATCACGATCATTTTTTACAGTGAATATAAAAATAATTGTGTTAAATAATAAAAATGCAACATTTGAGAATTTATCTTGTGGTCTCAGATGCTTGGACTGTATACTGTATATTCAAGGAATTAGGAAGAATAATTTTAATTGCAGCATATCTTTAATTAACAGCATGTCTATAAAAATGTTAATGTTAAATTACAAAAATGCAAACGCTTTTTTTGGACTTTTTTTTTGAGGGGATTTGCAAAATGCAAATTACATTATAATGCAAAACTAGTGGTCTCGCATATTTGGACCCCTACTGTATATTCAGTATTTTTGATTTGCTTAATTAACAGCATAACCTCATTCTTGTAACATTGTTAATGTGCTATAAATAAATTGAATGGGCTCTTTCACATGCATAATACAGATTTACTGATTTCCAATTTAGTGAATAATTTCATTGCCTCTATACAAAACGTTTGTTATGTGACTGAATAAATGTGTTCTTTCATCATGTGGCTGAACAGTCTTATAATTGGTGTTTCTCTGCTTGTTCAAATGTTTCTCTAAATACTTCCTTTCAATTAGTAGTCTATAATGGGAGGGGATGAGCCCCTGGGCAGACCACTCACTTTATTTAGCATGCAGATCCATTCATATACTGCTTCATATGGTAATCGCTGCTAATTGAATCAGTTTGTTGGGTGTTTTCATGGGTTTAGTGGTGCTTTGGATCTGACCACACAGGGTGAGACAGGTTGGACTTAAAATGCATTGCAAATAAAAAGGATTTGTTAAGGTTAGGCTACTTTAAAGTGTCACAACAAACGCTGACCACAAAGTTCCTGTGGTTCTGTTTAATACAACAAACGAAATCCGTGCCCAATTGCATTGGGTATCTAAACAAACAATAACTAGCATTACAACTTTTTATGAGCTTAATATTTGAATTCTGAATATTTGATTAATGACAACAGCTTGGTTACGATGTGTAATCCCTTGTGGTAAAGCAATAAAGAGGCATTTTTGCTCAAATATATTGTTAGCCATAACGCACCTATACCCAAAGGCAGCGGTTGGTTTAACGATTGGTTCATCACAGAGCCACCTGTCACTGTCGAGAGCGCGCGCGTCAGCGTCAAGCGGCGACAACAATATCATGAATAATGAATGATCGCTGCACGCGCTCACCGCTGTGCTGAGCCGCTCGCGGGGTATTCTCACAGAGTGGCCGTGGACGTGACCAGCAGAGCCCAGCTGGAGCGCCGTTGATGTGTAGAGTAACGATGTTATTTTAGGTTTACTCCGTTTGGAATTTGTATGCGAATAGAAAGACATTTGCACTAGAAAAGTTGATTTTTTATTTCTTTCACTTTTTAAACTCTTTTCTTACCCCCAAAGAAGTATAGCCTACCTGTTTTCATTTTTTGGAAAAAGGATTTACACAGAAAAATGAAGCCACGGATTTTACTGACCTTCCTGATGTTTATTGGTTCATGTGAGTATAAACCTATTTATTTTTACATTGTAAAGATATGGTTTAATTTTTAGTCATTTTATTTTGTCGTTTTATTTAGGCTACCATTCACCCATTTGTGTGCGCTTTTCTATACGTTTTTATAGAAGCATAATTTGACCAGAAAGATTTGAAGATCATATTTTGAGATGTTCTGTATCAAAATAATAACTGTTTGTAATGTAACTAAGACTTCAAACTGTCTGATTGATGTTATTTCGGTTATGTCCAAAGTAGTGCGTTGAATTAAGTAAATATGACCTTTAAACTAATTCAAATATTACAAAATTGATATTTATTAATATTTTACTGCTTTGTTTTTAACTAACCTACTTTTGTTGAAGAGTTTCTTTACCCTGATGCAGGACAAGTTATTGATGCACAAAGATGTTGCATCTTAGTGAAAAGTTCATTAAAATACTTATTTCAGCTGTTACTATTCACCTTTTTCCAGTCTTTGATAACTGCTGATTTAAGTATTTGGGTTTTAAGTCTAAAAAAAAATCAAACCCATAAAATCGAGAAGAAATGACAGAAATTATGACAAGTTAAATGCATGCTAACAACGATTGTGCTATAATGTTAAAAAAACTTTTTATATGGTGTTAATATGGAATCTTGAAAGAAAAAGAAAACACAGAAATGTAAAATCGATTGCATTTTTTTGACAGTTGATTTGTCTGATTTGATTATCATATTAATTTATTCTTCAGGCTACTAAAATATTTAAGAACATTTTAAAAATATCCAAAGCAATATAAGTTATCAGAGTAGAGCAATCATACATCAAACTTCCCTGCATCAAATTATTTTTTTCTTCTCAGTAATTTTTCTTTCCTTCTCAATAATTCTTATAAGAATCAAACATTTCTGTTCTGCTTGTATATTTTTTATTATAAACAGATTAAATGAGCAGATGTTATGGCCATGAGTTTGGATCATGTGTGTTCTTTAGAATAAATCTCCCGTGGAATAATAAATAAACATAGTCAGAAAGTTGAACAGAGGGAAATGTTGAGGGGAGAAGGGGGGTAGAAACAGATGACCTTATAGACAGAGGGGCTGTGTTGACCTTGGGCGGTATTAACCTTTGGGGTCCCCCTTCTGGGCAGTGGAGCGGTCCAAAGCGGGTGGAGCAAAAAGAGAGCCAGGGAGACAAAAGTGGCCACCTCTCCCCACCCCCTTTGACCTGACCCCAACACTCTGTGCCTGATCTCCATAACACTACTCCAGCCTTATTGGGAAGCAGGGGTAAATGTAAAATCGTCTTAAAGCTGTTGGAGGTTTATGAGTGTGCATGCCTGAATATGTTTATGCTGGAGTAATCTCCTCCACATGCCTTCTCACTCCAGAAGGCATATCTGACAAGACACCATCTAGCTAATCCACATACAGGGCACAGGCTGCAGTGGGTGGCCGATGTCTCAATCACTGCATGGATTTCCTTCCTGTTGAGAAACTTGGGAAATTTGACCAAAATCATATAGATTCTTTGGTTAACCTTAAGCTCCAGTGGATGTTATTCAGTATATGGCCACAAAAAGTTGTGAGCAATCATGTTTGCTTGATGCTATCAGGCTATAGCCACTTCAACATTCATTGCTCTAATTGAAGCAATAGCCATTTTCCTCACTGTAATGAAGCTGCCGTAATAACCTGTAATACAATGTACAGGCTAATCAGCCACAAAATTACTTTGTTTATAGAGGCCTTAAAATTTATAGTTTCAGCGGTTCTGTTAAAGAAAGTCATCAGGGTTCATGAAGCCAAAGAGGAACTAACAGTGGCATTAAAACTTACATGTTGCAGCAGTGGGACATTTTAACCCTTGGTTGCTCCATTAATGAGATTGGCTTAATGGAAGCCCTGGACCCCCTTCTGGTCCTTATCCCAATAATTAAAGACCTGAGGCCATAGTGATGGGGTGTCCTCCCCCTGCAATTGGAGCATATTGCTTATTGATTTTACCCAAATGTTTTATGTCTGGCAATGACTTTTTCATAAGAAGCTGTTGGCCTACAGACATGATCTAATTAATAGAAACACATATATTTTGCTAAGCACCATTATATGACTGAAAATAGCATCTTAAAACATCCTTTAAAAAGTTTGAGTCAGATACAGATATTTTTATGAATAGTGGATAGATCAAAAAGAAGAGCACAAAAGAGCTAATTATTGAGTGGTAATTGGTTAATGAGGAGGGTGGAGTGAAACCGCAGGGGGTTGTTTCCTCTCTTAAGTGGAAATGCAAGTGTGTTTGCATGACTTTGAACTTGGCATATGCCACCTAATGACAATCAGTGTTTAAACAAAAGACAACTTTGCCTCAAATGACCAACTCAAAGGAGTGTTTGTGCAGGCGGCTTGTGGCTGTTGTAGTCAGGAAGAATTTAACTCCCATTATGGAGTCAAAAGAAGCCCACCCGGAGCAGCATGATCCCCCCTTTCCACCCAGCTTCTTTACAATTCCTCCCCCACGTATGTATTCAGCTATTGTTTACGTTAGATCTCCTGCTGCTGCCGTGGATATAATGGGAGAAAAAGAGAGCGAGAGGAATTTGTGAATGTTTGTATACATTTAGAGTTTCAAAGGCTTATATCACTTTTTCAAAGTGGCAGGCCAGTTTCAGTAATGCTAAAAACTTATCTGGACAATGGAGAGACCCATATAGAAATTATAATGAGCATTAAAATTAGAATATTTGGCCTGAAGTTTCAATTACAAATCCTTGAAGTTTTTTTCTCAAAGCTCTTTTTCTTCTCAGATAAGCTATAAAACATTGCAGATCTATATGTTCACTACCATTCATAAGTCTTTTCAAAAGTTCAAAAGGCTTTTATTCAGCAAGGATGCATTAAATTGATCAAAATGGAAAATTAAGATATTTGTAATGTTACGAAAGAATTCTACTTAAAATATTTTTTTTTTTTTTTTTTTTTTTTTTACTTTCTATTCATCAAAGAAAATATCATGGTTTGACTGCAGCTTTAGCTTTGCCATCACAGGACTAAATTTTCTAACATTTTAAAATTTGCTAAAATAGAAAACCGTTATAAATTGTATTAATATTTCACAATGTTGCTGTTTTTTTTTTGGATCAAATGCAGATTTGCAGACTTTATATGTTTAAAGTAAGGTAAAGTGATGGTGGGGGTTATCGCAAATCTTTGCCACATTGACCCTTTAGAGACTCTGGTTAGAGATGAAGGCCTTTAGAATAATGTCTGGCTTCCAACAATAGTTTGTGAAGTTCAGGTCCAACATTAGACTGGGGACAATGGACCAACCTGGGGGCTGGGACTGTGTGTGTGACTGGACACAGGCTGTCTGCCTTAAGCCCCACGTTGTTCATCCACCCTTCACCAATTCTCTCATGACCCTTTAGGGACCCAGGTCACAGCTCAAGGGGTGGGGATGCTGCTCAGAACACCATCTACAATCCCCCAAAACCCCATTTCTATTCACCTCTCATCTGAATGATCAGAATTATCCCCAGGCTTGAGCTCTTAATCACACTTCTGTTTGGGTCTCATGCAGGTTGGAATGGGTTATTAGCATAGACTTATAATCGACATACTTTATGCACCATCATCACTGTTGTAGCAACAATGGAGCTCTTAGATCCTAGAGTATGAGGTATAATGACAAACATCTCTAATGGGAAGATCATGGAACACAGTTTCCATTGTGAGGTGTGCAGAAACAAAAAAACTTCTACCTTAGAAAACAGTATATTAATATATTTAATTGTTCTCTAACATGGTTAGTGTTAAATATGCAGTCCATTTATATCCCTGCTACAACATTACATTATTTAATTGGATGTATCAAGCAAGAAATAACATTCTATTTTTATATCCATATCTTTATTGCTTAGGCCCATGTGTTATTCTCTGTATTTCTGAACCCAGCTTGTGTGACATAACCCCCCTTTCCCCTGGGACCTCTGAATTTCATTAACACTTCGGGTAGAGTAAGCCAGGGAAGGGTCAGATGTAAGCTCGCCCTCATAAAAATGAAAAAGGAAGAGACAGACTCGTCCCATCTACATCTGCTCAGTGTGTGACCCTAACCGGGAGCAAAAGGTGCAGTCCAGATATTCCCTTCAGTGGAAGTCAAGTTTATAGCGCTATATTTATGGACTCCGGTATTGATATTGTTCAAGGTATATGAGAGTGAGGGGATTGAGCTTCTCTGGTCATCTTGTCATGGGTAATGACACTTTGAATTAGTGTGAAACAGATATATCTGGACTATACCAATAGTTTGTAAAAGTTACAAGTAAATTACTCATCACATGATTATAATACAGTATGTGTATTTATTTTGAGATTTGCTAAAGATAATTTTAACACTGTCATCAGATTATTAGTGTTTTTAATGATAACATTTAATTGAGCGCTAGAGGATGTTAAAGGTTACCTAAATGTGAAAATGCCCAATATTGGCATAATATCTATATATGTAAAGGTATTGCTAATTTCTTAAATATTGCTGATAGCCAATATAGTACAGATGTATTTTGCATCCCTACAAGTATAATATATGTTACAGCTCTGTTACAGCTCTAAATGGCATATATGCAACTTAAAGTGTCAAATAATAAGCAGTTGGATGCAGAGAGCAGAATTCTCTTTAAATGGCTATTCACCCAAAACTGAAACTTCTGTCATAATTTACTTTGATTTTCTTCTGCACACAAATGAAGATATTTTGAATAATGTTTCAACATGTTTTGTATACACAATGAACATCAGTATGGCCCTAAACAAAACTGAACCCTTTCATTCTATGGATAAAAACATATAGAAACATTTGTAAAAAAATATTTTCCTTTGTGTTCCACAGAGTAAATGATGACACAATGTTTATGTTTGTGGTGAACTATCCCTTTAAGACTCTTATATACTTATGACTTTCATGATACAGCTGTCACGATCAAGTGCAGGTGGTGTTTGAGGACCCCAGTAGTCAAAAATGTGTATATTTTAGCAAGCAGAGGAACAGAAGTGCATATTGAAAGTGGGGTCAGTTATATCTACCTAACAGATGCTAAAGGTACTTCATATCTCATCTAGTGCAAGTTCACGAGCAGACTTGTGCTCCTTAACATAACAGCTGCCGGAGACACCGGCCATCTCCAGAGGTCACATTAAGGGTGGCTATAGGTCTGGAGCTCTCCATATGAAAAGCACAGAAGATGTATGAAATGGCCATGTAGCAAGTTGACAATGAGAGAGAGGACCGGGGTGAACCAGTGGCATGGGAAAGTCACCCTGGAATCAGACTGAAAGGAAAATGTGACCGCTGGGGGTTTGGAATGGTGGGGGTTTTTATAAGTGGGGGGCAGATGGTCCAGACTGTGAGGGGTGCAGAAGGCTCCTGGTGGTTGCCGGGAGTTGTTTTTGGGAAAAGGGTGTCGTCACAGGGCTATTGTCATCAAGGGTGCGTTTGCTCAAAAGAGATTCCTCTAACTTGACCCCATAACTCACCCTAATTCTCCATCCCTTCTACTCTGGCTTTGTCACAGCCCTCTATGGTTCACTGGCTGCATTGCATTTGTCCCTATTGTGATGACCAGGTTTGGTTTGGTGATACTGAGTAAATAGGCAGATACGCTTAGATGGTAAAGCTCACAATGACATCAGTAATGAGACAAATTCAGTTTTGTGGATATGGAAAGTTTGACCGCAGAACTTTCATTTTCAAAGGTGTTTTCCTTTTGAGTCTTGAATTAAAACATATGCAACAAACACATAGTAGCTACAGATTGTTTCAAAACAACATTGCAGTAATAAACAAGAAAATAACAGTTTTAATGTTTTGAAGTTCTTCAGTTATGAAATGAATACAGTTTCGGCTGTTAAGCAGCTCGGTAACAATTTAGTATAGGGACCAATTCTCACTATTAACTAGTTGATAATTAGCATACCTATTATTAACCTATTGGTTGTTCATTTGTACTTATAAAGTACATATTCTACATGACCATATTCTACATCTCTAATCTTACCTAATACCTAAGCCTAACAACTACCTTACTAACTATTAATAAGCAGCAAAAATAGGAGTTTATTGAGGCAAAAGTCGTAGTTAATGGTTTGTTAATAGCGAAAATTGGACCTTAAAATAAAGTGTGACCAGCAGCAGTCGTTATTCAACTCAGTTTAGTTCAATGTTTAATATATTTAGTTCAGTGACAGTGTTGATGTTGCAGAGTTCATCAATTATGAGACAAATTTAATTCAGCTATAAAGCAGCTCTACAGAAGACAATAGTCATTATCCAGTTCAAGTTTTTTCTCCTTCATTAGCATCTGTGCAGTCAAATAAATAATATTATGGAATATTAAGTGTCTGTTAAACCCAATAGAACTTCATCACCATACTTTTTACATATCAATGTTTCATGCATAACTTTTATTACAACCTTTTTTTTGTTTGTTTGTTTTGCATTGTAGACCATAGGGTTTGTTTCAGTTGTGTTCTGATCCATCTTCCATTTCTCTCTCTCACTATCAGGTTTGTGTAATGGATCTGAGCTGGCTTTCCTAACTGAGCCCAGTGATGTTATCGCGGTACGGGACAGGCCATTGATGCTGGACTGCAGGGTGGAAGGCGAGGGTCCCATTACAGTGACGTGGCATAAGAACGGAGCTCCACTGCTTGCCGGAGTGGGCAGTCGGGCGAAGATCCTGTCCAACGGCACACTCCTGATAGGCAGCTTCCAGAAGAGACGGGATGGAGATGCTACCGATGCTGGAGAGTATTACTGCGCTGCACAGAACCACTACGGCATGCTGGTCAGCTGCAAGGCCCGTGTGCAACTCGCATGTGAGTGACTGAAGAGAAAGCATTTCAAACATGGGTGACAGGGTGACAGTAGATAGTTTTTCACTAGGATATGAAATCGTATGCTTTGCCTATGATTACCCAATTGTTTATGTGGATATATTACAGAGATATATTGGAGGTACCAATGTCCATTTACTATCTGTTACTCTGTCCTTTCCCATCTTCCTCTGGTTCTCCCTTTGGTCCAATAAATGCAGTAGGGTGGGTGATAATCCTGTAGAATTATAATGGTCACTACATGCTTCCCCAGAAGGTACTGTTACCATGGCAATGAACTCTCACTGGGAGCCCCTTCTTCTAACACCCCTACCTATTGATTATATGAATGACCAGGCTATTTAGACCACAATTCTCTTGGCACCTCACCTACATCCCCAATGAAAATCACCATTTTAGATGCCAAGTTATCACAGTAAATTCACATATGGGACAGTACAAACAGTTGTTATACCACATAGAGTCATAAAAATAGTTTTCTTAATAAGTATGCTTATCTTTTATTTCTGTATCTAGAAAATATCTAGAAAACTACATAACTAAACCTCACTAAGATTTGATACATTTTTGCTTAATATATATATATATATTAATAAAAATAAATCTATATAATATTTTTCAAGGAAGTCTCTTATGCTTGTCCAAGCTGCATCTGTTTAATACAGTAAAAAAAAAAAAATACTGTGAAATCTTGTTACAGTGTTTGTTTTCTGTTTTAAATGTACTTTATACTTGTGATGGCAAAGCTGAATAACAGCAGCCATTACTCTAGTCTTCAGTGTCACATGATCCTTTAGAAATCATTATTTGGTTTATAAATAACTCCCAATTCTCTTTGTTCCACAGCTCTTCCAAAATTCCACACTCACCCAGAGTCCATGTCAGTAGATGAGGGAGGTGTTGCACGTTTCCAGTGTCAGGTCAATAGTATTCCTGAGGCCAACATTACTTGGGAGAAGGACCGTGTTGTGCTTGGAACATCTGATGACAGGTAACACACAGTTCTTACTGTCTTTCTTTATATTCTTCCTCACAGGATTGCTCATTCATGTTACTCTTTCTTCACAGGTACACACTTCTCCCAATGGGTATTCTGCAGATTACAGGAGTTAAGAAATCAGACGCTGGTGTCTATCGCTGTGTTGCCACTAATATCGCCAACACCCGCTACAGCCATGAGTCCTATCTGAACGTAACCGGTCAGTAGTCACCCTTAATCTGGCAAACACCCCAGACTGCATGTATATAACCTTAACCTTAAACTCTATGCATCCTGTAATTAAGCAATGTGCTGTATTATGTTTGTATTGAACAACCAGCACATTGATTACCTCAAATGTCATGATGTCAAATGTCATCCTTATATTAGTGATTTGTAATTTAGCTCCAGTTTCATCATCTCTTTATTTGCCCTTCTACTCTCAGGAGGTGTTCCTCGCACCTATAAGGAGCCAGTCATCCTGTCCGGCCCACAGAACCTCACCATCTCCGTCCATCAGACCGCCATCCTGGAGTGTATCGCCACTGGAAACCCTCGCCCGATTGTGTCTTGGAGTAGACTTGGTATGAATCCTTACACTTAAAGGGTTAGTTCACCCAAAAAGGAAAATTATGTCATTAATTACTCACCTTGATGTCGTTCCAAACCAGTAAGACCTCCGTTCATCTTCGGAACACAAATTAAGATATTTTTGATGGAATCTGAGAGCTCTCTGACCCTCCATAGATAGCAAGGGTCCTTACACAATCAAGGTCCAGAAAAGTACCAAGATGATCGACAAAGTAGTCCTTTCTCTTGTGGACGTACGTTTACGACAGTACATGACGCAAGCACGTGGTGGCGCAAGCCCTGATCCAGATCCAGCGTTTGTTCAACGTCATCACGCTGGATCTGGATCAGCACTTGCGCCATGTACTGTCGTGAACGCACGTCCACAAGAGTAACAGTAGAGCCGAAAATGTGTAATAAAATAATTATTTTTGTTTTCTTTGTGCAAAAAGTATTCTCGTGGCTTCGTAAAATTACAGTTGACAGACTGATGTCACATGGACTACTTTGTCGATCATCTTGGTACTTTTCTGGACCTTGATTGTGTAAGGACCCTTGCTGTCTATGGAGGGTCTGAGAGCTCTCAGATTCAAACAAAAATATCTTAATTTGTGTTCTGAAGATGAACAGAGGTCTTACGGGTTTGGAACGACATCAGGGTGAGTAATTAATGACATCATTTTCATTTTTGGGTGAACTAACCCTTTAAACTGTCCAAGGATTACTAAATGTTAGGGATTTCTCGTAATTTAATTTGTTCTCACAATTTTCTTTCCTTCAGACGGCAGATCTATCGGAGTGGAGGGCATACAAGTGCTCGGGACGGGGAATCTGATGATCTCCGATGTCTCCCTTCAGCACTCTGGGGTGTATGTGTGTGCTGCCAACCGGCCTGGTACCAGGATGAGGCGTACAGCATTGGGCAGACTAGTAGTTCAAGGTAAACCTCCTGGATACTGAATATATTTTATGACATGATCTTACTGATTTAAAACGTTTTCATCTAATTTATCCTCCTTTTAGCCTTTTGTCTCAGCTGAAAGATCATTTGCAGTGTTTTGTGATATACAGTACCATTCAAAAGTTTGGCGTTGGTTCAATTTCTAAAATGTTTTTGAAAATACAGTCAAAACAGTAATATTATGAAATATTATTACAAATTATATATTAAAAAAAAGTTTTCTATTTTAATATATTTTGAAATGTAGTTTATTCCTGTGGTGAAGCTGAATTTTCAGAAGTCATTACTCCAGTCTTCAGTGTCACATGATCCTTCAGAAATCATTCTAATATGTTGAAGTGCTGCTCAAGAAACATTTCCTGTCATTATCAGTGTAGAAAACAGTTTAGCTGATTATTATTATTTTAATAATATTAATATTTTTGTGAAAACTTTGACTTTTTTTAGGATTCTTTTATTACTACAAAGTTCAAAAGAACAGATTTTATTTGACATTTATGTAACATTATAAATGTCTTTACTTTCACTTTTGATCAATTTAACGCATCATTGCTTTTTTTCAAAAATCTTACTGAAATCAAACTTCTGAACGGTAGTGTATTCAATCAGTAAAGTAGATATTTTAGCTTCAGTATTTCATAAATGGTTCTAACCCATGTGGAAAATAATAGCTGACCCCACACTGCTTAATCCGGATTTGTTGTGACAGAAGTTCACAAAGCTGCACTATTACAGTAATTGTATTATTTACACACTTCACTGAGCACAACAGAGCAAGCCTATTGTTGTGTGTGTGTGTGTGTGTGTGTGTGTGTGTGTGTGTTTGTATTGAATGAATATAGTATTTTTGGCTGCTATGATGACCAGACATCAGGCAGAACAGGTTTTGAACATGACCCTTGGAAGCTGACTGGTCAGCACAGCAGGAGAAGTCCATATTCAGGCCCTCCCTTCTCTCACCTTTGCCCTTCTTGTTTTTTTCCTCACTCTGTACTGGTCTGATGGTGTGAGATTCTGAATACTATTATGGTAACTAAGGCCTGCTGCTGCTGTCCAGCTGGGCTTGAGAGGAATAGCTTGGGTAATGAAGTCAGCTGTTAGGAGATATCCCCCCTTCAACACCCCTATGACACCTCTCATCCATCACCCTGCTACTGTCCATACATTCAACCTGATCATATATCCCTGAGGTATATATGCTCCTTTCATTGGCTTTCTTCAAAGTAGCTGCACACTGGGGGTCTTTAGGAAAGAACAACATGAGAACAAATGGGTAAATCATCCATGAGAGACGCAGTACAAAAGTCATATTTAATATCACAGTCGGTAGTAGTAAGTGTGAATGACTAAGCTTCTTATTCATCTGAACTAAAGAATAATCCTAATAATGTCTTTTAACATCTTAAACAGTAAAAGTGATGGCCAGGAGGCAGCTATTTGGTCAGTGTATGCTAAATATCTGCTGTGATAATGAAGATTATCCTGTTGTCCCTTAGCTTTATGCATCCATTCATTTGTTAGATTGTTGTTGAAATTGCACCCAGATGTGCTTTCTCTATCTGTGTCCCAAATGTCCAGCTTAAGTCTGATCAATCAATAGTCACCCCTATCAGTCTTTTTACAACAGAATTGGCAGTGAAGCCATTTGGGGGAGGTAATCTTGAATGTATTGATTCATTTATTGATCCACTTTTTGTGTAAGATGGGAACAAAGAGATTAGGTTTGGTTATTTCTCCAAAAAAGAAAACAAACACCTTCTTCCCAATAAACCCTGAGAAAAGCCTCATTAAGTAATTCAGATCAGTGACGCAAAATTAAATTTACATTAACACAGAGTGACAGAAATTAATTTCATTATCAAGGAATTGCGCAAGAATATGTTTGATTAATAATACTTTATAATAAGGTTTAATATGTTAACATTAGTTTACATTCAGTATAATGAATTAACAGCATTACAGCATTTATTAATCTTGGTAAATGTTAATTTACTGTGTAAATGGATATTTTAGTCATGTTGTGAGAACACATTTGATAACTTAACAGTCTGTCTGCCAGTCACAAAGGTAAAATCAGCACATCCTAGTCAAGTTCAAAGCTGAGGGGTTTGTTTATGTCAGGTTATGTTCCTCCTGACTGCTCATTGTGGATGTGAGGTCTGCACTTTCACACAGTCATGAAGGTTAGGACAGATGCTGAGCCAGGATGTGGACAATAGAGAACAAAAAGGAAGACAGACAGGCAAAGAGCAGTCTTCCTAGTGTGCATGTGTATGTTTTGGGAGGGGCGAGGTATCCCCTCTCACCTCTGCCCTCTCATTTCTCACCTTTGACATTGGCCTACGAAGCAGAGGGGGTGGAGCCTCCTCTGACAGACAGGTGATGAAGCAGCAGAATGGATGGTCCTCAAATGAAGAAGGGTGATGGGCCTTCATGACCCCTCCCCCACAGTTTCCATAGCATTATGAGGGCAGTTGTTCTCGTCCCAGCTGGTGGTCAGGCAGCGGGTGACGAAGTTCAAGATTAGGGATTGTAACGTTATAACAGCTTTGTGTTGAGGGAACCCCTTCCTCTATTTTCACCCTGGCCTATTTTTAATATGAAAAATGAAATTGACATCTGGTTCAGCTGAGGGGTTTCCTTAAGTAACATTTTCTCAATCTGAAAATGTACACCTACACATCAAAGCAGGTGCAAAAATAGCAATTCGTATTAAACATGAGGCTTACTGATATAAGTCATTATATGTGACTTGAAATCCACAAATGCATTCAAGAACCAGCTTATTCAAGTCAGGAGGCAGCCATGTTTTTCAATAATATTAATTGATTGCATAAGTCAGACAACAGAATTAAATGAATGAGAAATAGCCACCTGATCAGTCTCAAGGTCAGGATCCGAGACCCTGCTAAAAGAATAACTGATCAATACATGAGATGGATTGAGCACTGATGCTGTCAGTTGTCAGTTGATCCTGGTTGTAAAGACACAGCTGGTTAGCTGTTGGAGTGGAAAACAGACCCCAAAAGATGATGCTGTTATTTAATTGTACTCTGATTGCTTTCTGTTTGCAGGCAGGGGAAATTACATGTCATGAAATTATAAATCCATCTGAATCAGTCACAGATCGACATGTGCATGTGTGTTTTAAGTGTGCTTGTATTTATAGCTGACTTTCACTGGGCTTTTACACGTACTTAAGAAGTTCGGTTTAAGTCGGACCTAAACACTTATTTTTTTATTTTTTTAAGACATATAAATGCTTTTGTCTGACAGAAATAGAACCAGTGCAGTTTTGATTAGTATTTTTTAAATAGGCCTAGTCTTTAATGATCATTACATATTATAATGTAATATATATATATATATATATATATATATATATATAAGTGTGTAAATGGCATGTTTAGTTAACCCCATCACTTTTGGAAATCAAGTATAATATTAAATATCAACTGATAAAAGTTGCTATAGTAATACAGGTCAAAAGTTTGGAATAATTACATTTTTTAATGTGTGAGAAAGAAGTATCTTATGCTCACCTACTTTTTTTTAAAAAATGCAATAAAAACAGTAATATTGTGAAATATTATTACAATTTAAAATTGTTTTCTATTTGAATGTATTTCAAAATGTAATTTATTATTTTGATGGCAAAGCTGAATTGTCAGCAGCCGTTACTCCAGTCCTCAGTGTTGAATGTTGAATCTTGAACTGTTAGGCTGCATTATATTTTTACCATTCAAAAGTTTGGAAAAGTAAGATTTTTTTAAGAAACTCATATTTTATTCAGCAAGGATGCATTAATGATTGATCAAACGTATCATGGTTTACACAAAAGTATAAAGCAGAAAAAATTTATTTCAGCATTGCTAATAATAAGACCATTATTAATATTTGAGCACCAATTAATAGAGACAATTCACAAAAACATAAAAAAAATCTTAATATACACAGATGTGTATATCAGCCAGACAGATGCATCATGTATCAGCTCCCTCTCAGAGCCTTTATTTAGTCCCTCCTCAGTTTAAAACATTTCTATTCAAGGATGTCTATTCATCAAAAGTTCTTCTCAGGTTCAAGTGTGAAGTGCTTCTTGGGAGAGAAGAGTACCACAATGACGTGGCTGATGAATGACACCCCTCCTCTCTCTCTCACACACACACACACACACACACACACACACACTGTGTGACCGCTGTTTATTCAGACTGTAGACCTCTGTACTATTGTGCCCTGCCATAGTTTCATTATACACACACCCCTCCAGCCCCTCCCACTTTTCACTTTGACCCTAAAGCCTGAGCAGAACCCACTGAAGTGTTTTTAAAGGCTATATCTTTCATTTCAGGCCTACTTGCACATATATAATGAATTTTGTGTTTTATAGTGGTACTTGATGTCTTGTCATGGTATTCTAACCTCAGGTTATATAAGCTATTTAAGGTTATACGTATAAACACACACACACACACACACACACACATATATATGCATATGTTAACACACTTTGATTACAAATTGATTCTGAAGTAGATTTAAAAAAAAAATTAATTTTTTATTCTCTTTAGAGATATTATTCAGGACACAATGATGAGAAACACAACAATCAGTTTTGAAACCCAATTAAACAGCTTCTCTGCAGCTCATATTGATCTGGCAAATCTATATTTCTGTCCAACGGTTTAAATTTTTTTGTCCTCATTTGAAGGGGAAGCTGCGCTGTTTTAAAGATCTGTGCCTGCATTGATTAATAGCTGTCTATTGAAATAGGGTTCCCTTTGACCTATGACCTTCCACACCTCCACAGACCACTTTGGACCCTCATCCCAGGGAGAAGGGGCTCTTGTGGGGGTGTTTGGTTGTGGTGGGTGTCAGTAGATCAATGAGATGCATAGTCCTGGGGTCTGGAGAGCTCTACATATATGCATGGCCATTGTGTGGACACTGAAGGGGTGTCAAGCAGAACGGTGAACCTGCATCTGCGCTGCTGAGCCAGAGGAGGGGCTGCAGGGGTCATTTAGGAAGATACAAAGTGGTTATAATAAGAGTTTAAGTTCAAGATCTGATGTTAGTGTTAAGGTAAATTAGTGTGTTTCAAAGAGCCATATAATGGTAAAATATTAAATAATTTTAATTTATCAAATATTAATATTAAGGTGTCTTGCTGTTAAACAAATGTATGTCTGGTTCTCATCTGTTCATGATATTTGCCTCGCTGTCATACTGTCTGTAATGCATAAAATTTTCACATTTATTAATTAAATAAAATCTTGGTAACACTTTAGATTAGGAAACACATGCAGTAAGAGTTTTCCCTCTCTAAACTCCTAATTACTGCTTATTGATAGGTAGTTGTAGTAGTAGTTGTTTAGGTATGGGATCTAAAATATGGTCATACAGAATAAGGCATTAATATGTGCTTTATGAGCACTTATAAGCAGCCAATATGCTAATAACATGCATGCTAAAAAGCAACTAGTTAATAGTGAATATGTGTGTCCACAATCTAAAGTGTTTTTTTAAGTGAATTTTATTTTTTAAGTGACATTTTTATTTTGAGACTGTTAAACAGGAAACACATTTAAAGTTATTAATATTATTCAATTGGTTTTGATATAATTATATTATTCAATTAGTTAAATAAATAAATAATGTCTTGTTATTTGTCTCACCCAGTGTTTTTTTAGTCTCATTGAGATTGCATCATTTAAATGAATATTTATATATTTTTAGTTTTATATTTACATCATTCAAATTAATAGTTTTAGTAATTTTGTTGTGTGCTTTTGTCATTTTTATAAGTTTTATATGTATATGTAGTTAATACATACATAAAACATATTTTATTTCAAGTAAAAAAAAATGCTTTTGATTTAGTTTTAAATTGATTTAACTATAATAACCCTGGTCTCACCCTGTTCCTCTGTTTCCCCAGCTCCTCCAGAGTTCATTCAGTGGCCGCAGTCTGTGTCTAAGCCAGCAGGAGGCAGTGCTGTGTTCACATGTGTGGCTCAGGGTGTTCCTGAGCCTCATATCATCTGGCTGAAGAATGGAAAGATACTCACACCAGGCGAAAATGTGAAGCTCACTAACAATAACAGGTACACACTTAAATTATATGAAACTCAGAAGTATCGACAGGGATACACAAACTTACTGTTAAAACACACAGTCCATAGGCATATATCATAAACAGACAAATTAAGAAATAAAAATACAAAAATTTATTATCTAAAATGGCATAAAATCTAAAAGTGTCTGTTTATTTGTTTATATACCTATTTAGATTTTTATTATTATTATTTGTATTGGTATGTTTAATTTAATTTATTTTTTTCTGTTAATTGTTTTGTATTTATTCATTTATCTCTTTTTCTTTTGCTTTTGTAAATGTATATGTGTACAATATTTTAATTGCTTTATTTACCTGCAATAATTTGTCTTGAGGCATAATCAACTTGTGTCCACTAGATGTCAGTGTTCACCGGTTTTATACAGGTGCATCTCAATGAACTAGAATGTCGTGAAAAGTTCATTTTTTTCTTGTAAGTTATTTCAAAAAGTGAAACTTTCATTTATTTTAGATTCATTACATGTAAAGTAAAACATTTCAAAGGTTTTTTTGTTTTAATTTTGATGATTAGAGCTTACAGCTCATGAAAGTCAAAAACCAGTATCTCAAAATATTAGAACATTTACATTTGATTTTCAATTAATGGCCATCCATACAGTATAAATTCCGGGTGTCTCTTGTTCTTTGAAACCACAATAATGGAGAAGACTGCTGAGTTGGCAATGATCTAGAAGACGAACATTGACACCCTCCACAAAGAGGGTAAGTCACAGAAGGTCATTACTGAAAGGTGTGACTGTTTACAGAGTGCTGTATCAAAGCATATTAAATGCAAAGTTGACTGGAAGGAAGAATTTGGGTAGGAAAAGGTGCACAAGCAACAGGGATGACTGCAAGCTTGAGAATACTGTCAAGCAAAGCTGATTCAAACACTTGGGAGAGCTTCACAAGGAGTGGACTGAAGCTGGAGTCAGTGCATCAAGAGTCACCACTCTCAGACGTCTTCAGGAAAAGGGCTACCAAGCCACTTCTGAACCAGAGACAACGTCAGAAGCGTCTTACCTGGGCTGTGGAGAAAAAGAACTCAGTGGTCCAAAGTCCTCTTTTCAGATTAAAGTAAATTTTGTATTTCATTTGGAAACAAGGTCCCAGAGTCTGGAGGAAGAGTGGAGAGGCACAGAATCCATGTTGCTTGAAGTCCAGTGTGAAGTTTCCACAGTCAGTGATGATTTGGGCTGCCTTGTCATCTGCTGGTGTTGGTCCACTGTGTTTTCTGAGTCCACAGTCAACGCAGCCATCTACCAGGAAATTTTAGAGCACTTCCATGCTTCCTTCTGCTGACAAGCTTTATGGAGATGCTGATTTCATTTTCCAGCAGGACTTGGCACCTGCCCACACTGCCAAAGGTACCAAAAGCTGGTTCAGTGACCATGGTGTTACTGTGCTTGACTGGCCAGCAAACTCGCCTGACCTGAACCCCATAGAGAATCTATGGGGTATTGTCAAGAGGAAGATGAGCGACACCAGACCCAACAATGCAGATGAGCTGAAGACCACTGTCAAAGAAACCTGGGCTTCCATACCACCTCAGCAGTGCCACAAACTGATCACCTCCATGCCACGGCGAATTGAGGCAGTAATTAAAGCAAAAGGAGCCCCTACCAAGTATTGAGTACATATACAGTAAGTGAACATACTTTCCAGAAGGCCAACAATTCACTAAAAATGTTTTTTTATTGGTCTTATGAAGTATTCTAATTTGTTGAGATTGGTGGGTTTGTGTTAAATGTGAGCCTAAATCATCACAATTAAAAGAACCAAAGACTTAAACTACTTCAGTCTGTGTGCATTGAATTTATTTAATACACAAGTTTCACAATTTGAGTTGAATTACTGAAATAAATGAACTTTTCCACGACATTCTAATTTATTGAGATGCACCTGTATTCTGTCATCCAAATTGTGAGATGTGCAATATCTCTGTATGTTAACAAGGTTACTTTAAATTTAGAGTATAGATTTAAAATAATAATAATAATAATGATTGTTTTTAGCACCCTGGCCGTGACTCGTATCACATCAGAGGATGAGGCCATATACCAGTGCATCGCTGAAAACTCTGCTGGCACTAACCAGGCCAGTGCTCGTCTGGCTGTGTCCCTGGCCAAAGAGCTGCCCGATGCCCCTCAGGGCCTGAAAGCCACGGCTCTGTCTAAAACCACCCTGCAGCTCTCCTGGACCCAACCACCAGCCGAAATCACAGACGGGATCATCGGATATGTGTTGCATATCCGCAAATATGGCGGTGAGTGTCTCTGGAGTTCAGATGTTCCAAAAAACTGGAACATATTTTGCTCTCTACTAGTATTTTTGGAGTAATACTTCATAATTGGGGCACTTTTGTTTTCAGAGCCTGAAAGTAAAGAATTACAGGAGGCTGTGAGTAAGACAACATTTCAGCATGACCTCATAAACCTTGAACCCGCGACCACCTACTCCATCTACCTGAAGGCTTACTCTCCACTGGGTGCTAGTGAGCGGTCCAGTACTGTCGTTTCCACAACACTAGGGGGCGGTATGTAGCTGCATACAGATTACACATCACATGCTATTTGCTTTTATGTTTTGCTTAGGTCACTACAATTTCAAACTCTCTCTCTCTCTCTCTCTCTCTCTCTCTCTCTCTTCCTAACTGTCTCTTCTTTTTCCCACATCAGCATTTTGGCTACCTCTGTCTGCTACCTTGTCCTTTAATATTATCCTTTGCTCTGCTTTGTCACAGGTGTTTAAGCATCTGTTTTTTTGTTGCTATGGCTTCTCATAGTTTTTTGCTTGAACAGAATAAACTCTGACAGTGTTCCTTGTTCCTCTGAGATCATTGTAATGTTTTTTTCTCTCTTTGCACCCTATCTAGTGCCCAGTTCACCTACATTTTTCACCAAAGCAATAAACGCCACAGCAGTCCAGGTCCTGTGGGAGCTGCCCAATAAGCCTGGAAAAACTGAAGGTTTCCGACTGTCTTACCGCAGGGTCCCCCACGGAGAGATCCTGGGGCCAATTCAGTTGCCATGCCATGTTAACACTCACACCATTTCTCATCTCGGTGAGGGAAAATTGGATTTCTTGTTTGTATAAACTATATGAAACTATTGACGCAACTATAGACTATAGATTCAGTATATCTTTGCAAATGCCAAATGGTTTGCTAATATAATGCCGTTAAATGTTAATACATACAAATAAATTGATTTTAAGTATATCTTAAGTCAAGGGTTTTCAAACTCGGTGCAGAGAATTGTATTTATTACAAAATATGTTTTAAAAATGTTAAATGTGTCAGCTAATCTTAAAATTACTTTGCAATCTGAAAATGTTTCTCTTCAGGGTTTGTTCTACATATAAAATTTTAATATAAAGAAAATACTTTTATCATTTTAATAATAATAATAAATATATTATATAAATAAAATAAGCTTAAGTAGCAACAACAACAACAAAAAACGCCATCAGATTCCATCTAGCCCTCCTTATTTTAATGTTTTATGCTGAACACTCTCACTTAACTATTCTGTCTACATGACCTATTACAGAGGCTCAGAAAAAGCCATTATGTTTGTACAGTGACATTTGAAATATTCCCTCACTCATCCACCTTAAGAGCAGACCTGAAATAAATCATGAGCACTAGAGAACAGTATTTCCTAGTACTGTTACGTGACAAATGTGTGAATCCAGAGAACTCTGCAGAGTGTGTGAAAATTGAGATATTGACAAAAACTTATTGACAAGAAACTTGCCCAAGTAAAAGAAGGACTATAATAGCCAGGAGGTTTTACACCGGACCTCAATCACCATGACTCAGCTGATCAATAGTTCTACTGTGACTGCAAAGTCAACAAAACCAGCTCAATGTATATGTATTAGATTGTGCATGTGTGAGGCAAATTCATGAGTAACTTTGATTGATTTGCAGTGTGTGTGATACTGACCATTGGCATTTTTTTTTCACAAGACCCCGGCGCTGTGTATGAAGTCAAACTGATGGCCTACAATGGCAATGGAGAGAGCGACTGTTCAAAGAAACTTGTTTCACTGGCTGAGGACGGAACTAGTGCTAAAACCAGAGCAGGTAAATTAGCATTTGTTTTGGCACACATGATTGTGTTTATTATTTATTATATAAGTGTATAATAATAATTTTCTTTGCTGCAGGAGAGGAAACTCAATGTAACTGCAGGGGTGTAGAGAGCTCGGTGAGCAGCATTGTGGTTGGCATCCACACTGGCATGGCCTGCATTATTTTCTGTGTGCTCTTCCTCATGTTTGGATATCGGCGCAGGTAATGGACCTTTTGGAGAGATGTGCAAAATATATGTGCAAATTTTTATATTGATTCACGTCACAAACATAAAATATAATAACATCATACATTATAAATCTACAGTATAATAACAATTACATAATATATATAATGCATGTGTGTATATATATATAAAATAAGATATAATAGTATAGGTATAATAAATACATTTCATTTTTTTTCTCAGTTTCCTCTGTAGGAAGGGGACTCAGGACAGCTGGTCTGTGTCACAGGGCGAAGATGGAGGGCATCCCAACGGCATCCCAAAAGCGGCAGTAACACAACCTGTTCAAGGCATTGAACTGGTTCCACAAGTAAGACTTCCAGTCGAGCTTCTCAGCACATTATAACCGAGAAGAAGCCATCTTTAGCAAATATAGCCCCCCCAACCTTAATTTTTTCTCTTGACCACAGATGCCACAAAATATCATTTCAACACAGTTAGTGAATGGATATGCTACTCTTGATTTTGTCATTTCATCTGAATATCAGTTAAATATCTCACCCCAGTAGTGTCACTGTAGTTACAGCTTGTGAAGTTGCTTTGCACGATTGTCGTTTACTAATTAGTCACTGCCAAAACACTTTTCTCAGAGCCTTTTTCTTGTCTGCTAACAGAGTTTTTTAACAGCTGGAACTGAACTTGTGCTCTGATTGTCAGGGTTTCGTAAAAAGGTAGCTTATCATACTAACAGCCGTTTTCTCTTTTTCAGGGTCATAATATAGATCGCCAGGCCCAATGCCAGGTTCTTATTGAGCAGCACTCATCCAGTCTGCCTGGCACAGGCACAGGAACTGGCTAGCATTAGCTCTTAGCTAGCCTCAGTGATCTCTCTCCTTGTGGTTCCTCTGCCTAGCCTGCCCACCAAAATCCCTTTAGTCCATATTTATCATGCTCAGTCTGTCACCTAAACTGCTGCTACTGTTTAAAGGTGTAAACGGGCCTGTTTTAACTACAAACGTTTTGCTAATTGAGCTGGTTTAACTTAGCCTGTCCCATTTGTTTCTTTTGCTCCCTCCCTTTAGAACCAAATCTTGACTCCTTTAAGATCTTTATTTCGATGTGTCTGCACAAGAACACCAGATGACAGCCTTAGGAGATACTGTAGTCATTTTTTTTATGCTAGCATGCAAAGTTACAAATAGTTACTGCACTCTTTCTGAGCATAAATACACAATGGAAGCTAAACACAACAAAAATGATACCAAACCCGCTTTATATTTTATTACCAAAGGGCTTTCTGCTAAAACCAAAACCTCCTTTTGCAATGCGTCCTCTGGTAATAAGATGTAGCCTGAACTGATGCCAAATATAAAGACCAACCATTTTAATAATCTCAATATTTTTCTTCAGTATTTGTGATTTAGTGAACTACAAGATTTACAAAACAAGCTACAATAAGCCATATTCTCAGTTGAAATGATTACAGGGAACAGAGGTTTGTTCCATTTGTTAGCCTTAGCTCAGATATACCAAGATGAATAACGTGGCCTTGCTTTTGCCTTCGCTTGTGGTTGTGTGAGTTCAGATAAATTGATTGTTATATGTTTCACCGTACATGCCTCGAGGCAGGCTGTACCCCAGAGGAACCATAAAAGGTGATGGATTCTTCCCACATTTCCCTCTTTCCTATTCTTTATAATACCCACCAAAAGCTGTATACCTCCAAAGATAGCTACGTCAGAATGTTATGTTGGGCTGACATTAGCCCCTGCTAATAAAGCTTGCCTACCTCAGCCAAAAAATAGCAGATACCCGCTACTCTTCCCACTGCCAGTGCCTGTGCCAGCTGCCTACAGAACCTGCATTCAGGTGCCCATCTGGTCGACTGCCATGGAGAGTGTGACCGTGGCTGCCCATCCTCTGGCTCCAAATATTGCCTTAGCAGAGAAAAGCTGTCTGGGAACCCCTCCCTAACTCATCGTCCAGAGATCTACAGAAGCATTTAAGCTGTGGAATACTTCAAACACACCTTGGATCCATCGTATGTTTCGGATATGATGATTAGGATCCTTCCGTTCCAAGGATTCCTTTCTGATGCTGCTAAACCTAAACTCCAAAGAAAAAGATGAAACAGCATGTACAGAAGGGGATTCGTTTTGTTCAGAGAATGTGATATGAAAATTCCACATGGAATGTATGGACCCTTGAGAATTGTAATGGGATATTTTTGGGCCTTTCCATGTGGATACCACAAAAAAACCTGTGAAACCAAAAGCTTAGGATATTTTGCTCTCCACCCAGGAATATGTGATGGCATTGAGAGGATGCTTATCCAAAGTGATTCTTTCCAGCCAAGTGACACCAACTGGTCTTTTCTCCAGATGCCAAATCGGTTGCCATGGGAACTTGAAGGAGCTGCGAGATGATGGTTGATTTTGGGTTTACTGAGAAACCACTGCGTTCTCTCTGTCCCAAACGAACAGGCATGGCAGCAGATTATCCAAAAATGTTTTTGATATGAAAACCAAGCTTTATGATATCCAAAGATGTAAAAATGTTTAAGGTTTTCATTTGTCTTTATATCCATGTCCTCTTTAGATGAACCTAAGCCATTGTGTTGATGTTTTTGCAGTTCGTGTTAAAAGGGGAAGCTGCAATAAAATGGAATTAATAACAAACCTATTAACACAAATATCCACAACAATAATATGCTTTAATAGTCAAACATTTTCTATCTTACCTCTTTTGACACTGAACTGACATATTTTTCTTTGAAAACATTTTAACATTTAAATAATAACCAAATGAAAATGGGATATATTTTCAAGGAGATTTTATATGTTGATACAAGAGAAGGAACATTTGTGTCCTCTTTATGATAATAGAGTTGAACTTGCCAAATAGTAGAATAATAATAATACCAAATACCTCTTTCATATTTAACATTCATACCCTTTATCTTTTGTAACACTTCATTACCAAAGCACAGGGACATACAAGAGTGTACGATATATGTATCTATGAGTTCATGCATAAATGTGTGTTTTGTGATTGGCTAACAGTAGGTCAAACCTGGAGTCAGTAGAGGTCAAAGATACCCTTTCAAAAAAAGTCAAGGGAACTATGTGTATACAGTAACATATGAATGGAACCAAAGAACTTGATTTTTTTAATTATTTTTTTACGTATGATACGTATCAAGAATAATATCCTTCAGAAACCTGCTTTCCTGAGGATGTTTTTCTCTACTCCGGGTTGACCTTTTGAACGTAATGAGTGTTAAACATTTACCCACAATCACTGCAGTTCAAACAGCCCCTCCATAGACTAAAACTCCCATCCTTATGTTGATTTGAAAGAGCTGAAACATTTCGAGAAAGAAAATAGGGAGGATTTTAGATTTGTAGCTGTATAGCGTGATTCGTATAGTGGTAAACATTAGATTACTCATATTTTAAAAACAATAATTGGTTCTTTTTGTAGAACTTTTTTTCTATTCTCTTTCACAAAGTTGTCATGGTACCTACCTTGGTTTGTAAAGACAGCATTTTGATGTTCATTTTTGTAATGTTATTATTATTAATATTTTAATTATTGCTATTGCTTCTTTTTCTACGTCAATTTTGATAAACACCTGTTTTTATTTTTCATTTCTCTGTAGCAGATGAAGGAGAATGTGAAAGTGTTTGTTAGAAACCTAAAAACAGTGGGTTGAATGCAGCAAGTTGGCAGAGACATGATTTGGGATTCATTGTTTATTTGCCTTTATATTCTACATTTCAATTTGTGTAAATTGGCACTATGTTAATGTGCAGATACCAAGTGCACTTTTACAAAGGTTTCAAACAGCTAAATAGCACACATAAATGAGTGAATCCCCCATCTGTCTGGATTATGACCCACTGGTTAGAAAAAAATAGAAAAAAAAATAGTTGAGAACTAGAGTTTGAGGGCTAGAACCAATGAGGAAAAACAATGCTTTAACACGTACTTCCTTTTGAGTTATTTGAACCTGAAAACCCAAAAGCTTTAAACACTTTGAGAATGTGATATCTCCAACCAAAAAGATTAAAGACAGAGATTGGTGTCTAGTGAATGGACAGTTACAGAGCCACTGTAAACGAAGGGACCAAGCAATGAATGCACAATGCTATATAAATGGACCATGGTTGTTGAATTTTGTAAATTGGTAACGACTTAATATTCAGACTGTAGTCTCTGAATTGATCTGTCAGCACAACGAAGCCTGTGATTTACATTTATCATGTTGCTATTCTGATCTTACAGCATTTCTCTAATTGGCTTGTTGGTCTTTACCAGATCACAAAACTAAAATGTCAAGATCCTTCAACATACTGCACGTACTGTGTTGCATCATTAAATTGTGTAGTGATTGTATTGTCAAGAATGGGCTTTGATGAATTCCTTTCCTGTTTGAAGAGATAATGATGTCTGCCATTACTTAGCAACCAATGGGGATGTCTTTAGAAATGCTCCTAGATTTCATTGCTGAGCTCTCTCTTGATGAAGGTGACTATTGTAATAGCACTGTCTCTGATCTCTGCTTTTCCTAATTTGTTCAAATTCCACGGCGCCTGAAACCAAATAAAAACAAAGAACAAGAATATTTTTGTGTGATTACTTTTCAACAGGACTTATAGTGACAAAACTGCCCGATCATTGACTGCATTGTGCCACCTGAATAAAAGGAAATACAGCCCTTCCTCAGCCAGTGCTCTACCCATTTCCTTAAACAGGCCATGGTCATGTATACTTCAACATACTGCATTTCTATTGGTAGCAGTGTGTCAGCAAAAATAGCATTTTATTTGCTCATTTGGAGGGTTTTGTCTTGTTTTTGAGGCATAGCTATAAATATTAATACACAAAATAATTTTGCAATATTTAGATTTTGTTTTACTGTAAAAATAGTTCACAATATTATTAAAACAAGATGAATTAGAAAAGGAAAACTGTTTAAGATATTAAGACTTGTTTTCAGACAATATATTCATCTTACTCAAGGGTGTAGAATTTAGTAGGAAGCTATACGAGTCCCAACCAATCTTCCACAACTATTAATTGTCCCTAGTAATAATTTAATAAAACATTTAAAATATATTTATATAACCACTGTTGTACATTTGTGTCTTCTGGTTTTTATTTCATACAATTAAAAATGAAAAATTTCATTCAAAAAAGAGAGGTTCGCATGCCCACTAGAAAAAGTTTGCGTGTGCATGAAATCTCGAAAAAAATGACGGAACTGTTCGCATGCTCAATCTTTGTCGTTTCTGTACAATGTCTGTTTTCCCATTCGCTTTATATTTTTTCCCATTCATAAGCAAAACGGTTTAGATTGTCAGAGGCGGACAAAGTACACAACTCCATCACTTGAGTGAAAGTACAGATACTGCTGGTCAAATATTACAAGAGAAAGTTGTAAAGACAGAATTTTACTTAAGTAAAAGTACTTAAGTACCAAAAGTAAATTTTCTTTTTTATGTCAATGCACTGTTTTATTATTGTTGTATGTAATACTTGAAATACCTCTGAAGCAACTTACAACATTACTGAATAAACTGACTAACTAGTAGTATCTTTGGAATAAAGAACTTTTAGAATGTTCCACACAGCTCTGACAGTGTGTGCACACATCTGTGTGTAGCCATTCATCCACATTTGAACAGAGTGGACAATGAAATTGCTGTAAATACAGAGTGATAAGCACTGGTGTCAAAAGTATTCACATTCATTACTCAGGTATAGAAGTATAGATACTAGGGTTTAAAAAGACTTCTGTAGAAGTTGAAGTATCAATTCAAGCTTTTTACTCAAGTAAAAGTGTAAAAGTACTGGTTTCAAAACTACTTAAAGTATAAAAGTAAAAGTAATGTAAGGAAAAAATGCCATTAAGGACAAAAGCTAATGCCGCGCCACAGAGGCCTATTGTGCACTACCCCACCTCCTCAAAAAAATGTTTTTCTAAAGGCCATAATGACTAATGTTATATTAAAATGTTAATGTTGAAAAATTTGGGATGCACTAGGCTACCTGTTTCAGCCGCATATATGCCCATTGAAAATGAACACATTTTAGTACAATGCAAATACATTAAAAAACCATGTACTACTGAGGATTAACGTGTTTCATGGAGTGGAAGATATGATGACTAGTTGCCTATAAGTATTGTAATGGTGCAAAAAGTCAAACTTCAGAGGCATGTCATCAATAACCTTTATTGGAATATAAATGTACATCCAAGCTTAGCTGCAGGAATCTGTGAGGGCAACGGACAAGAAAATCGGTGTACCCAGGGCAGGCTTAGTAACAATTACCCTTGTGTGGTTGTCTATATAGAATAAACATTAGTGCTGTCAAAATGAATGATTAATCCAAGTGATTAATCAAAAAATAAAAATAAAAAATAACTCATAATCCTCGAGTTCTCTTCTTAAGTCTCTGCCACGGACATCTTCATACTTGGCTACATACGTCTGCTATGTCCAGTGTTGGGGGTAACGAGTAACAAAGTTAGTATTTACTTATCACAACATTGTCAATAGCGTTGTCAATCGCAAACGCTAATTTATTCAAACGTCTTTCTACCGAACTACCTACTGTAGCTTAATTTGCGGAGGATGAAGAGAAAGCACCCGTTTGATAAATGAGCCAGTAGTGGAGAAATAATAACTTTTAAGAAATAATCTTTTTTGAGTAACGACCCCAACACTGGCTATGTCCTTGCTGGAGTGTGACGTGATTTGTGTCATGTGCAGGCAGTGTTGCCAACTTTTTTCAACGGAAAGTAGCTTAAGCCCGGCTCACACTGTGTGATTTTGGCCACGATTTGCTCGTCTGAGACAAATTTTGAAAATCCTAAAAGATTCCTATAATCCTAGGCTAAAATCTGTAATCTTTGATCGCTGGTTTGACATGTTCACCGACAGCCGATTAATGGCTGTTGCGATCAAATTTCACCTCCGACGAAGTTCTGTCAGTGTCAGAAGATTTGGCGCACAGTCCTGCAGTGTGACTACCCCTACGATGAATGTCAAACTGTCTCCGTTTTTCAAGACAAGCTATGAGCAGTATTAATGCTGGAGAATTATTCTATCAGCCATAAACTCCGGCGCTCCGTCCTCCGCTCACGGAATTCATCTGATATGTTGCTGACACTGGTTGCGCTGCTGTTTTCATGTGGGTGTGTAGAGCTGCATACACTATTCTTCTTAAATACGCCGGTATTGCCGCCGTTCATATACTTTTCATGATAGCCAACAGTTCGGTCCCGCGTGCAATGCAGTTCGTAGTCACTGGATGTGTCCGGACAAGTTTTCTTGTGCGCACCCGTTTTTAACTCGTCTTGACTGTCGTACAGTATGACATTAATGACAACTGAGATCCCACAGTGTGACATGATCATCATGTTCGTACAGTCTGACAAGTACAATCCTAAAGGACTTTTAAAAAATCGCACAGTGTGAGCCCGGCTTAAAGCCAGTTTGAAAAGTCGCTAAATGTCGCCAGATGACGTCATAATTTAGCTAATTAGCATATTCATGACGTCATCGCGTTGTATTGCCTTTTACATTTGTTTGCCTCTCTGTGCTCATACTGTATTTTAATTTAGCCAAATTCTCAATAAAACTGTTTTCATTAATATAATTTATTGTTTCTGTTGTCAGTCAACGGGATCAATATAAAATAGTGACTGAAATGTGGCCCTTTAAGACTACATAACCAGCTCTTCCTTCCAAGATGTTAATCTGCAAAAAAAATCCTGATTTATAATCGAGCCGTCGTCGTCTGATGAAATCAAATACACCTAACATAAGCAAAGACAAAAACAATTCCTGTGCCGTGTTTTCGGCTATATTTGCATGTAAAATTAGAGAAGCAACATCCTCTATTTTAACTGAAAGTGCTGCTCCACTCTGCCGCTCGATGAACAGAGCAGAGAGCAAGAGAGAGAGAGGGAGGTGTGCGCGCGCTGTGAAAGCAAGACCTCGCTCTCGCGCGGTAGTACCAGCGAGAGACTCTCAGTCAAAGAGACTCGCTAAGGTTTGTCCAAGAAGTCGCTAGATTTGTCGCTAGGCGCTTTTTTGGAAAAAAGTCGCTAGGGGGGTCTGAAAAGTCGCTAAATCTAGCGACAAAACAAAGTCGCTAAATTGGCAACACTGTGTGCAGGTGCGATGGATCGCGTACAAACCAATAGGGTGTCAGAATGGTATATGTTTTACTTCTCATCCAACCACAATCAAATTCACTCTATCCGGATGGCGCGATTTATCTGGATAGGTTTTTTTTTTTTTTTTTTTTTGAACGATGACAAGCCGGAATGAAAACAAGCCGAAATGAAATAGGAGTAACGAGGCTATTTTTAAAATGTAAGGAGTAGAAGTAAAAAGTCGGCTGAAAAATAATTACTCCAGTAAAGTATAGATACCCAAAATTTCTACTTAAGTAAGGTAACGAAGTATTTGTACTTCGTTACTTGACACCTCTGGTGATAAGGAAGAAAAAAATCAAACCTGCTTTTAAAACCCAGCAACACAACTGTAGCTGTATAACTTTACAACAGCAACACTGCTTTAACAAAAAAGCCAAACAGCAAGACTTATTTGACATCAAAACAAACATTTCAAAAATGCTGTCTAATGGCTCTCGCAGTACTTTGATGTCACACACAGAACGGCCTGTGCAGTGCTGCTTCAAGTCCAACACCTGTGTTTTATTAGGAGTTCACAACAGTGCTTCTGTGGCTTTATAGTTAATATTTTCACTAACACAATTGAGCAAAATCACTGCAGGGGCGGATCTACCGGGGTGGCACGGGGTGGCAACTGCCACCCTAAGAAAAAGCTGTGCCATACCCCACCTGCCACCCCAGAATTATCACAGAATAAAATATAAATGTAAGCAGTATTTCATGTGCTACTTTTCAGCCGCGGCGATGACAGCGTAACGGAAAATAATGGGGAAAAAAACAAGTCTTTCACTAAACTGTGCACGATGGTTGCACGCGCACGCAGCGCGCCCAGTGTAGTCGGAGTCGGCTTCATTAACAAATGACTCTTATGAACCGGTTCTTTTTGAGTCAAAAAAACAAAGCCCAGCCCATTCACTAACGAATTGTTTTTACATTTGTTCGTGAATCAGATACTGTTTATCGGTTTATTCAGAAGTCCTCTGAGAAATCTAATCCCGTCCGGATATGTCAGAGATTCATCCCGTAAATTAATTGTTTGGTGATCTGATTCTCCGACCGCTCGCTCCACTTTCATCGTGGATATAATAGTTAGGCCTTTCTGCCATATCGGACGAAACAATAACATGAAATCAGTAAGAAGTTGCCGATCACGAAAACTAATAGCAGGGTTAGGTAAGAATCTTATTGCCGTTTTCTCTATTGTTAACATAATATAACTGATTTTAGTTGGCCCATTTTCCCAAACCATTAATTCAGTTCTCAAAACAAAGACACATTTCTCAAAAAGTTTAACAATGAGTAAGTTAAACATTAGGTCAAGGGTCACCAAGCTCGGTCCTGGAGGGCCGGTGTCCTGCAGAGTTTAGCTCCAACCCTAATCAAACACACCTGAAGCAGCTAATCAAGGTCTTACTAGGTATACTTGAAACTTCCAGGCAGGTGTGTTGAGGCAAGTTGGAGCTAAACTCTGCAGGACACCGGCCCTCCAGGATCAAGTTTGATGACCCCTGCATTAGGTAGTAAAATTGATGACACCAATTAGAATCTCTGCATCCTAACAATGGAGAGAGGAGAGCTGAACGAATAATATGCATGGGTTTTATACTTACACATTCAGTATAATTACAGTACAGTACCATTACATTAGATGGTGGAAATTTCACTATTCTATATGTACAGTAAACTGTAGCACATGTTGTACACCTTCAAACGTGTGACTGTCAAATTTTATTAGTAACCATTTTTTATGTTTACTGCATGTTTGCAGAACTGAGAAATGACTGCCTAGAGATATAGCTAGTCTTGTGTCAGGAGACCAGGAAACTGCTATAGTGCTGTATACTGTAATGAAATCTGACCAAATGTGCAGAGGATGCTGAATTTACTTTTTTTATTTTATTTTTTACTGTACTGTATTGTGGTGCATACCAAGTTCATATACAATTCTTATGTATTTGAACTTTTCTTGTGTTTTTCATCTACTGCAAGATTACTTTACAGTAGTAAAATGAAAATGATCTGTTCCCAAAAGTTAATTGCTGAATTATTATTATTATTATCTGTAATTTAAGTTATGTTGTATACTCTAACAGACATTGAGCTGCAAAAATAATTCCTGAATCCTAATAAGAGTTTTTTGTTAAGTGTTATTGATCTCATGAGTGTTCACTGGGCAGGAAAGTCATCTGTGTGTAAGCATTTAAGAATACCTGTAATAACTAAATTGAAAAGTTTGAAAGACAAATTTATACTGGCTTGTCTTAAAGTCTTGTTTAAAAAACATAAATGATTTGGTCAGTTAGATGTTCTAGATGTTTGCTTAAGTGTTGCTAGTTGGTTGCTAGGATATTCTGGGGTGTTGCTAGACTATTGATAGTGTGTTCTGGGTGATTACAGACATTCCCACCTAACAGAAAATCAAACATTGTTTTCAAAACTGATCCAGTTTCAATGCTTTGATATTATTGTATTTCTTTCTAATGTTAGGAAATTGAAAAGTGTTACTCTTAAACTTGCACTAAAACGTGATTTATACCATCTAAGTAGCCTATATGTAATATGAATAGAACCGCATGTCTTCTTTAATGATATGAGCTCAGAAACATTTATAACCTGTTGAAGTTTTTTATATTGTGTATTGACTTGGTGCCATGATGGATATTGAAATGTTGTTATTTATTTTTCATTTTAAATAGTATAGATGATTACTTAATGGTAAGGCAATATTTGTGAACACAACTGTGCATGTCAGACAATAAACCCCCCAAAACTATGCATGGGGGCTTGCATTGGTGTTGCCACCCCTCATAGACCCCATACCACCCCTTTGCCACCCTAAAAAATATTTTCTAGATCCGCCCCTGAAAATCAGACAATATTGTGTCTAATATATACCACAATATTAACTTATTATTGAATTGTTGTAAATAAATATCACATTTACAACTGGCCAGTGTTCAAAAAATGCTGGGAAATCACTTCATGTAGCCCTACAAGAGTGATTACAGCAACTGTCTGAAAAAAAGAAAGTCATGTTTTAGAGAAGAAAAAAAACACCCACTGACTTTCAAAGCTGCTACATGACTTTCTACTTCGAGGACCTTGATAGAAATGTAGTGGAGTGAAAAAAAGTACAATATTTGTCTTTCAAATGTAGTGAAGTTAAAGTCATAAGTTTCCAGAAAAAATAATACTCAAGTAAAGTACAGTTACTCAAAAAGTGTACTTAAGTACAATACTCAAGTAAATGTACTTAGTTACTGTCTGCCTCTGTAGATTGTCTTGCATGTGGGAAACTTGGTCTGGTATGCACGCGAATGCTGTTTTTATTTCTGGTAAATGTTTCTGTACCAGGACTTCCGGTTCCCGGACGCGAATGGAGTAGACGCGTCTACCTCGTGGTCCCTATATAGATTTTTTTTATTTTCAGTTAACAATCTTCTACCAGTTTAATATTTTTGAATGTAATTGGAAAATATATTTAACACTTAAGAAAGCAGAACATGGCTAAATCAGCCAAACAAGCAAAGAAAGATACTACTGCCAAAGACGATGCGCCTGCGGCTCACACCTGTTACGGGGTTGACGAGACGTGAGACAGGCGGATCCATTCGCAAGGCTTTATTATAATACATGGTCAATACAGGCAGGGTCGGTCAGTAGCAAACAGGTATGGCATGGGCAAGACACAAGAATAATCCAAGGCAAGCGTGGGTCGGAGATCGGCAAACTTAATCCAGAGGGCAAGGCAGAGAGAATAAACTAGACAACACGGGCAGGAATCAAACACGGGAAGACAGACTAAGGATACTAGGTAAACGCTTTGTATGTAGACTGGCTAACAATACTCGGCAGAGTGTGAGAGAATGTCCATGGATTAAATAGTGCGTGGGTGTGTGTGTGATTGGGTGATGGTGATTGTGAGATTGTTTACAGGTGCGTGCGTGATTAATGGTGAACAGCTGTGTGGGTGCAGTGGATGATGGGAAATGTAGTCCTTAGTGTGATCTGTGACTGACTGGGTGGTGTGAAAGTCCATGTGAAGGGTGAGTGACCTCTAGTGGTGAATGACTGGAAGTTCATGGCTTGGATTTGTGACATAGCCCCCCCCCCCAAGGAGCGGCTTCCAGAAGCTCCTAAAAGATCCAGGGTGGAGCGGGCGGAGCAGGAGCCCACCGGGGCGGAGCGGACGGACCTGGAGCCCACCGGGGCGGAGCGGACGGACCTGGAGCCCACCGGGGCGGAGCGGACGGACCTGGAGCCCAACGGGGCGGAGCGGACGGACCTGGAGCCCAACGGGGCGGAGCGGACGGGACCGGAGCCCAACGGTGCGGAGTAGATGGGACTGGAGCCCTCCAGGGCGGAGCGGACGGAGCTGGAGCCCGCCAGGGCGGATCAGAGGGGACCAGAGCCCCCCAGGGCGGAGCAGACGGAACCGGAGCCCCCCAGGGCGGAGCAGATGGACCTGGGACCCACCAGGGCGGAACAGACGGGACCAGGACCCACCGCAGGGAAGCAAACTGGGCAGGTAGCCCTGACAGCACCTGGAAGTAGAGGAGAACAAGGACAAACAACACAGGGAGAGCAGAGACAGACAACACTGAGAGAACAGAGACAGACAAGACAGGGAGAGCCTTCCTAGTCTCAGGAGCCGTGGCAGAGCAGATCTGGGAATCACAGGCGGCCTCCATAGCCGTGCCAGGGCAGGACAGGAAATCCCAGACGGCCTCCGTAGCCATGACTGGGCCGGACAGGGAATCACCGACAGCCTCCTTAGCCGTGTCAGGACAGGGCGAAAGTTCATAGACGGCCTCCGTGGCCGGGACAGGACAGGGCGAGAGTTCGTAGATGGCCTCCGTGGCCAGGACAGGACAGGGCGTGAGTTCATAGACGGCCTCCTTAGCCGTGACAGGACAGGATGAGAGCTCACAGACGGCCTTTATAGCCGTGACATGACAGGGTGAGAGTTCATGGATGGATACCACCGACACCTCTGGAGGTTCTGCAGCTAACGCCGCCACCTCTGGAGGTTCTACGGTGATACCAGGACCGGGTGAGAGTCTATTGCTGGGCGCCACCACCTTACCAGGGGCTGAGACGAGCACCACCGCTTGGGGAGGTTCTGCGGCCGATGCCTTCCCCTGGGGCAGTACCGTGGTGGTGTACGTGGCCCAAATGCAACATAGTGCTATCCCCACCCTGGGGAGCGCTTCAGACAGGGTAATCAGTTCATAGACAGGAGGGTCAGCGTGAGTGGATTTGGGGATGCCAGCGGCGCGTACAGACACCAGTGGGACATCCCTCACACTAGACATCAGACTGGGGTACTGAAAGACTGACCTTGATGAACTGGGTGCAACAGACAGGGCATGACGAGATTCTGGCAGATCAACTGAGACGTGCTGTGACTCTGGCGGAGCAGCTGAGACGTGCTGTGACTCTGGCGGAGCAGCTGAGACGTGCTGTGACTCTGGCGGAGCAGCTGAGACGTGCTGTGACTCTGGCGGAGCAGCTGAGACGTGCTGTGACTCTGGCGGAGCAGCTGAGACGTGGCGTGACTCTGGCGGAGCAGCTGAGACGTGGCGTGACTCTGGCGGAGCAGCTGAGACGTGGCGTGACTCTGGCGGAGCAGCTGAGACGTGGCGTGACTCTGGCGGAGCAGCTGAGACGTGGCGTGACTCTGGCGGAGCAGCTGTGACGTGGCGTGACTCTGGCGGAGCAGCTGTGACGTGGCGTGACTCTGGCGGAGCAGCTGTGACGTGGCGTGACTCGTGACGATCAACGGTGGCTTGGCTTGACTTGTGATGATTAGCTGTGCTTTGGCTTGACTTGTGACGATCAACTGTGGCTTGACTTGACTTGTGACGATCAACTATGGCTTGGCTTGACTTGTGACGATCAACTGTGGCTTGGCGTGACTCACGGAGATCACTGGTGGTTTGGCCTGACTCGTGATGATCAACTGTGGCTTGGCTTGACTCATGACGATCAACTGTGGCTTGGCTTGACTCACGGAGATCACTGGTGGCTTGGCTTGACTTGTGATGATCAACTGTAGCTTGGCTTGACTCACGGAGATCACTGGTGGCTTGGTTTGACTCGTGATGATCAACTGTGGCTTGGCTTGACTCATGACGATCAACCGTGGCTTGGCTTGACTCACGGAGATCACTGGTGGCTTGGCTTGACTTGTGATGATCAACTGTAGCTTGGCTTGACTCACGGAGATCACTGGTGGCTTGGTTTGACTTGTGATGATCAACTGTGCTTTGGTTTGACCTTTTAACATCGGCTGTGACCTGACTTGGCTTCTTAACCTCAGTTGGGACTTGACTGGGCTCTTTAACAGTAGCGATGATCTGACTTGTCTCTTTAACAGCAGCGGTGACTTGACTTGACTCTTTAACAGCAGCGGTGACTTGACTTGACTCTTTAACAGCAGCGGTGACTTGACTTGACTCTTTAACAGCAGCGGTGACTTGACTCTTTAACAGCAGCGGTGACTTGACTTGACTCTTTAACATCAGCTGGGAACTGACCTGGCTTGTGATTGGCCGCAATGCCGCTACGGGGTGTTGTTGTTGCCGCCATTTTGTGAGCGTGATCTAGCGTGGCTGTGTCCACACAATTGGGTGCGGTGTCTCGTTCCTCCGCGACCCCCACAGTGAACGAAGAGCCAACACATAGCAAAGCATAGTCCAGAAACTGACTGAGAGATGAACGGGGACCCTCACGGATTAGCTGTGACTTCAGCGGCTGATTAATGCCCTCACAAAAGAAGTCTATGAGTACACAGTCCGGCAGATCAGAGAAATGGGCGAGGTCTAAATATTCTTGTATATAATCCTCGAGTGGTCGAGAGCCCTGCTCGAGGTGTAACAACATCCTTGCAATGTCCATACCTGGCCAATATCCACATGAAAAGCCGCTGGATCCTTTTGGGGCCGAGTATTCTGTTACGGGGTTGACGAGACGTGAGACAGGCGGATCCATTCGCAAGGCTTTATTATAATACATGGTCAATACAGGCAGGGTCGGTCAGTAGCAAACAGGTATGGCATGGGCAAGACACAAGAATAATCCAAGGCAAGCGTGGGTCGGAGATCGGCAAACTTAATCCAGAGGGCAAGGCAGAGAGAATAAACTAGACAACACGGGCAGGAATCAAACACGGGAAGACAGACTAAGGATACTAGGTAAACGCTTTGTATGTAGACTAGCTAACAATACTCAGCAGAGTGTGAGAGAATGTCCATGGATTAAATAGTGCGTGGGTGTGTGTGTGATTGGGTGATGGTGATTGTGAGATTGTTTACAGGTGCGTGCGTGATTAATGGTGAACAGCTGTGTGGGTGCAGTGGATGATGGGAAATGTAGTCCTTAGTGTGATCTGTGACTGACTGGGTGGTGTGAAAGTCCATGTGAAGGGTGAGTGACCTCTAGTGGTGAATGACTGGAAGTTCATGGCTTGGATTTGTGACAACACCGAGGTTAGCATGTCAGCCTTGACAAGTTTATTGGAAGAGCACAGAGCCGCTCTTTCTACTGAATTTAAAACTGCTTTAATGTCTTTGGAGGCGAAATTTGATCTCGTCCAAGCTGCGGTGTCGGACCATGGTTCACGAATATCATCACTAGAATCTAATGCAGACCTCGTCAGCGAGCAAATTCAATCGTTGGAAACGATATGTGCCGAGCTAACGGAGAACTATACTAAGCTCAAGGCCAAAACGTCTGATTTGGAGGGCCGCAGCCGGTGTAACAATATCAGGATTATTGGCCTACCGGAACCCGTCGAGGGCCCTCGACCCACTGTGTTCTTTTCGGAGATGCTGTCGGAAGTTATGGGCAAACAGGTTCTGTCGTCTCCTCCGGAACTCGACAGGGCGCATCGAGCTCTTGTGGCTAAGCCAAAGCAGGGAGGGAAGCCGAGAGCGGTTATAGTTCGTTTTCATCGGTACCAGATTAAGTAGGCGGTGATGCGAGAGGCTCGTAAGAGGTCAAGCCGATCGCTATTTATGACGACTACAGTCCAGAAGTCCTGGAGCAGCGCACTCAATATCGTGGGGTAATGGTAGAGCTCTACTCTCTGGGATTTAAACCGTCCCTTCTATTCCCCGCGAGATTGAGGATTATGACCAAGGAAGGCGAACAAAAGCTGCTTGCATCGGTGGATGAGGCCAATAACTTTTTAACAGCTCACCGTAACGCCTCTTAAAAGGTAACATTGGTCGTTTGGTTGACTTCACCGGTGGATTTATATAAGCCGTTTATTTTATTTTCCATATTGTTTATGTCGTGAGATAGCCGGCTGTACATCGACTTTACAACACCGGGCGTTTTTGGGACTTCTGAACGTTAAAGGATGGTTTGCTGTTCACCTGTAAAGTTTTGAGTCAAGTGGACATTTCTGTTGTCTTAAATATTTCTATTTCTAAGTTCTACAGACTTCAAACATTTCTATGTGTCAAATGGAAATTTTTCTTTTGACTTTGTGCTGTTGCGTCTGATCTGATTGCTCCTGTTGAGTAAGATAGGTTAAATGCACTAAATCGCATGTCTTTTTTTTCTGATTACAGTTTTTGGCTGTTCTAGGGAAAACTCTTGTCTTTCTCTACGTTTTCACTCATTTTGGTTTACTCTGATTATTTTATTTGAATGGATCGCCATGCCATGGCTCTACTCATATGTTAGGCCTACTACTTGATGTGTTAATTATATGTCTCATGTTGAGGAAATTTTGTTTTAAGGGACGGAGACTATATAAGGTAAGGAGAAATAAGGAAGTGTGTAAAAGACTCAGTTGTTGTTTTTGAAGGTAGTTTTGTTGTTATCGTAATGTTTTCTGGGGGTTGGGTTGATTTGGTGGGAGGGTTGGAGATTTCTATGGGGTGGCGTTATGCTGGCTTTACATCTTCTGTGATTGGTGTTTCTTTGTTGTTTTTTGGTTTCATTTTTGTAATTTCCTGTATTCACAATTTTCATTCACAATCCTCTAATGTCTATATTAATGGGTAGAGAGTTGAGATTTATGAGTTGGAATGTAAAGGGCTTAAATCATTTGGTGAAGAGAAACAGAGTTCCTGCTCACTTTCGACAGCTCAAAGTAGAGGTTGCCTTCCTGCAAGAAACCCATTTACGTAGTACTGACCAATCTCGCCTCAACTGTAGGTGGAACGGGCAGATTTTTCACTCTTCATTTCAGGGAAAGGCAAGAGGTGTAGCTATTTTGATTGATAAAAATTTACCCTTTGTTCCAAATGATATTATATCAGATAAGAATGGACGTTATATAATTGTCTCAGGCACTTTATGCAATAAGAATTTAATTTTAGCTAATTTTTATGCCCCTAATTTTGATGTCAGTTTTTTCAAACATGCTCTCTCTCTCTTCTTCCTGATCTAAATTCTCATTCTCTTATACTTGGGGGAGACTTTAATTGCTGTCTTGACCCGGTGTTGGACCGCTCATCTTCTAAACCATGTGCCCCAAGTAAATCCTCTATTTACCTAAAAAGTTTTTTTTCTGAATATGGCCTATCTGATGCATGGCGATTTCTGAATCCCCAAAAAAGAGAATATTCCATCATTCTTACTCTCGGATTGATTATTTCATCTTGGATAATGCCCTAATTTCTAGAGTTCAATCCTGTGCATACCAAAGTATTATCATATCGGACCATGCTCCTCTTATTCTTGACCTGACTTTTGTTAATTTGTCTTCCCATCGGAGGAACTGGTGTTTCAATACTTCACTTTTGGCGGATGAGAATTTTATTTCCTTTATTGCGGACCAGATTTCTTTTTTTTTGAGCGTTAATAAATCACCGGATGTTTCAGACTCCGTAGTGTGGGAGGCTCTTAAGGCCTATATAAGAGGCCAAATTATTTCGTATGCCACTACTAAAAGAAAAAAATCCAAAGAAAAGCAAATATCTCTTGCTAATGAGATTTCTAGGTTGGATGAACAATATGCTAAGTCGCCCACACCAGATCTGTATAAGAGGCGTCTTAAATTGAAGTCAGAGCTTGATTTACTTTCGACCAATGAGATAGAGGGCCTTTTGAGGAGAACCAGGAGTGTTTTTTATGAAAGAAATCTGGAAAAGTATTGGCTAACCAGTTGCGCGGGTTCCAGGCAAAACAAATTATAAGTGGTCTTCGTTTGGATAATGGAGAGATAACAACTGATCATAGTGCTATTAATGAAAAGTTTAGAGATTTTTATTCTACTTTGTATACTGCTGACTCTTTTCTGCGGGGGGATGTTGAAGACTTTCTTGGTCGATTAAATGTCCCCACCTTATCATCTGATGTCCGTAACCTTTTAGAAGAACCAATCTCACAGGAGGAGGTGATAGCTGCCATTACCTCCCTACAATCTGGGAAATCTCCAGGACCTGACGGCTTTCCGTCAGAATTTTATAAAAAATTCTCTGTACAGCTTGCTCCTTTTCTGACGACTGTTTTTTCTGAGTCTTTTAAGTCTGGAACTCTTCCTCCAACTTTAAATCAAGCATGTATCTCTTTATTGCTTAAAAAGGATAAGGACCCTTTGGATTGTGCTTCATATAGGCCCATTTCTTTGCTTAACTGTGATGTAAAAATTTTAGCGAAGGTTCTTGCCTCAAGGCTTGAAGATGTTCTCCCCACCGTCATCTCTCCTGATCAAACTGGGTTTATAAAGAATCGTCAGTCTTTTTTTAATATTCGCCGTTCACTTAATGTAGTTTATTTTCAGCATCAGTCTGTTCCAGAATGTGTCGTCTCTTTGGACGCCGAGAAGGCGTTCGACAGGGTGGAGTGGGAGTATCTTTTTTTAGTTTTGGAAAAATTTGGATTTGGTCCGGCCTTTCTCTCTTGGATTAAATTACTTTATAGCGCTCCCTCCGCTGTAGTCCTGACCAATGGTCTATCTTCTCAACCTTTTAACTTGCATCGCGGAACCCGGCAGGGCTGCCCATTGAGCCCATTATTATTTGCCCTTGCTATTGAGCCTTTAGCAATTGCTCTACGCGAGTGTCAGCAGATTACTGGAATTACACGTGGGGAGGCCGTGCATAAAGTAACTCTATATGCAGATGATCTATTGCTTTTTATTTCTAACCCACAGACTTCTTTGCCTGCAGCTCTAACCTTACTTGAGAATTTTGGTCAGCTCTCTGGCTACAGGCTTAATCTACATAAAAGTGTTTTTTTTCCGATTAATAAAGATTTGCAATTACAGTACTCCAACATACCACTGAAGATAGTTAAAAATAAATTCACTTATCTTGGTGTCTGTATCACTCGCCAGCATAAACATCTTTTTAAACATAATTTTGGTATGCTTCTTGAACGAATTAAGAAGGATCTTTCTAAATGGTCTCCTTTAAAGATTTCTCTCATTGGACGCATTAATTCCATTAAGATGGTGGTGCTTCCTAAATTTCTTTATTTTTTTCAGTGTTTACCTCTTTTTATTCCTTTGTCATTTTTTAAATCTCTGGACTCTGTTATCTCTACTTTTATTTGGAATGGTAAAACATCCTCGTTTGCGTAAATTATACCTTCAGAGGCCTAGACGAGATGGTGGTATGTCCCTGCCTAATTTTAAGTTTTACTACTGGGCAGCTAACATACGAAATACACTGTATTGGTGGCATTATCACCTTCTACCTAATAAACCATCCTGGGTGGACATGGAATTACATGCCCATAAGCACATTTCCCTTCCAGCACTTCTTGCAACCAAACTACAGTTAATTTCTTATACTTTTGTCGATTGCCCAGTGGTGAAACACTCGCTGAGAATTTGGACTCAATTTAGGAGATCATTTGGTTTCAAGGATCCTTCTCTTCTTAGCCCTGTTGCCCGTAATCACTTTTTCTTACCTTCAATGCAGGGTGGGTCGTTTAGGAGTTGGTCTGACAAGGGGATAACATGCTTTAAAGATTTATTTATCGATAATTTATTTGCTTCTTTTGAACAGTTAGTGTCACACTTTGGTCTTACTAAATCAGATTTCTTTAGAGTCTTGCAAGTAAGAGATTATATTAGGTCATTTTTATCTCATTTTCCAGTGATCCCTCCTGAAAATTCTTTGGATAGTTATCTTTCGTGTAACATATTAGCTAAGGGCTCAATTTCCATAATCTATAATTTAATGATAAATCAGGCATCTTCCTCTTTAGACAATATCAAGAGAGCTTGGGAGGAAGACCTTGGCGGTCCACTCTCGGATGACACATGGAACTGTGTTCTTAAACAGGTTAATTCGTCATCCATGTGTGCTCGGCACTCTCTTATTCAGTTTAAAGAAGTACACAGAGCTCATATATCCAAAGTTAAATTAGCCCAAATGTTTCCTGGTACTAGCTCTTTGTGCAATAGATGTCAGTGTGCTGAAGGTACTTTAATACACATGTTCTGGACATGTCCCAAACTAGAGCATTTCTGGCGGTCAATATTTAACACCCTTTCTGTGGTTCTTCAGTGCAGATTAGAACCAGAACCACTTGTGGCAATGTTTGGAGTCGCTCCAGAGGAGTTACAGCTGTCAGCATCAATGTGTAAAATTCTTGCCTTTTCCTCTGTTAGCACGTAGAGCCATTCTATTAAAATGGAAGAATCCTCTCCCACCCACACATATTCAGTGGATAAGAGAAACAATGTCTTGTCTATACCTTGAAAAGATAAGGTACTCATTAAGAGGATCGGGAAAACAATTCTTTAAGATGTGGCAACCTTTCATTGATTATGTTGACAATTTTAAATAATACCCTTTTATTGATTTTAATTTACTTTTTGTTTTTTTTGTATTTTATCTATTTATTTCCCTCTTTTCCCTGTTGTAGACATTTATATGTATGCACTGATTTTTTTTTATTGATTTTTTTTATATATATATAATTACTATCATCATCATCATCATTATTAGTATTATTATTATTTTTATTTATTTATTTTTAAACCTGTAATTATTTTCTGAATTATTGGACAGCATGAGCGCTACTCTGGGGATTTGTTGGTAAGGGTTGGGGGATTGTTAAATGTGATGTATATTGGAAAAAATCAATAAAAATATTAAAACCAAATGTTTCTGTACCAGAGCTAGGCTCTGTAGATTTATGCTTACAAGAAGAAATAAAAAACAAATTTAAAATGAGGTAACAAAATACACTTAATCCAATTTATATTCTTTGAAAACAAGTCTCATATAATACATGTTGTTGTTGTAGGACTGTCTGACTCGGACTGACAAATGGTCAGCAGGCACAGATCAAGGTAGGTGCTAAACACAGTACAACAAACTGCTGTTGAATTATATCAGCCACTTTGTTCGCAGATCTTTAGGGCAGATAAATTGTAAATCACTTAATCAGGATTAAATGGAGGCTTAAGTTACGCTTGGGGAAAAGCTAATGATCCTCAGGTCGAAGGTGGTGTTCACCTTTTTGATTTTTATTTCACATAGCATAAGTTGGCACAACAAAATCTAACTTTTCAACATAATTTTTAATGCTCATTTTCTTATCCATATTTCTCTTGCTTGCTTTTAGTCTCTTCTTTTCATGACTGAATGACTGATATACAATGTCACATTCTTTTGAACCTGCCTGAACATACACACACACACACACACACACATATACACACATACAAAGCCTCGTGACCCTTTTGCTGTTGTCATGGAAACCTCACCCTGCAAACCCTTCCTGTCTTCACCCTAGAGATGTCTCTTGAGTCACGTGACACCACATATTTTAGTCCCGCCAAAGACCTATTAGGAGAGGATTTACCTCTCATATGCAGTTTATTCGTAAAGGGCAACGACTCATAATTTCCATCTTGAATTAAAACAACAAATCATTAAGTAATTTACTCTATGACTCATACATTCATAACACATTTGTGTCTGCTTTACTGCCAATATTTTAGTGTTTTATTATTGCTTCCAAATTTGCGCAAACCAGTGTCTATTTCGGTATCTTTGTGACAGTGTGCACATTCTCTCTCACAGTCTGCCAGGCCAACACTGTCTGTGACTGGTGTGTTGTTTAGCCCTATACAGTTATAGAGCCACAACTGAATGGCGTTCAAGCTGTTCCTGCAGCTGTGAGGTGTCGATGCAATCTCAAGCCAGTGAGAATCAAAATCTCAAACCTGAGATTAATTTAATCAAAAACAGGGTACATTTAGGTGCTTATAATAGGCACTTTTACATGGCTCTGATCACACAAGTATAGATAAAGGGGATGTGTCAGGGATCACTTTGATTGATTGTGTGATGCACATGCCACCTTAAACCATTTAAAGGCTTTTGATATTCACACAGTGAGTCTGATTCAGAGCAAAAGAGCATTTAGAGAAGATTAGATTAATGGTAATTTAACCGAGACCCAATTAGCATCTTATCAGATCATTTATATTTTACGTGGAAACTAAACATCTCTGTGTATGTTAGTATCACAGCATTACTGAACTGCTTTTATTCTTTCAATATATATATATATATATATATATATATATATATATATTTTTTTTTTTTCCAAATATTTTAAAACATATAGCGAAATATAGAAATATTTTATACACAAAGAAATATATATAAAAAAATAAATAAATAAATAACAAATTAAAGTACCTTTTCAAATAAAAATTTATTTCAAACTATACCAAATATTTGTTTATAAGATACTGAATACAGTGAAGTCAGTGATGTATTTTATCACATTATCATATGTATTCTCTCTCTCTATATACATATTAATTGTATCACTGAACTACTTCAAATTAGAAATATAGTTACAAAAAATATTTTCAAGATAGAAAAACATTTGTTTGTTTTATTATTGACTTTTGTATTTTGACTTCTATAAAGTCATTTTAGCTTGCATCACTCTTTCAATACCGCATGTTCCTGCTGGTTTCATCCTTGGTTTCATATTTGAATCAAACGCTCAACTCCGGTATAGTGTCCTGATTTATTGCTTTATTACAGGCGTTTAAGTAAATGTTATTTATGATGTTTGGGAATGGCGAAGGAATAGATTAGAGCATCCAGCTTTGACGAGTCTTTATTTATTTTTATGTGTAATCTTCCGTCGGAACTCAAATAGCTTTTTAAAAATCCTTTTTTTATCTCAAGGGTCCCATTTTCTCTTGCTGTGTCTAAGAGAGAGAAATTGTTTTAGATTTTATGAAAGTGCAATTGTATTTATTAAGAACTGGCAAACCTAAACAGAGCCATTGTCATGGGTAGAGCTGAGGAGATCTGTATATTATCTTCTGCAGTCTTCTGGAAAGTCCATTGTGACTGTGGTATTGCAGTGAACACATGAGCACACCTGCATTGCATTTGTCACTGGCAGATTAATGTAAGTCTGTCTGGAGCTCAGTTCCAAAACCTAGTGCCGAGTTAACAGTGCAATACTCTAATAAGCATACACATTCCTGTAGCACACAAATTCAATAAAATAAAATCATTATATATATATATATATATATATATATATTAAATAGTTTAGAAAAATAATAATTCTAATATATATATATATATATATATATATATTAGAATTATTATTTTTCTAAACTATTTTACAGTATATTTCAGAGGACAGATTGCAGTGCATTATGGGATTGCCTTTAACACAAATGATACAAGCTGCATAAGGTGCGTATGCAATAGCTACATTTGACTGGATTCTTATTTCCATTTCATGGTATTGTGGTGTTGCATTAATGAATGGGGCATCTGATCTTTGGCTCCTGATATATTGCTGGCTGTACAGTTCTGCCCCAATCAATAACAACCCCTTTCTCCTCTTTTGCCTCTCTTTGTTGTACCTGTCCTGTATTGATTTAATACACTAAAATGTACACTGTTCTTGAACAGGATCAAGGACAGTGCAGCTGAGATCATTTTCCATTGGTAATGCAGCCTGCATCATATATTGTAAATAATTTCTGTAATGATTAGCAAGAAGCATTTATTTTTGTAAATAATGAAACCTGACTGCGTTAAATAAGATAATTTTCACGTTTAATTTCTTTGCTTATTCTTTTTTTCTATTTAAAAGCTCAAAACTAGGGTACTAAACCCTACAGTTTCATTCCGCTAGAGTGGATGTCTTAGAATTTTTTTTCGTTGCATTACTACAGAACAACCACAGATCAGATAATAACACTCCAGTCCAGTGATCCATTCTGGCCTGCTTTAGCTGTCGGAATAAAAAGGAATACAAGATTATCTCTGAGGAATAAATCAAGGATGCTTCTCTAACCCAGGGGTTTTCAACCTGTGGGGGCGCCCCCCTGGGCACCTGTCAAGGGGGGCGCGAGCATCAATTAATTCAGAGACATTGCCTTGAAGATTTATGAATACGAGCTTTCAAATCTTTAGCCATCCGCTAGGGGGCAATCTGACTCCCGCTGTTAGGCGACAGTGAGAATGGTGTAAAATGATTTACGGTTAGTCATGTCAGAAATCCAACCACGGATTGGCATGTTGTTATCTCAGAAACAGGCTCAGCCATCACATTGAATCAGGTAAACTGGTTATATATTTATGTTTCAGTATAATTACGCACGCTATACCAGGCAGGGGTGGTTAAACCCTTTTTAGGTGGGTTTCAGCCCCCCAAAACTATCTTAACTTTTCTTGAAGTTTTCCTCAAGAAAGTTTTTAATTCTCACGTGTTTTAAGTCTTGTCAATTTAAACAAAGTCATTTTAAGCCCAAGACATCTCAACGCGGTACTCACGCGCTGTGACAGAGCGTTTCTGCGCGCACAAACAGATAGCCTTCACATATCGCGTCTTTTGCGCGCTCAAGTTCGTTATTTCAAATGTAGACGCGCGGTATGCGCGCTCATAATGGAAGCGACGCGGTCGTTTTTTCCAGGCGCGTCCGCGCCGCATCGAGATAAAAACATCTCAACTTTTCAGAATGCCGCAAGCGCACAGCAGGTCATGTGACAAGAACCAACCAATCAGCTTCATCCTTTCACGTAACAACATTGAAAGCTCAGCCAAGATGAAGGAACAGCTGATCATAGCTGTACGTGGATAGTCATTTTTAAATAAATATAGTAGCAGAGCTACTGCAATCGATTTTTAGTGCTGGAAATCCATTTTATTCTTTGCTGAAACTTCCACGTCTTCAAGGAGAGCGCAGTTCATGGTTGCTTAGCAATGGCAGACGCCAGGGGAGCGCAAGCTACAGAGTGCTTTGAAAAGAAGGAGAAAGCGACGCGTCTAGCGTTTTCCACGCGTTTTTAGGCGCGACATGTGAACAGCCCCAGACAGCAGGTGAATACCAGTGGCTGTCCTGAGGAGGATCCTCGTAAGCACAGTCGGTTGTTTCAAGTGAACGTAAACAGTAAAGTAAATGTCAAATGTACATCAGTACAACGGATCCGTGCATTTCTTGTGTAAATAATGTTAATCAAAAAGAGCAAAAGAAAAATATTTTTTCTTGGGGGGGGGGGGGGGGGCGCGAGTGAAATTAGACAAACTTGGGGGGGTGCATGTCCTAAAAGGTTGAAAACCCCTGCTCTAACCCTCAGTTTGAAGTTCTCACAATAAATAACAAGACACGCCAGTGATCTGAAGACATCTCAAGCTGATGAAGTGTGTGGGAGTGTATTGTGTGTGAAGAGGAAGGGGAGGTTTGCATATGGCATGCTAGCCTCCTTCACCACCCCCTTTTTCTTAATTTATCCCTCCATCAATGCATCTGCACTTTTCTTTTTGCATTTTATGTCTGATTATGCATGCAGTTTCCCATTTAATTCTCATTACCTTATTCCAGACCAACAACGTTTGGCACAAATCTCTAGACCTGTTGTTATGTGTCTTATCTAGGCACTAAATCCTCCCTGTTCTCTCTATTCAGGGTTTTTGTCTTTGTATCTTTTGCCCTTTCTCATTGCCTGCCATTTATTCTGTCCTGCGGCAGTTGTTATCATCATCCTCTCTGAGATACACCTTTCTTCTTCATAATGAGCCCCTGAGCTGTAATTACATTCATGTTTATACAAAGATCAGGCAGACCGAGGCAAGCTGCTCCAGTAAGCTGTTTTAAGATGCAGGAAAGTGCCAAGTGGTTTTCTGTTGTTGTCTTTCCTTTGTATTATTTGCAAAGCTGCTGTCTTTATTATTTTTGCATCCTATCAGCTGTCCTTCTCCACGTGATTGCTCTCTCGCTGTTGTTTGCGCTCATGCTGTCTATCACAGCATGCAGTGTCTTTCCCCTCTCCTAAAGTCCATCATGTGGATTGGTTATTTCTGGAAAGTTGCAGCATCTCCTACTTCTATCCTTACAGTATGTCCATTTTACCTCCCATAGCATCGTTTGCCTTCACTGAGCCTCTTTCTGTTGCCATTTCATTCTTATGTCATTGCAATCCTGTATAATTTATGAAGCAGTGTAATACAGAACCAAATTTTAATTTGTTACACACACAAAATCTCTTCCTCTCACAACGGTCTTGAATCTTTCATTTGTGCAATTTAAAAATTTGCATATTTAAATTTGCATGTGACCATAAGTTACAAAACAATAAGAAACTGTGACATTTGGCTGTATTGACCTGGAGTGACATGTCTGGATGAGCCGTGTTTGAATATATATATATATATATATATATATATATATATATATTAATAAAAACTAAATATAACGAAACACATTTGCATGTAATGCAAGATCAGTGATGCCAGTTTCACCGGTATAGTACAAGGATATGAATAAAATAATGATTTTCATGTAATTGGAGCTTCACGGTAGTACAAAATTGGAAATCAAAACTAAAAGGCATGAAATAAAGCTAACATATAAATTAATCATCATTAAGTTATGTATTTAATTATTCTAACTATTGTCATCTATCTGTGTAATTTCTGCTGGTCTCTGGGTGCTCATTTGATAGATATTCGGTATAAAAAGGCCAAGGATTGCTGCGATTGCATTAGTTTATCAGCATGTGTTTGCATTGTGCACTGTGTTCTCATCAGTCGACATGCAGCATCATTCACACATGGACAATGTCAGCTCAAGTCAGCATGTACTGTGAAGATCCTGTCCAAACAATGTGATGAACAAACAAGCCCATATCTCAGGTACAGGTATGTCACTGGATTCCTTTCATGGGCTCACACAGCTGTGAGCTTGTGTTTGTTTTCCTCTCGTCCTTCAAAAGTTCAAAGCTGCTTTGTCCTTGAGCATCCATAGATTGAAATGCCATTATTTATCTCAGGAAACCCTCTAATGTCTCATGTCATAAATCTGTTCTGCTAATGAGAACATTCTCTTGTTTAGAAAAAAAGCAGCAGCAGTGTTATATAATATGTGAGGTGAAACTCCCACATGCCTTCATTTGTGGTTATGGACTTCCCTTGTGACTTCTTTAGTCTGCTTAAATACATGAGTCAATACTTGCTGCTCTCCATAGGAAGATGAATGCAGCAGAACCGTGTTAGACCGCAGTTATACACACAGTATACACTAACAAATTAACATAAACGATTGAAATACAGTTTTATGTTGTAGTCAAAGGTAATAGCATTCAATGCTACAATGCAGATACAGTATAGTTATACAGTATGGTATATGCTTTTCTGTTTGCACGTGTTTTTAGTGACTCTCTCTTCTTATTGCCTCATTAAGCCAGTAGATGGCGCAAAGTGACTATCTTTTTGAATGAGTCGTTGACATTTTTTATTCAGACGATTTGTTCAAACACACTGATTCATTCAGGAACTAAACAAATGATTGTTTATGAGTGAGTTGTTGACTCTTACATCCAATCCATTTGTCCAATCACATGGATTAATTCAGGAAAGAAGCAAATCTTTATTAATGAGTCATTGGATCATTTACTCAATCGATTCCTTTAAACACTAAATCGTTTAGGAATGAAACACTACTAGTTCATTCAACTTTGAATTTTTTTATTTTATTCATTGGCAGAGCAAAAGAAACTGGCAATATTGTGTCTAAAATGTAAGTTACTCAATATTAGGTTTTGTGGATTGAACGGTTGTATAAAAGCAATATTTAATCGTGCCTTGAATAATAGTTTGCGTACTGCATGCGCCTTATGTACATGGCCGAATCACAATCTGCTGATATTGACATACGCTCTTGCTTGTGTGATATTGCTTAAAATGCATAACAAAGTTGCTTGTTTTTCTCAGCTGCAGGTTATCAGGGCAATGGGGGCTTGTCTTCATGCATAAAAAAAATAATCAGCGCTGTGACCCTTCGGTGTTAATTTCAGCCATCACCTAGCCTGTATTAGGAGCTATTTATGGATCCAGTTATTTGCAGATTTGTTTAGTGGCCTTTCAATGGCACATGGGAAAAAATATGCATCATCTGACAGTGTAGCCACTGGGTGATTCATTTTCTGTCTGGCATTTCTCCCAAACCTTGAGCTCAGCAGAAAAGGCAGATGATATTTCTCCTCAGCTCGTTAATAAATGCTCTGTGTCATCAGTGCTGGTGACCCATTGCTGCAGTGGACATATAAGGCGTTCAAGATTTCTGCTGAATTTCTTGCTTCAGGCACCAGGATTTACTGTTCGAGGAAATGTCTTGTGTTAAAATGTTGTTTTGTGTTAGATCATAGTTTTGTAAAATTCTGATACATTTGTCTACCTAAAACTCTAACTGCAAGCCTCCAGCTTCCTCTACAATGGGTAAGTAAATCATAAATCACTAATTAAGTTACAAGCCTGCTACATTTAGGAAATAACGATTTCTCTTAAACCCTGAGGAATGCAACATTGACAAGATAATTAACCTTGGTGTTACTGCTGCACTGTAAAAAAGGTTGTTATCAGCTAACCTACAAAGGTGGTTTTAAAAGCCAAAAACATATTGAATATGACTAAATCACTCTGGCTCCATTAGCTACCATCAACCAAAATAATTTTTAAGGATCATTATAAATACCTCCTAAGGTAATGACTACCTGTTTCACTTTCTATAGTGTATTCTGCTGAAAAGAAATCTGATGCACTGGCTCTGGATATCACATGTGAGTTGAAACACTAATTTATCTTTCTCAGAGATGTGTGAAGATTGTTTGTGAGGTGATATTCATTTTTGAGACACTGTTTAGTCATGTTAGCTTTAAAAGTCACAGTTATTGTTCACTTAGTTTGAACTTTCTTTTCTTAGATTTTATCCTGAGACCTGAGGTTAATTTCTGAAAGAAGTATTATATGCTCACCAAGGTGACATTTGTTCGATCAAAAATAGAATAAAATCATTAATATCAGGAAATAATAATAACTGTTATTAACTATCTTTATTGGAACCTTGCCATCAGCCGCTGCCTTTCATCTTGCATGATGGGATTGGCGCTACGAGCCACAGCTGCTATATACAGGTGCATCTAAAAAAAATAGAATATCGTGAAAAAGTAGAAAGTGAAAGTGAGACTTTCATATATTCTAGATTCATTACATGTAACGTAAAACATTTCAAACGTTACAGCTCATGAAAGTCAAAAACCCAGTATCTCAAAATATTAGAATATTTCCTAAGATCAATCAAAAAAAGGACTTGCAAAAGTTTTCAAGAGCTTATGAAGCTCATGACCTTGAACTTTTCTGTTTTTGAACTTGAACTTTTCTGTTTTGCAGCAAAACAGAAAAGTTCAAGTTCTTTAAAGTATGTTCATTTATGCAATCAATACTTGGTCGGGGCTCCTTTAGCACAAATTCCAGCATCAGTGTGGTGTGGCATGGAAGCGATCAGCCTGTGGCTCTGCTGAGGCACTATTGAGCCTTCAGCTCGTCTGGATTGTTGGATCGACTGTTTCTCATCTTTCTCTTGAAAATATCCCATAGATTCCATATGGGGTTCAGGTCAGGTATGTTGGCTGGCCAATCAAGCACAGTAATATCATGGTCAGCAAACCACTTGGAAGTGGTTTTGGCACTGTGGGCAGGTGCTAAAGTCCTGCTGGAAAAGGAAATCAGCATCTCCATAAAGCTTGTCAGCAGATGGAAGCATAAAGTGCTCCAAAATTTCCTGGTAGATGGCTGCATTGACTTTGGACTTGATAAAACACAATGAACCAACACCAGCAGACTTCACAGCACCCCAAATCATCACTGACTGTGGAAACTTCACACTGAACTTCAAGTAGCTTGGATTCTGTGCCTCTCCAGTCTTCCTCCAGACTCCAGACCTTGATTTCCAAATGAAATGCAAAATGTACTTTTATCTGAAAAGAGGACTTTGGACCACTGAGCAACAGTCCAGTTATTTTTCTCCTTAGCCCAGGTAAGATGCTTCTGACCATGTTTCTGTTTCAGAAGTGGCTTGGTAGCCCTTTTCCTGAAGACGTCTGAGCGTGGTGACTCTTGATGCACTGACTCCAGCTTCAGTCCACTCCTTGTGAAGCTCTCCCAAGTGTTTTAATCAGCTTTGCTTGACTGTATTCTCAAGCTTGCGGTCATCCCTGTTGCTTGTGCACCTTTTCCTACCCAAATTCTCAAGTACTCCAGAGTGCACCCTGGACGATGGGGCGGGGCGACACATTTGGGCGGGGCGACACGTGTTGCTCCGCCCACCCCCAATTTCATTGGTTTATGATACAGCAGAGCTTATTGGTGTAGACGTTTGCGCATGAGCATTCTTTTATATACGTTTTTATGAATGATCTACGCTGTTTGGCTGTACTACAGAAATATTAAGTGCTAACAACAGCGATTTTAGTTAGAATCAATTAGCAAATGTGTTTTTTTTAAACTTATGACGAATTAGTTAGATTAAGTTCCTATCAAACGCTTGGTGACGGTATCTCCGAGTACTTCAGTACTTCGTGGCAGAACAGAGCTGTGTAAAATGAGCAGCTCACGAATTAAATCTGGGGAACAAATTCTTAATTCGTGGCCATGATATAGTCCTACCTATGCTATAAATAGCCTCACCTATGAGAAATATTAATTATGTTTCTGTGTGATGAACTTAAATAGTGGTCCTCAACAGGTGGTGTTACGACCGTGTCTTTTGGTAAATATTTTTTGTTGTATTGTATTGCTTTGTTGTTGCTTTCTTTTCTTTTCCCTTTCGCTCTCCTCTGCTCTCTCATAGGTTGCATGATGCTGTGGTGTCGGCGTATAATTGGTCGCTCTATTAAGGCGGAGTCTTTTAAGAACACCGTTTGCCAGCGGTCGAGGAGCTCATTGTTGGTGCGAACATGAACGGGTTCGGAGCTCCTGGATTCCTCCTCCGGCCGGCGCTCAAACTGATGTCTAACGAATCTGTTGTGGCTAAAGTTTAGTAGTTCTCATTCTTTAATGATACAGCATACTTTGTGAAACAGAGCAAAGGGGTGTCCTGCCCTTTTAGTTTGTGTGAATTTGTTTGGGTTTTGTTTCTGGGTTAGGCAGTTAGGTAAGTTGATTGTATTTTATTTTACAATGTGATTAGGTTATTTAATTTCTACTTTTTTGTTCTAGACTCTTTTTGTTTGTTATGTTGGCCTGTGGTCACCCCGAAGAGATGCTCTTTATGTTTCACCAATTCCCTTTAATAAACACAGTTTTGCTGACTTAACTAATGTGCTTGTTTGGTCCCCGACCGGAGTGTTTTCTTGGGAATCCATCACTACCAACTTATTTTTTGTTATGCCCTTAACGTTCCCTAGACGCGGGGCGTAATAATTGGGGGCTCGTCCCTTCGTTCCCTATTTAAGTTTTGTTGGGAAATTCGTTCGATGCGGTCTGCGAGAAATTTTAGAATTTTGCTGGTGAGTACCATTTATATTTTTGGTATTTTTTGTGATTGGCAGTTTTTTCATGTTTGGTGGGGAAGTGTTAGGCTTATGGAATTTAGTATTGAGAACTTTAAAAAGGCTCCTTCGTGGGAAGCCTTGGAGTCCTGTCGTAAATTTGATTTGTATTTGGTGGCGGATTTTTATGAAATTCCGGTTGTAAAAACAGCCAAGAAAAAGGAGGTTCTGGACGTAATTCAGACTGCGCTCCTGCAACAGGGTATTTTACAGCCTAGTTCTAGCATTGAGGTTGATGAATTACAAGGTCCAGAGGCGAGTACTGATTATGCTTCAGGTTCGGATCCAATGTTGCGTTCGTTAAGTGGGGTAAATTCGGAAGATTTAAAACTTGCCATTCAGTTGAAACAATTGGATCTTGAAATTAAACGTCAGGAACATACCACTCAACTCTTACGTTTCAGGCAATGTGAGCTTGAAACGCAAGCTGACCGACGGGTACCCCTGAGTTCAGTTAGAACACAATCGGCTGTACCTTCCTCTGCTGCTGTGGATCATTCGCCCCGATCTCCTGCTCGTTCGTTGCCTGTGCCTTTTAGGGATAATGCTGATTTTGATATTAGTCGTCACATCACCCTCGTACCCCCTTTTAGGGATAACGAGGTGGATTCGTATTTCGGCGCATTTGAGCGTATAGCTGCGGCGTTGCATTGGCCGAGAGAGACTTGGTCCCTGTTGATTCAGTGCAAGTTAACAGGAAAAGCCAAGGAGGTGTGTTCCGCCTTGTCTGTTGACGACAGCTTGGACTATGATAAGTTGAAAAGTGCAGTGTTGAGGGCCTATGAGTTGGTCCCCGAGGCGTATAGGCAAAAGTTTCGTTCACATGTCAAAATTGCCAGTCAAACTCATGTGGAATATGCTCGAGAGAAGAGCATGCTTTTTGATAAATGGTGCCATTCCAGCAGCGTCGACGATTTTGGGCAACTTCGTGAATTAATTCTGATTGAGGATTTTAAAAATTCGTTACCAGATAAAATTGTCGTGTATCTGAATGAGAAGAAGGTTTCGACTTTAGCTGAGGCTTCTGTGTGTGCAGATGAGTTCACCTTGACTCATAAAAATGTGTTTGTTGCACGTCGTGAACCGCATTATTTCGTGCCTTTTGAAAAAAATAAAATGTTAAAATCGCCTAAACAGGCAAAATCTGGTGAAGTTCGTGAATGTTTTTATTGCCACGAAATTGGCCACTTGATTGCTATGTGCCCATCGTTGAGGAAGAAAAATCAGGGGAAATCCACTAAAAGTGTTGGTTTCATGCATAAGGTGAACAGTAATTCTGATTCGAATATTGATGCGGTGTATGATCCATTTATATGTCACGGAACGATTTCTCTTAGTGGGTTGTCACAGGATGATGTTCCTGTGACCATGCTCCGTGATACTGGGGCCTCGCAGTCGTTTGTGTTGGCTAGCGTTTTGCCATTTTCTGAGGAAAGTTATTGTGGATCTGATGTTCTGATTCAAGGCATTGAATTGGGCATACTGAAAGTGCCCTTACACAACGTACATATTCGGTCTGGGTTAATAACAGGGCTTGTGAAATTGGCTGTACGTCATCAGCTGCCCGTTAAAGGTGTTTCCTTAATTATTGGGAACGATTTAGCTGGGGAAAAGGTTCTTCCACTTCCGGAAGTTATCGAAAACCCAATGTGTGAACCTATTACTTCTAGTGAGTTGGCGTCAGAATTTCCGGCCGTTTTTTCTGCGTGTGTGATTACGCGGGCTCAAGCGCGTAAATCTGGTGACTTAGTTGATATCTCTGACACTTTTTTGACAACAGGGGACAAGGATGAGAATAGTCTTGTGAACCCTGCATCGCGAAGTATGGAGTCGCTGTCCAAGGCTGGTGGTGCTGAACTAGATTCAGGTGATCTGTCACTGTCCGTTGATAAAGTTCTGATTTCCGCCGAACAGAAAAAAGATCCTTCTCTGCTGCGCTGCCGAAATGTGGCGTTAACTTTGGACGAAATTGAGGAAAAATCGATTGGTTATTTTTGGGACAGCGATGTCTTAAAGAGGAAATGGACTCCAACGAGGTCTGATGATTTTGGTTGGGATGTTGTTTTCCAACTAGTCGTGCCTAAGTGTTTGCGCAAGCAAGTTCTGAGTGTGGCACATGATAATGTTGCTGGGCATCTGGGCATAACCAAAACTTATCATCGGATTTTGCGTTATTTTTTCTGGCCTGGCATTAAATCAGATGTAGCCCAGTACTGCCGTTCGTGTCATGTGTGTCAGGTCGTGGGAAAGCCTAATCAAATTATTCTCCCTGCTCCTCTTAAACCTATTCCCATCATGGACGAACCTTTTGCACGAGTAATTTTGGACTGTGTTGGGCCGTTGCCGCGAACGAAGTCGGGACATGTCTATTTGATCACGCTTATGTGTACAGCTACACGTTATCCCGAGGCCATGCCGTTGCGTTCGCTGAAAGCGAAGGCTGTAGTAAAAGCCCTAATTTCGTTTTTTTCTACCTTTGGTTTTCCGAAGGTGATCCAAACGGATCAGGGGACTAATTTTATGTCTCGACTGTTTAAGCAGGTGCTGTCCCAGCTGAAAATCAAACACGTTACATCAAGTGCTTACCATCCTGAGTCCCAAGGCGCCCTGGAAAGGTTCCATCAAACCATGAAATCAATGTTAAGTAAATATTGCGCCGAGTCAGGGAAAGACTGGGATGAGGGATTGCCTTTATTATTGTTTGCTGTCCGTGAATCCGTTCAGGAGTCGCTGGGGTTTAGTCCAGCGGAGCTAGTTTTCGGACATACTGTGAGAGGCCCTCTCAAAATGCTGCAAGAGAGCTGGGTATCCGATCAGAAAGTGGAGTGCAACCTGCTGGACTATGTGAGTTCCTTTCGCGAGCGATTGCATAATGCATGTAAATTGGCTCATACCATTTTGGAGAGTTCGCAATCAAAAATGAAAGAACGTTTTGATAGGAATGCTGTTTTTCGTTCTTTTTCTGAAGGAGACCAAGTTTTGGTCTTATTACCAGTTCAGGGTGCTGCCTTGCAAGCTAGATTCTCTGGTCCATACGTCATTGATAAAAAACTGAGTGACACGAACTATATAGTTCGAACTCCTGATCGACGGAGGAAAACTCGTCTGTGCCATATAAATATGTTGAAGCTGTATGCCAGCCGGGAAGAAGATTCGGAGTCAAGAAGCTCCGCTATCATCCCTGTAGCTTCTGTTGTTACTTCTGAAGGTGGTCCAGATGAAGATGGGTTAACTTTGCAGAGTCCACTAGTTTCGAGTGGCAGATTAAATAACTCTAAAGTTCTGGAGGATCTGAATTCACATTTGTTGCATTTGTCTGATGATCAGCGAGCTGAAATGGTGGAATTAATTAATTCATGCTTATGTTTGTTCTCTGATGTTCCATCCAGAACGCAGGTGCTGAAACACGATATTGACGTATGTGACCATCCGCCAATTAAGCAAAGTGCTTACCGAGTTAATCCTTCCAAACGGAAAGTTATGGAAGAGGAGGTAAAATATTTGGTGGAGAATGGTCTTGCAGTCCCGAGCTCTAGTGCATGGAGTTCACCATGCTTACTGGTTCCAAAATCTGACGGCACACAACGTTTCTGCACGGATTATAGGAAAGTAAATGCCGTGACGAAGCCAGATTCGTTTCCCCTCCCGCTTATGGAGGACTGTATTGATAAGGTAGGCTCCGCACGCTTCGTCACAAAATTAGATCTATTGAAGGGGTATTGGCAAGTCCCCTTGACGGAGCGTGCTGCCGAGATATCTGCTTTTGTTACGCCGGATGATTTTTTTAATTATACAGTGATGGCGTTCGGGCTGCGAAACGCTCCCGCCACCTTTCAACGCCTAATGAACAAAGTGCTAGGTGGAGTGTCAAAGTGTAAAGCTTACCTAGATGACATCGTTGTTTATTCGGATACGTGGGACGAACATCTGTTAACTTTGAAAACTGTTTTTGAGCGCTTGCAGGATGCTTCTCTTACACTTAATCTGGGCAAATGTGAATTCGGTAAAGCGACTGTTACCTATCTGGGAAAACAGGTGGGACAAGGACAGGTCCGACCTGTTGCTTTAAAGGTACAAGCCATTGTGGATTTTGCCGTTCCTCGCACGAAACGGGATCTCAGGAGGTTTCTCGGCATGTCCGGGTATTACCGAGGTTTCTGCAGAAACTTCTCGGATGTTGTGCTGCCTTTGACGAATATGCTTCGTGCTTCGCAGGATTTTAAGTGGACTAATGAGTGTCAGTCTGCGTTTGATGCTGTTAAAACTCTTCTGTGTAGTGCTCCAGTTCTCGCTGCTCCACAATATTCACGTTCTTTTAAACTAGATGTTGATGCCAGCGCTACAGGCGCGGGTGCGGTCCTTTTGCAGGATGATGAAAATGGAATTGAGCATCCTATTGGGTATTTTTCAAAAAAATTCTTAAAACATCAGTTAAGTTACAGTACAATCGAGAAGGAAACACTAGCGTTACTTATGGCCTTGCAATATTTCGAGGTTTATATTGGCTCTAGTTCTCTCCCCATGGTCGTATTCACTGATCATAACCCGCTAGTCTTTTTATCCCGAATGAAGAATTCGAATCAGCGTATCATGCGCTGGTCTTTATTTGTCCAGGATTTTAACATTGAAATTTGTTACAAGAAAGGTAAAGACAATGTATTGGCCGACGCATTATCTCGGTCATTCGATCTTGCATAATCTACCTATGGTAGATCATTTGTGTGTGGGAGTGTTACGACCGTGTCTTTTGGTAAATATTTTTTGTTGTATTGTATTGCTTTGTTGTTGCTTTCTTTTCTTTTCCCTTTCGCTCTCCTCTGCTCTCTCATAGGTTGCATGATGCTGTGGTGTCGGCGTATAATTGGTCGCTCTATTAAGGCGGAGTCTTTTAAGAACACCGTTTGCCAGCGGTCGAGGAGCTCATTGTTGGTGCGAACATGAACGGGTTCGGAGCTCCTGGATTCCTCCTCCGGCCGGCGCTCAAACTGATGTCTAACGAATCTGTTGTGGCTAAAGTTTAGTAGTTCTCATTCTTTAATGATACAGCATACTTTGTGAAACAGAGCAAAGGGGTGTCCTGCCCTTTTAGTTTGTGTGAATTTGTTTGGGTTTTGTTTCTGGGTTAGGCAGTTAGGTAAGTTGATTGTATTTTATTTTACAATGTGATTAGGTTATTTAATTTCTACTTTTTTGTTCTAGACTCTTTTTGTTTGTTATGTTGGCCTGTGGTCACCCCGAAGAGATGCTCTTTATGTTTCACCAATTCCCTTTAATAAACACAGTTTTGCTGACTTAACTAATGTGCTTGTTTGGTCCCCGACCGGAGTGTTTTCTTGGGAATCCATCACTACCAACTTATTTTTTGTTATGCCCTTAACGTTCCCTAGACGCGGGGCGTAATAGGTGGGTTGCACGTTAAATGAAGTCAGATATTATTGCACTTTTCACAGAAGCAGATATACTTAAACATTGAGCAGTTTTAGCTGGGCGATGTTGATAAAAATGAGCCACTGTTTGAGATTTAGCTGTTTTGTATAATGTATATTTATATGTAGCCATATTCTTTATTATAGGATCGGTGGATAAGCAAAAACTTACGATGATAATTCACTGTAGTTCAGTAAGACAAACCCGCAAATGGTTTTATTTTAAAGAACAACTGCGGTGACAAATAAGACAATAATACCAAATAGTCTATCAGCGTGAACTGAGGTTTTATGTGTGGATAATGGGAATAAAAACCTTGCTGAAACATTTTTTATTATTATTTTTTTTTTTTTTTTGGCATATAGGCCTATTTTAAATGTTTTTTTGTTTACTAAAACAGCTGTTATTAAATCTGACCAACAGCAAATATTATTATTAATGTGCTTTAGTGAGTATTTAAGCAATACATGTTAATTTTCTCTGCAACGTTTTTATTTATACTTTTATAGGCTATATAGACTATGCACAAATTCAATTACTGGTTTTGTGGCTCAGTCCTTTAAAAAGAACCAGGAATCACTCTACTATATTGATTTTAGATTTTTAGTAGGCCTAGTTATTATAGTCTTTAATAAATAAAAAAAATATTAATCACAGAGAAGGTCTTTTTTTACTCATTAAATGTGCTCACGTACCTATTCCACAGATTTACAGCTCTGAGTGATTTAATATTCAATAGTTATGCAGGTCTATATGGCACAATGATCGAGTGTTAATAACTGAATCTAAATTCATCTCGTACACAGATTAGAACACGCACATGAGGATGTGGATACAGAAATTGGATTTTTAATATCTGATGTCATGGGCACTCATTTACTATAGGAACCTTTAAAATTGTAAGAGAATCAATATAGGCTCAAATATTTTATTAAGATATAAACAAGGAAACACTGCTTGCCATGAAAACATTTTATTAACCTACAAGTCTGTGACGCATTGAGCAACGTAACAACTCTTTAAACAAAAACAAAAACGGTTGTGCTTTAAAACGTAAAATCAGCCGCTTATGTTCGTGTTTGTCCATCTCTAAAATGCATCTAAATTATTATAATTTGTGTATAAAATCCCAATTTAGTGCTGATCCGCGGCCTGCCGATCCTCAAGGAAATATGAATGAACCTGAAGAACCCGGAGGTGCTGTCATCAAGAGTTTATTTGTAAACGATGACTTCATCTGACTAAAATTACCATGGTTACTAAACAGATAATAATTAAGATAGGCCTATGATTCTAGAGTTAGCACATAATATTTCTGTAATATGTCCAAATCAATTACAAAATCGTACACAAAGGAATGCATGCTGGGGTCTACACCAATAAGATTTGCCGTGTTATAAACCAATAGAATTGGGGGTGGGCGGAGCGACACGTGTCGCCCCGCCCAAATGTGTCACCCCGCCCCATCGTCCAGGGTGCACTCTGGGGCTACTCCAAATTCTTCCTTCCAGTCAACTTTGCATTTAATATGCTTTGATACAGCACTCTGTAAACAGCCACACCTTTCAGTAATGACCCTCTGTGAATTACCCTCTTTATGGAGGGTGTCAATGTTTGTCTTCTGGACCATTGCCAAGTCAGCAGTCTTCTTCATTATTGTGGTTTTAAAGAACAAGAGATACCCGGAAATTATACTGAAGGGATGGTCATTTAAAGAAACTCAAATGTAAATATTCTAATATTTTGAGATACTGGATTTTTGACTTTCATGAGCTGTAAGTTATAATCATCAAAATTAAAACAAATACACTTTTGATATGTTTTATTTTACATGCAATGAATCTAGAATATATGAGAGTTTCACTTTTTGAAATAAGCTACAAAAAAAAGAAAACTTTTTCACGATATTCTATTTTTTTTAGATGCACCTGTATATCACTTTTAATCATGCCAAAAGCCATGATTCTCTGTGTACAGTTAATTTATTAAAAGTATTTTCTAACAATACTCCATAAAACTTTGTCGCTTTAGCAGTGCTAATCCATATACATTGAATGCACTACAATCCTGATAGTCTGGTCTTAATTCAAGTTATTTCTGTAACATTGCTTCTAAAAAATTGTCTCAAGCTACGGCCCCTCACTAGAGACTAGGTATATCCTCCCAGTGTGTGAGATATGAATGTTGCTGTGCCACTTATTCACCATTTCCTTTATATTCCCATATTTTGAATGCCACAGTATAATTTAGAGATCAATTTTGGACATCTTGTTTCTGCACAGGACATGTGTGGTGTGACATGGCAATGGTTGTAAAAAACTTGTATTTGCTTTAACAACTTGACTGGCTCCCAGTGGAGAAAATCACCTGACTAATGGCCCCCAGGTAATTCCAATTTGAGCCCCCTGCTGTGCTGACTGAACTGAGCTGTTAATGGATGGCTGAATGCTGCCTAATGTCCCATGCAAGCCTCGTTTTCATTAAATCATATCCTGGGAGAAGAGAATTACATTGTCCCACAATTAACTATAGGCCAGTGTGTTTATCAATTATGTGCATGCAAACACATTTGTGAGATACATTGCACTGCGAAATTAATGTAATCACTTTGAAATAGCTGCAGAGCTCGATGCTACATCTCACTTGAATTATGTGATTTGTGTAGCTTCAACACATTTTGCTTTCAATTTGTATTCAATCAGTATGAGATAATTGTTACACCATGCTAAAATATTTATATCAGAAATTGTTGGTGAATAAAAAGTCATAATCATATTTCCCCTATCCAATAGCACAATATGCATTGTTACATTCATATTTAAATCATTTTTAGTAATCAAATGTATATTTTTCAAAAATATTGTTCTATCCATTTTGTGATATTTGTATATGTATTTATAAAATTTAATTGTATTCATTATATTTTATACATTATATAAACATATTGTATAACACGTCACTTGCTATTCTGACTTGGTTACATGTACTTTTATACGTGTTTTAATGTGAAAGACTGATGCTTAAAAGCTTCTTATATTCTTCAGCTCAACTCCAAAATAGACCTGTTAAAACAGTGCGAGGAAAACAGAACAAATAGTGAAGGAAAGTGAGAAAGAGATGGCATGGATTTAGCTAGAGAGTGGGAAGAATTTTTATGAGGAAGAAGCAAACAAATGGTGAGAATTAATGACATGCAGAATCAATGGAGAGTGATAATCAGATCTGAATAAAAATGAAAGTGGAAAAATCACCAATCCAAATAGGATGCTGCAAACAGAATGCATTCTAGGCCCAATTGCTTTCCATGTAGTTTGGTTTCTATCAGTCAGGTGTTTGCAGTCCATCTTGTGCACGTAACTAGTCCGTCAGTCATGTCTGAATGTGCAGCCAGAGTAGCGATGCATTCATTCACTCATCAATCATGGAGGCTTCACACAGCTTGTTACAAACTACCATGTGGAAAATCCTTAAATGAAATGCACTTTTTTTTTTTTTCATCTATCTTTGCTATACACTATCTTTGACTAACACTTCACGGTAAGGTAAACATTATTTTAGGATGATTAATCCATTAAATTAAGCGTATAGCGTTTGTTTTGGCAGGTCACACGAGTCAAGCTTGCATCAGCTGACTCTCAGCTTAACCCATTCTAGCTATAGGAATATGACGCCTTCAAAGCATTCCTATATAAGCTCTATTCAGTATTATTCAGCAGCTTTTTCGCTTGCTCAGGAGCAAATTACCCTCCTCCATCCCCAACTCCTCCTTTCGCCACAGTCAGGACTTGGCTTTCTGACATTCCTCGTTAAATTAGACTCCTTTTATCTTGAATAATAATGTTGTTGTTACACTTAAATATCATTATGTACAATAATGATATCTGCTTTGTTCTGTTCTATTTACCCTTGGGTAATTATTGCTGCTCTCCCTGCTCATTCATGACAGGCTGCATGGATGGGCAGGGAGTTTTTGCCAGAACAGAGCCCAGAACAGAACCATACCACCAAACCAAACTGTAAGCTAAGTGTCCTGGCATAACTAATGTTAAAGGGGTCATATGATGCTTTTTTATTATTATTATTTTAATATTATTATTTTGTGTATTTGGTGTAACAGAATATGTTGACATGCTTTAATGTTCAAAAAACACATTATTTTTCAAATACTGTACATTATTGTAGGTCCTCTATGCCCCGCCTCTCTCAAACGCTTAGTTTTCTACAAAGTCCCTCCTTCCGACAAGCGCAGTCTGCTCTGATTGGCCAGCTGACCCAATGCATTGTGATTGGCCGAACACCACAAGCACGAGTCGGAAATGTAACGGCCCTTTCCATAATTGAGAGCTTCAGCTTTCAAACTGAATGTAAAGACAGTTAATAATGTCCTTAACTGTGTTTGCACACAAGCCGTGATTAAGATAGCTGACATGCTGTGATATGACCCTGTCTCTCTCTCTCTCTCTCTCTCTCTCTCTCTCTCTCTCTCTCTCTCTCACACACACACATGACACGCAAAACTCTGCATTTGAACAATTAATAGCAAATACTTAAACTAATAACAAGACATACTTACAGTCTCTGATTCAGAAGCGCCAGATTGTCATAGCAAAGTCAGAATTACCTCCTCTCCTAGGTTCACGAAACGGTCGTCCATAAAATGCGTTGCTGTTCTGTGTAAGAAATCTTAATGATTCCTAAATGCATCTACTTTCTGAAGGCCAAATAAAGTGCTTTTGCTTTCACCTAGAAACACACAGCGTCTCCCTGACATGGCTGCATTAACGCTGCTGTGGTTACTGAAACCACGCCTTCTTTCTTTGCGTGAACATTTGGGCGGCATTACGCAAATATTTACACATCGTGACGTAGACATGTGGGGGCGTGTTTGAATGAGCCGTTTTAGGGGAGCGTGGCAAGAGTCTTAACTTTGATAAAGAATATCTCTTTGGTTTCAAGTATGTAAGTGTATTTACTTGTCTCATTAGTGTTTAGGCAGTTGTCGTTGCTAGGCAACGCTTGTTTTTGTTTACTAAGTGGAGATGAGCTGAAATCGCGTTTGGTCTCGTAGTGTATCGCGTCTCTTGTCAGTGTCGGGGGCTTGCTTGGCCATTTGTTGTGATGAATCAGGAAAGTGTGTTCAGCTGAATTGGAGTAGTATTTTGTTAGATGGGTATAAAAAGCTTAGTATACCGCGGTAGCGATCGTGGCAGCCGTCGTGTGAAGACCGAAGAGTAAAGACCATCGACTCTACCGTGCGACTCCACCGGGCAGCGACACCGGCAAAGGATATAAGTATCGCTTTTTATTTTTCCTCTTTCCTACTACTTGTTTCACTTATATTTCAGTTTGTATAACCATTTCTTACTATGTGTAAGTAAGTTGTTGCTGTTGTTTTAAAACTTGTGGGCTTGGCTCCGTGTTGATGTCTGTATAGGTTGTTTATTCAGTTTTAGTTTTATTTAATTTGAGTTATTTAGTACTTCATACTACATGAAAATGAAATAATATATATATTTAATGTATTTTTTGATGTATGTATTTGTATATGTGTATGGCTGTACACATGTAGTTGTTTTTTGGTGTTTGGCTTAGTGTTATGTTAGAAGCATTATTATACTCTTATCTTTTGTTGTTTTAATATTTTGAATTGCTTTTAGCTTTCATTTAAATGTTTAGTATTGAAATGTTGTTGTATGCATTTTTCAATTTTATTTAATTTCTTTTTTTTCTTCAATGTGTGTATTTAGTATTTACAGAGTTTTCACTTTCAGTTTTGGTTACTTTTTCTTATTTGTAAGTCACTTTGGATAAAAGCGTCTGCTAAACGGCTAAAAGTAAAAAAGTAAAGTAAAGTACTCCAGAGTGCAATCTGGACGTGTGTCGCTCCGCCCACCCCCAATTCCATTGGTTTATAACACGGCAAATCTTATTGGTGTAACGTTAGACCCGAGCATGCGCATTCCTTTGTGTACGATTTTGTAATTGATTTGGCCATATTACAGAAATATTATGTGCTAACTCTTGAATCATAGGCCTATCTTAATTATTATCTGTTTAGTAACCATGGTAATTTTAGTCAGATGAAGTCATTGTTTACAAATAAACTCTTGATGACAGCACCTCCAGGTTCTTCAGGCTGAATAGTGCTTCATTCATATTTCCTTGAGGATCAGCAGGCCGCGGATCAGCACTAAGTTGGGATTTTATATGCAAATGATGATAACTTACTGTATTTTAGAAATGGACAAACACAAACATAAGCGGCTGATTTTACGTTTGAAAGCAAAACCGTTTTTTTTTTTGTTGTTGTAAAGAGATGAGTTATAGCCTGTGTCACAAACTCGTAGGTTATAAAGTGCTAATAAAATGTTTTCATGGCAAGCTCAATGTTTCCTTGTTTATCTTAATAAAATATTTGAGCCTATATTGATTCTCTTACAGTTTTTAAAGGTTCCTATATTATAGTAAATAAGTGTCCATGACATCAGATATTAAAAATCCAATTATTTATGTATCCACACCCTCATTGTGTGTACGTGTTAATCTGTGTACGAGATGAATTTAGATTCAGTTATTAACACTCGATCATTGTAGCCATATAGACCTGCATAACTATCGCATATTAAATCACTCAGAGCTGTAAATCTGTGCAATAGGTACATGAGCACTTTTAATGAGTAAAAGAGACCTCTGTTATTAATAATTTTTTATTTATTAAAGACTATAATAACTACTGAAAATCTAAAATCAGTAGGCCTAATATAGTACAGTGATTCCTGGTTCTTTTTAAAGGATTGAGCCACAAAACCTATAATTTAATTTGTGCATATAGCCTATATATAAAAGTATAAATAAAAATGTTGCAGAGAAAATATATGGACATTTATTGCTTAAATATGCACCAAAGCACATTCATAATATTTGCTGTATAGGTTAGATTTAATAACAGCTGTTTTAGTAAACAAAAACATTTCATATAGGCCTATATGCAAAAAAAAAAATATATTGTTTAAAGAATATAGGCAACATATAAATATACATTATACAAAACAGCTAAATCTCAACCAGTGGATAATTTTTTTTTAACATCGCCCAGCTAAAACTGCTCAATGTTAAAGTCTGTCTGCTTCGTGTACTGTGAAAAGTGCAATAATATCTGACTTCATTTAACGTGCAACCCACCTGTTGAGATTGAGGACCACTATTTACGTTCATCACACAGAAACATAATTCATATTTCTCATAGGTGAGGCTATTTATAGCATTTACATTTACATTTACATTTATGCATTTAGCAGACGCTTTTATCCTTTTACATTTGATCAGCTCTTTGAGTGGTAGGACTATATCATGGCCACTAATTAAGAATTTGTTCCCCAGACATAATTCGTGAGCTGCACATATTACACAGCTCTGTTCTGCCTGAAGTATTTGGAGATGCCATCACCAAGCGTTTGATAGGAACTTTTATCTAACTAATTCGTCATAAGTAAAAAAAAAAACACATTTGCTAATTGATTCTAACTAAAATCGCTATTGTTAGCACTTAATATTTCTGTAGTACAGCCAAACAGCGTAGATCATTCATAAAAACCTATATAAAAGAATGCTCATGCTCAAACGTCTACTACACCAATAAGCTCTGCTGTATTATAAACCAATGAAATTGGGGGTGGGCGGAGCGACACGTGTCGCCCCACCTTAATGTGTCGCCCCACCCCATTGTCCAGGGTGCACTCTGGGGCTACTCTTTGGTTTTGAGACTTTAGTCTTTGCAACTTCAGGGATCTTATCTATGCACAATCAACACTCCAAAGAGAAAGGAAAACTTGAAATCGCATCATATGACTCCTTTAAAGAATTTTTGTATCAACATTTATTAATCTCGGTTAATATTACTTTTTAATATTAATATTTCCTATAAATAAAACTAAATAATGCGCTCAAAGCAACAGCATCTTAGTTTTGTTGTTTTGGGCAACAGGATCCACAAAAAACCCAATTAAATCACAATGTGTTGGCACTCACACCTGCGTTGAGTAATTGTTGTCTCCTAATGTTATAGTTGAGCTCATTTAAGTCATTTGCGCTCATGTTTCTTCATAATTTCAAATAATCACTCTCGTCTGATTTTTAGACTGTAAGCAGGCGGCTGATTGAACACATTGGGATCACAAATTATGAGAGCCTCCCCAATACACTGTGACATTTGTGGTAAATGTCAGCCACTGTAATCAGTGTAGGTGGGGAAGCCCATCATAGAGGTGAAGTTGGACTGGAGGGGAGCTGAATAGGCACCTTTTAAAGGGGTCATATGATGCCTTTTAAAGATCATTATTTTGTGTATTTGGTGTAACAGAATATGTTGACATGCTTTAATATTCAAAAACACATTATTTTTCAAATACTGTACATTATTGTAGGTCCTCTATGCCCCGCCTCTCTCAAACAAGTCCCTCCTTCCGACAAGCACAGTCTGCTCTGATTGGCCAGCTGACCCAATGCATTGTGATTGGCCGAACACCACAAGCACTCGTCGGAAATGTAACACCCCTTTCCATAATCGCGAGCTTTAGCTTTCAAAATAAATGTAACGACAGTTAATAATGTCCTTAGTTTTACCATCAGTTCAAGCCCGAGAGAGGAACAGAGTCGCGTGACAGACACAGTGATGATGCTCGTATGTGTTTGCAAACAAGCTGCATAGTGTGACCTTGTCTCCCTCTCTCACGCACGCGAGCGAGCACACACACACACACACACACACACACACGCGCGCGCGCGCGCGCGATGCCTGTGACTCTCTCTCTTTCTCTCTCTCTCTCTCTTTCTCTCTCTAGTCTCGCGTAGCCAGACCTTCAGACTGACGGCTGCATTTTTATTGGCCAAGGCCCGCCCATGAGGCCGTTTGACCGACATGCCAAACAACCAAATCACAGTTCATTTCGTTCAGCGTCACGTTTCGGTGCTGGAAATGTCACCACAATACCAGACCGGTGTGTGAAACTCTCGGACGTATTTTAAAGATTCTATGCCGCGAACTTTAAATATGTCACATACTTTTGAAAATCCAGCGTTTAGTTGACGCTGATAAGTGTTCATCATCACATTTGTAAACATGACGGCTTTCTTCTTTAGTGAGGGGGTTTGGCTTGTTTCCAGGCAGAAGGTTAAAGAATGGGACACACACATCTCCCGGAAATCCTGTATAATTCAACCAATCCGACGACGACTTCGACACTCCTGAAGTGTTTCCAGGTAAGTGTGCCATATGCAGGGCTGGACTGGGACAAAAAATCGTCCCTGGCATATTTTGGTCCAGGCGGCCCACCACCACTTCTCTCTTTCTCTCTGTGTATATATATATACTGTATATACAGGTGCTGGTCATATAATTAGAATATCATCATAAAGTTGATTTATTTGACTAATTCCATTCAAAAAGTGAAACTTGTATAATGTATACATTCATTCCACACAGACTGATATATTTCAAGTGTTTATTTCTTTTAATTTTGATGATTATAACTGACAACTAATGAAAACCCCAAATTCAGTATCTCAGAAAATTCGAATATTACTTAAGACCAATACAAAGAAAGGATTTTTAGAAATCTTGGCCAACTGAAAAGTATGAACATGAAAAGTATGAGCATGTACAGCACTCAATACTTAGTTGGGGCTCCTTTTGCCTGAATTACTGCAGCAATGCGGCGTGGCATGGAGTCGATCAGTCTGTGGCACTGCTCAGGTGTTATGAGAGCCCAGGTTGCTCTGATAGTGGCCTTCAGCTCTTCTGCATTGTTGGGTCTGGCATATCGCATCTTCCTCTTCACAATACCCCATAGATTTTCTATGGGGTTAAGGTCAGGCGAGTTTGCTGGCCAATTAAGAACAGGGATACCATGGTCCTTAAACCAGGTACTGGTAGCTTTGGCACTGTGTGCAGGTGCCAAGTCCTGTTGGAAAATGAAATCTGCATCTCCATAAAGTTGGTCAGCAGCAGGAAGCATGAAGTGCTCTAAAACTTCCTGGTATACGGCTGTGTTGACCTTGGACCTCAGAAAACACAGTGGACCAACACCAGCAGATGACATGGCACCCCAAACCATCACTGACTGTGGAAACTTTACACTGGACCTCAAGCAACGTGGATTCTGTGCCTCTCCTCTCTTCCTCCAGACTCTGGGACCCTGATTTCCAAAGGAAATGCAAAATTTACTTTCATCAGAGAACATAACTTTGGACCACTCAGCAGCAGTCCAGTCCTTTTTGTCTTTAGCCCAGGCGAGACGCTTCTGACGCTGTCTGTTGTTCAAGAGTGGCTTGACACAAGGAATGCGACAGCTGAAACCCATGTCTTGCATACGTCTGTGCGTAGTGGTTCTTGAAGCACTGACTCCAGCTGCAGTCCACTCTTTGTGAATCTCCCCCACATTTTTGAATGGGTTTTGTTTCACAATCCTCTCCAGGGTGCGGTTATCCCTATTGCTTGTACACTTTTTTCTACCACATCTTTTCCTTCCCTTCGCCTCTCTATTAATGTGCTTGGACACAGAGCTCTGTGAACAGCCAGCCTCTTTTGCAATGACCTTTTGTGTCTTGCCCTCCTTGTGCAAGGTGTCAATGGTCGTCTTTTGGACAACTGTCAAGTCAGCAGTCTTCCCCATGATTGTGTAGCCTACAGAACTAGACTGAGAGACCATTTAAAGGCCTTTGCAGGTGTTTTGAGTTAATTAGCTGATTAGAGTGTGGCACCAGGTGTCTTCAATATTGAACCTTTTCACAATATTCTAATTTTCTGAGATACTGAATTTGGGGTTTTCATTAGTTGTCACTTATAATCATCAAAATTAAAAGAAATAAACACTTGAAATATATCAGTCTGTGTGGAATGAATTCAATACAAGTTTCACTTTTTGAATGGAATTAGTGAAATAAATAAACTTTTTGATGATATTCTAATTATATGACCAGCACCTGTATATATGATATACACTACCAGTCAAAAGATGTTGAACAGAAAGATATGTAATGTTTTTTAAAGTCTCTTCTGCTCACCAAGCCTGCATTTGTTTGATCCAAAAATACAGCAAAAGCAGTAACGTAATATTGTGAAATATTTTTACTATTTAAAATAACTGTTTTCTATTTGAATATATTTTAAAATGTAATTTATTCCTGTGATTTCAAAGCTGAACTTTCAGCATCATTACTCCAGTCACATGATCCTTCAGAAATCATTCAAATATTCTGATTTGCTGCTCAAAAAATATTTATTATTATTATGTTGAAAACAGCTGAGTAGATTTTTTTTTTCAGGTTTCTTTGAATAGAAAGTTTCTTTGAATAGAACAGCATTTATCTGAAATAGAAATCATTTGTAACATTACAAATGTCTTTCTCATTATTTTTGATCAATTTAAAGCATCCTTGCTAAATAAAAGTATTAATTTAAATACCCCCCCCCCCCCCCCGCAAATGCTGACCCCAAGCTTTTGAATGGTATAGTGTAATGGTATGTTACAAAAGCTTTTTTATTTCAGATAAACACTGATTTTTGGATTTTTCTATTCATCAAAGAATCCAGAATAAAATGTACTCAACTGTTTTAAATCTTGATGATAATAATAATAATAATAATAATAATAAATATTTCTTGAACAGCAGAACAGCATATTAGAATGATTTCTGAAGGATCATGTGACTGGAGTAGTGATGCTGAAAATTCAGCTTTGATCACAGGAATAAATTACATTTAAAAATATTTTCAAATAGAAAGCAGTTATTTTAAATAGTACAAATATTTCACAATATTAGGCCTACTGCTTTTGCTGTATGTCGGATCAAATAAATGCAGGCTTAGTGAGCAGAAGAGAATTCTTTAAAAAACATTAAAAATCTTACTGTTCAAAAACTTTTTGGATAAGACTAAAACGTCAGGCTCGACAATATCGTGTCTTTTTTATATATATATATCTAGATGGAAACCTCCATGAACAGACTTGACTTGGCCAAAAAATCACGGGGGACGAATTTACGTTGTATTAAAAACTGTTTAGGTATTCTACACTTATGGCCCGCGCACACATTAGGATAGGTTAGATGCCTGCCTCCGTTTCTAATCCCTATCAAGCACTTTACCGATTCAACTGCTCTCCTCCTCCTGCCTGGCTCTTTGGCCCGCATCATTCACCGCAGAGCCAGCCTGTTCTTGATAAAGCTGCTGTGAAAACGTGGGAAAAGCCGACGAGAAAGAAGTTGCGGTGAAGTGTTCTTTAGGCGGAGCAAAATACTTCATCGCTCCGTCTATAGCGCATTGTGTTGGCTGTACTCACTCAAAGGATGGACGATCTGACAGGATTCCCTCCGGTTGAGTGACTCACATCTATAGAGAAACCTAGTAAAGAGATACTCACCTGTGTCTATTTAGTCATGAAGATGTGTATATATATATATATATATATATATATATATATATATATATATATATATATATATATATATATTTCAATTTCAGCAGGCAACTATTTTTACAGCTACATGAGAGTGAACTGGGCCAAAATACAAAAAGTAAGTTAAACATTCAATGTGATGGATATATTAGGCTATTTGTATCATGTAATGGCCAAATAGTTATTTTAAAGTATATACATCATGTAAATGATGTAAGTTAAGTTTACAATGACATTTCAGTACCTTTACAATACTTTACATACAGTACATTTAAAATAAGATGTGAATATTTTCTAGAAATAAATATTCCAGAAACTATTTTTGAACTTTCTGTATTTGATTATTCTTTCTTACCAGCCACTATCAATCACAACAATGTATATTACAGATGATTAGCATATAAATCTTCAGTTTGTTGTTTTACAGACATGCACACATGACATTATTTCATACACGACATAATGAGATGCATAAGAAATCTTTAGACACTTAACACAAACCACAAACCATAATCCATAACAACAAAAGACAATACTTTATTTAACCTTTCCTGATAAGAAGTGTGCGCTGCAAATGCGAGCATTTTTGACGATCGTTTCTGTCCAGTCCACTCGTTTTATCTCGTTTAACCACAGCTATCGTCGTTTTTTTTGTCTGGCAGTGGCAGCAGGTATGCGACAAAATGTCAAATTGGAGCCTGTATTACGTCGATTCTGGCACCAAACATCACAACAAGGTGATGTTGCTCCTTGTGTAGCCAAATCTGCGCCGGTTTGAATTGGCCGCCTCCAGTTCTCCCTTTGTTTTGCCGCAAGCTAGCGCTGTGACGTAAATGTGACGTCAGCACAAAAAGGATCTATACGTGTTTAAATAACCCATAGTTCCTCCCCCCACCCCGCTTAACCAGAGCGCTCAATACTACATCTATATATATATATATATATATATATATTTGATACAATCACACTGGCGTGATTAGATCGTTCAGTGCGGCCAAAGAGTATAGAAGGCTTCTATACTCTTTGGTGCGGCACAGCATCAGCTGCTAGATTCAAATCTGTGTTCGCTGGCTGGCGCTGAGCCAGAGACAGACGCGTTTTTTACAGCGCTGCATTATAACCAATCACACACGATTCTGTTGAGCTTATGAATGCAATGGCCAATCAAAGACGTTCAGATGAGTCATCGCTGAAACGCGGTGTTCTGTTCACTTGCTGGCTGACTGAATTATCAGGCAAACTCTCTCATCAGAAACAACAAAGTGCAGATGTGCATACGAATGTAAGTAAGATATTCATTTCACAGTGTAAACAGCTTCATTGATTTCAATGGGAGTTTTTGAACGGCTAGACTGAATGAAAATGTTCTTTGATAATGTAGGAAATGTTCTTTGCTCTCTGTAAAATGTTATAATTAGTAACTCACAATATTGTTATTAAATTCACATTGCCCATCACCCATTATAGATGAAATAACATAATCTATAAAGGAGCAAAACGCATTTACTTACACATATTTGAGAATCGAGATATTTCCTGATATAGTTAACACGTTTGGAAATTTTTCGAATAAAAAGGAAAAAAAATAAATAAATAAAACATAAGCCTATATCAGTCATACAGTGCTATCGTGGATGCTGTGTGTCACATGACAAGCATGATGAGCCCACAACCCCCACTCGTGCCCCCTCAAACAATCATGAGTGCATGACGCCCCTGCTTGCTCATACTATAAATAGAGTGGGGGAACTATGACGTCAGAACCCGGAAGAGTAATTCGCCGCGGGTTCCTTCGAGATTTTCCTATGGGGTTTTATAATGGGGTTTTTCAATTTATGAGTAAAATAAAGCCTGTGGTAAACACAACTTGACGATACTTTTACGTTTTGTTCTACAATGTAAACTGCACCCACTCACAGCCCAAACGTTCTTATCTAGTTACTTATTAAAAACATACGTTTTCAAAAATGAACATAACTGCTTCAAATTTTTAGTTTTGGGTATGGATATGTGTAATTTACGTTGTAGAACAAAACGTTAAAGTATCGTCAAGTTGTATTTACCACAGGCTTTATTTTACTCATAAATTGAAAAACCCCATTATAAAACCCCATAGGAAAATCTCGAAGGAACCCGCGGCGAATTACTCTTCCGGGTTCTGACGTCATAGTTCCCCCACTCTATACCAAGACACCACCAGCAGCATATTCATGTAGATGTCTGGACACAGAGTACAATTCCTGTATTTCATGTTTACAGGGCAAAATCACAAATAGTATCTCTAGCTCATTGAGGTATTGTGACCCTCTATGCTTGTTGTCCGCTGGGCTGGTCACCGCTTCCGAGGTCCGACTCGGCTTCTCTGCTTGCACCCCCTCTCCTTGCGGAGAGTCGGACCAGTGATTTGGGAGAAGAGTTTTGATTCCTTCTGCTGAAGCAGCTGGTTATATCCGCTCGGAATGAGGGTGTGAAGAAACCATAGATGACCGGATCGCAGCACGTGTTGAGGTTGCCGAAGACGAAGAGAGCGTGGTGGATGTATTCTGGCATCACCTGCAGCATACGAGGCTGAAACCAGTACCAGATGCCGAGCAGGTAGTACGGTGTCCAGCACACCACAAATGATGCCACAATGATGATGGTCATCTTCAGGGTCTTCATGCGTGCTTTTGGGATTATGTCGGTTCCACTGCGTCTCAGACAAGGTTCCCCACCTACAAAACCCAATGCAAGTGCTGTGTGACATGCCTTATCATTTTGACACAGAGACCAGTCAATGAAAACAGAAAATCTAGGCTTTCTGGTGATATAACACTTGAACACTCAAACTTTGTGCTGCTGTTTGAATTGAGGCCTCTGCATCGATCTGTATTACCACACAAAAGAGCCTCTAAACTATTTTTTTGAAATTCACATTAAAACTGATGTCATTTGAGATGAGACTTTGTTTTATCAAAAATGACACATTAAAAGTCCAAATTCACCTGTCTTATTAACTGTGAGAAGTAAATTCTTAATCAAATTCAGTAGATGCAGTCACACTGTTTATCAATGACAGGTTGGTACCATGTCAGAAGAGAGCAAAAGTCATTTACCCTTTCCTTTACCACGAGGCATCTGGCGGTTGATTTCCACGAGGATTCGTGTATAGCAGAAGCTCATTACCAGCAGAGGGAACACATACAGGGTGACAAAGTGGAACATGTTGTATGCTGTCTCCTGCCAGCGCTGCTGGAAGCTTCCATGAGTTACACACTGCACAAAGTCAACTCCTTCAGCCTTAATTGCCCTGAAAATAAATAACTGAAACGATAAAGAGCAATTTATAAGGAAAAGCAATAAACAGTATTTTTTTTTTGGAGGGGGGGGTTATCTAGGCCTTTGCCTTATTTCTCCTATATGGAACACAAAATGAGACTTTTTGTGTTTCTCATGCGAAGCTATTGTATGGCATGAAGAACTCTTTTAAAACATGTTTATGGTGCTTTTGTGATGTTTTATAGAAACTTGAAAGCTCCGGTCTTCATTCATTGCAATTTCATGGCAAAATTTAACCTTTTATGTTCCACTGAAGAAAGAAAGTCCTACAGGTTTGGAATGACATGAGGGTGAGTAAATGATTTTTCTTTTTTTGCGTAGACTAACCCTTTAATCACTTTGTAATCTGCTGATCAACTTTTTGCAACTGTTTTGCATAAAAGTATTCACACATCTTCTACAAATAACTACACCATGTGAAATGTAAGCCTCAAAGTTTGCAAATAGACTAACAGCAAGCCAAAAAGTTTTCTTGTCATGAATTGAGACATGAAATAGAGCATTGTGATGACAAAACGCTCCTCGTGGCAGGTAGTAACTGATTACATGTAATTTGAATTACATAGATTCCAAAAATTGAGTATTGTAATTAGATTAAATTGCATTTTAAAATACTCGTAAGCAGACTAGTTACTTTTTTCATTGATTACATGATTACATTTAATTGACATAACTTAATGATTCTTCCTATTTCCTCTTTTTCATCTTTTAAATGTATGTCATGTGTGCAAATCCAGCACATGACATACAGGTAACCAAATAAAATATTACATTTTTAGTAAATGTTTTATTTACATGGATTCATTTTACATATTTGTGATTTTATTAATTATTAGCTTTTCATTAAACTCACAAACCCCCTGCAGTTCCTTGATGAACCCCAGTTTGTGAAACGTTGACACTTCATGTTGTTAATAACAACGAATGGAATAGGCCAATATTTATTTTCTTTCTCTTTGTCTTTTTGTATCAAGATTATCCTATTTAAATCAATGTGATAAACAAGTTAGGTCAAAAGTGATCTAAAAGTAATCCAAAAGTAGTCCGATTACCTAAAATGTGTAATATAGTGGATTGCGTTATTAAATACAAATTTTTAATGTAACTTGGAATCAGTAGTGGATTGAAATTTGTAAGTAATCTACCCAGCTCTGATTGTAGGTGTTCCCCTGAATTTGCAAATCTATTTTTGGGTCATTATAGAATATAGAATATAGAAATAACACATTTTACTATCTATGTTGAACTTCAATAAAACATTGTAAATTCTTGTCATGTTATCACTTTGTGCTTTCAGATGAAAAAAAAAATAGTTTGCTCCAGGTCCACTTTATTTTTCTATTTGATATACGTCTCTATTTTCTGCTACACGATTTATCTGGTAGCACACAATGTGAAAGAGGAAAACCCTGTTTCTTCATCTGGGGGAGGCGCGTCCACAGAATACAGGTGCGGCGAAGTATAGATGTATCAATATCTATAATTCACCACCCACTCTCCAGAATTTCATTTCTTTCCCATTATCCATGGCTGCCTAACTGACCTTGTCTCAGACAGGCTTCTTTATCTCTCTTTTAATGATTTTAAAAGCCATGGCCACATCTACAGGCTGCTAAAAACGACATCACTGGAAATAAGTGTGTGAAGAGAAACAGTTCTATCAGAGGGAAAGATAGGCAAGACACACTGACAAGCTTCAACCAGGCATTTCAAAAGGTTACAGAAAATGCCCCGGGACTACTGTAGCTTGACAAATAGGATCTATAATCAATGCAGCAAGAGCTCACTGAAGAGTCACTGACCCAGGGTCAGTTATTGCACCACTTTAAGCCACAACTAATTACTTAAATGAAATGTGCAAGCTTAGATGGCTATCAGGAAATGCATGTTGTAGGCTGAAAGTGGAATTGAATTAAATTTGAAACTTTGAAACTAAACTCCACTTTTTTCCCTCAGAGGTGAAATGTGTCATTGCACCATTAAATTAGTGTGATGATCTGTTTATATTTGTCTCCTCGTGTTAAACTGGAATAGGACGCAGTATTTTGAAAAAGACATGCATCACCGTCAACAAGTGTTTTCTAACACCAACATTATCATCCATCTATAAATCCTCCAAGGCAGTTTTGTGCTGTTTCATAACAAGACAGATGACAACTCCAATTAAAATAACATCTCTTTCATTTACCTGCGGAGAGGCGAGCAGGATACTGAGGATCCAGGCAGCCAGCAGCATCCTCCTGTTCCTGCGGCCGGCATCCAGAGCTTCCAGCGGGTGCAGGATTGCATGGTGCCTGTCTAGACTCACCACCACCAGGATAAACGCTGCCGAATGCATGGCAAAAAGCTTGAGGAAGCAGAGGATCTTGCACATGGCATTGCCGGCATACCACTGCACTGTGATGTTCCATATAGCGTCAAGTGGCATCACCACAAAAGTCATGAATAGGTCAGCGGAGGCCAGGCTGGCAATGAGAGGCCGCAGGTGGGAGGCCAGGTGGCGTCCTCGTCCCCGGGTCACGCTGATCAACACTGAGAGGTTACTGATAGCTGCGAAGACAAACAGCACCAGGGTGGCCGCCACACGGAAGCGCCCGGCCACAGTGAATGTGGGCGTCTCCCAGTCTGAAGGAAAGCGAGGAGGGGTGGTGTTCAGCACAGAGGAGTTTTCCCAAATGCTTGTGGGACTCACTGACAGAAGAGACACGTTTCCTGACATCCTGTGAAAGGGGGAAAAAGAGGTTTTGTGGCATGAGCAAGGCTTTTTCTGTTACACAAATGTAAAAGTGTTATAATATTCTGTGAGATTTCAGTATCACATGGTCTCAATGTGGATATTAAGGTTGGATAACATTTAGAATTTAAGAATGGGCTACTTTTGAATTCATTAATTGGAATTTGAATTAGAAGAAATTTGTTAAAAATAAAAAGTAGATATACATTTAAAATATACGTTTTGGGGTCTCATCAAGGTTGTATTTCTTTGATACAAAATACAATAAAAACTGTAATATTTTGAAGTATTATTACAATTCGAAATAACTGTTTTCTATTTTATTATATTTTAAAATGTAACACTTCCTGTGATGGCAAAGCTGAATTTTTAACAGTCATTACTCCAGTCTTCAGTGACACACGATCCTTCAGAAATCATTGTAATATGCTGATTTGATGTTCAATGTTTCTTCTTATCAATGTTTGTGTAAAACATAAAACCTTTTTTTGATGATAGTTGAATATATAGTTCAAAAGGAAAGCATTTATTTATTTGTAACATTCCAAATGTCTGTACTACCACTTAAGAACAACTGAAAATAATTTGCTTCAATAAATAAATAAATGGACCCCAAGCAAATGTAAATTAAGTATACATTTCTGTAGGTGACATTTCCAACAGATCTGTTTGTCTATAAGACCTTTAAGCTTTCAAGCAAGGTTTTGTCAATAAATCATTCACAGTTTGACTTGTCTTGACAAACCATCCTTTTCTACCTTTTTTCATTTTCACCTATTGCACTGATTTTTATTTTGCCAATTTCGGTTTACTTTAAGGCAGCGGATATTTGCACTAAGTGCAAATAGCAATGGATTCTATTTACACTATATTAAAATAGCAGGATTTTCTGCTATTTATACTACTTATTGCAAATAGTGCCAATTATCTGCACCTCAGTATTGTAGTACATTATAAAACAATATGCAATAATAACTTATTGAGTGTAAATTTTAATTCAAATTATTAAATGGATGCCACCTTATTGGGACAATAAAGCCCTCCCTACACCCTAACCGATACTTTATTTTCAACTTTTAATAAATAAATGCTTTTCTGATGTGATTTGAAATTTGAAAACGGTGAAAAAAAGTTTGCCAAAAGGTGGATTCGAACTCGGGTTGATCGCGTCAAAACGAGTATTACACACCTTTTACCATCTGCCCACTAGAACTGATGACAGTTGACCGCCTTTTGTCATTTGACTAGCCCAATCACACGTTGGTGGGTGGAGTTAGTGTAAATAGACACTCTGTTACTGTAATTCTATTACCTTCTAATTCAATTGCAATTCTGCACATTCTTTGCTAACTTTAAGTTTAAAGGTTTAGAGGCCAGACAGACAGATGCGCACTGAGTTAACTGAAAGAGAGCCAACTCGTCAATTTTGTTTTTTGCTCAACTGTAGATTCTTGGCATCTCTTCATGCACTTTACTAAATAATAATGCATTCTAAAATTCAGCAAAATGTTCACCAAGACATGAATATTCAGATCACATCACCTTGAAAGCCTGCTTACCATTACATTACAGTCACCACAGAGGCATTCGTCACCCTTACGACTTTTCACCCAAACATCCATCTCCTCTGCAGTGTAATATCCTCTGCATTTATAGCACCCATCTGCCATCTCATCTTTCACAGATAAAAAACTCTTGTCATGGGCATTTTTTTCACTCTGGGTCTCCTCTAGCAAATAGGGGGTCCTTGGTTAAGTGACAGAGACAGATTACACCTCAGAAGTTTTTTAAAGGTCTATATGAGGTATAATGAGGAAGAACCAAATTGCCTATCACCTAGCCTTATCTCCAAATGATTATAGCCCCATTGACTCCCTCTGCCAATGCATTGATGAAATTAACAGTTGGATGTGCCAAAACTTTCTTCAGTTAAACAAGGAGAAAACTGAAGTCATTGCATTTGGACACAAAGATGAAGTTCTCAAGGTGAATGCATACCTTGACTCTAGGGGTCAAACAACTAAAAATCAAGTCAGAAATCTTGGGGTGATTCTGGAGACAGACCTTAGTTTTAGTAGTCATGTCAAAGCAGTAACTAAATCAGCATACTATCATCTCAAAAACATTGCAAGAATTAGATGTTTTGTTTCCAGTCAAGACTTGGAGAAACTTGTTCATGCCTTTATCACCAGCAGGGTGGATTATTATAATGGTCTCCTCACCGGCCTTCCAAAGAAGACCATTAGACAGCTGCAGCTCATCCAGAATGCTGCTGCCAGGATTCTGATTAGAACCAGAAAATCTGAGCATATCACACCAGTCCTCAGGTCCTTATACTGGCTTCCGGTTACATTTAGGATTGATTTTAAAGTACTTTTACTCGTTTATAAGTCACTCAATGGTCTAGGACCTAAATATATTGCAGATATGCTCACTGAATATAAACCTAACAGACCACTCAGATCATTAGGATCGAGTCAGTTAGAAATACCAAGGGTTCACACAAAACAAGGGGAGTCCGCTTTTAGCTATTATGCTGCCCGCAGCTGGAACCAGCTTCCAGAAGAGATCAGATGTGCTAAAACATTAGCCACATTTAAATCCAGACTCAAAACTCATCTGTTTAGCTGTGCATTTGTTGAATGAGCACTGTGCTACATCCGAACTGACTGCATTGTATTTTATGTATAATCCTTTTCTGTTTAACTGTTTTAAATTTCATTTTAAATCAATTTCTATATCATTTTAAATTTCCTTGTTTTATTATTTTTAATTCCTTGTTTTTATTGCTGTGAATGATTATTTCACTTTCTTTTATGTAAAGCACTTTGAATTACCACTGTGTATGAAATGTGCTATATAAATAAACTTGCCTTGCGTTGCCTATATTTAAACCTCTGAGACTACTATCAGGGGTCTGCACTGAGATTATGCACAGCAGACTGAAATGCACAATTAAGTAATTCATGCATACAGTAGTACAGATGTTCTAACTGCCTTCATCATGCTTGCTGAAAAAAAAAAAGTTAAATCATTTCTAATTGAGTGATTATGTGATAAGATAAGAGTTTACATTCTTGATAACATCATGCTGCCCGGAAGACAAAATATGTTTTAATGGTTAAGGGTTCCCACCCCAGCTCTGGTTCAGATATAAATGCCCTATCATGCTGACAAATGGCTGTTGTCAGTATTTCCCTTCGCTCTCAAAGTGATATGGTCTTTTAGCTGTAGTCTGGTAAACAGCATGGAGGTGATAGATGGAGAGAACCCTAGTGAACACGACCACTGCACCAGCCTCCCTTGTATCTGCCCCCCCCCCCCCACACACACACACACCAAATTGCACAGCGCTCCAGTACATACCTGCCTTATCACTGCTATAGTTCTTCATGCTTGACATGAAATACATTCTCCAAAGAGTAGCAATGTCTTGACCTGGAGAAACTTACTTTGTATTTTTCCATCTAGTGAAATCAGTATGTATTTAAAAATCCATTTCATGAAAGATAGAAGTTCTTGTTGTTGTTTGTTTGATGAATCAAATGAGCCAATGTATGTATCTGCTGTATGAATTAGCATTTTACAGCTGTTATAATAGATGATGTCCTTGGCTTCACTGTCATCCTGTTCATATGACAGATTGCTCAAATGATTGCTGGACATCTCCCCGCGGGTTTGAAACATGGCGGATTTGCACTGCTGCCTCTTAATGTTGGTAAACATTATGCAAATATATGCAAAGAAGAGTATCAGCCATCATAACTCTTTGTAATATAGCACTTAGCACAAGTGAGGTGATGAAGATGAAAATCTTACTAAAGTGCTGTTAAAAATGCAGAATCACAAAACTACTTTACTTTAAATTTCTTTCTTGTTTTCTTTTACACGGAATTGGTTGTTTTCTTTGGTGGATTCATCAAATATTCATTCAACGCTGTTCAGAATACCAAAATATTCCATGATTTTTAGGGATCATTGTCATCATAATCTCCAAAACTTTGCCTGTGAATTTGCGTAATTATATTCATATCCTTGCTCACATGACTAATGACTTGGAGCCAGCTAATTAAGATAGGAGTGATGAGAATATTACAATTTCATGGCAAATGAATGTGCAGGGGCTGATATTTGCCAGAGTGGGATGATATTCACCAAAGTGGCCTGGAACTTTATAGCTGACCCACAAAAGAGACAGAGGATAAAAGGAAATGTATGTTATAATGCCACTTCTCCCACTGACCATATGTCTATTGGACATTTTTGCTGGGTGTTTAGTTTATTAGATGTCATGTGTCATGAAGCACATACAGTATTTAATAGCAGAAAATGAATTGTACATGCGATTCATAAGCTTCACCTCTGCAGGGTTTAGCAGCTAATTAATTTATGCCTGATACTGGTGTAAAATAGTTAGGTCTTAATTATACTAATCACACTGTTTCTTTGGTACACCTTTGTGGATTCACATTCAGGATTAATCAGGGAAAGTTTTTTGTTGTTTTTGTTGTTCTTTTACATTACACATGTAACAGTGTATTAAAACAGAAGTGATTCTGAAATCATTTCCAAACTTAGACCTTTTATTGTCATCTCCAGGCCTTTAAACTGTCCACTTACATTGAAAGCATTTCTGCACATCATATGATATGATCCCATTTGATGATCATAATGCTGATGATCATGCACTCGATGGTCAGAAATACTTTCAATGTAGGCAGTTTAGAATAGTTTCAAAGGCAAAAACTTTGACTTGCATGGTTTAATCTCTTCAGTAAGCACATTACAGTAGTTAATGGCTCTCATGCACAACTGGAACAGTAACAGAGATAGATTTACCTGTACGCTGCTGCTGCAATGTGTGATTTGTAGATCAATCCATAAATATTTCACTTATTTCCACTAATATGCGGACAGTTATTTACATCTAGACATGCTGCACTCGAGAAAATAAATGCAGTTCATTTAACAGTCCGTTATCAGATCAGAATAAGTGCCGCGTTGATACGCTGGTAAATCCACGAGGATTTCTCCTCCCATCCCCGCATGAGCTTGACGGCACCATGGACTCCTGTAGGGAACAGTTTGCCGCAGTCAACGGTAATTCACTCATCAGGGTGGTAACGATGATTTCCCGGTGCAAAAGTTTAGTTGCTTAACGATGTAGCATAGTAGGGCACTTTTTAAGAAGCTATATATTGTTTTAGTCACACTTTTTGCCAAAAAACGAAGGTTTAAAGGGACTCGCGGAGCTGTCCAGGTGCTGAAGTGTCTCCAGTGGAGGAAGCAAGAGCTTCACTGTCTGTACAGCAGCCAGCGCTGCTTCACCTATAGACACACACACACACACACACACACACACTCATCAACTGCACAACAGCCTCCTCAACACAACTGCACGGTGAGGAAACCTCAGCGTCATCGTCATTTCAATGGGAAAACAATTAAAAATGCTACAGTAAAAATCTCTTAGTTGGTTAACTGTAATTTACACGGTGGACTAGGCTACATATAACCTACGATATACTTTTACGGTAAAAAAATAAATAAAAATAGGCTATGCGAACTATGAGAATGTTTAGATTTTATTTAAAAAGTTAGTTTCTTTTTATTTTTGCTTATTAGTTGATATATAGAGTGTTTTATTCAGTTTATACTTGTTGCTTTGTTTTAGTCTTATATTTTTATTATAGTCGTATTATTATTATTGGGTAGCCTATACAATTCGATTTTAAAATCGGAATATAGACTACAAAATATTTCACACTGTTATCATGTATCTGTCTGAGACTGAATATATAGGCTATACAGAATAACTAAGTACCAATACACTCAATAGATTTTATTCAGGGTAAAGCCCTATTTAATTTTTGACAGGAATGAAAACGGGGCTGTGAGGGATGAAAGTAGGCTACAGTGTTTTCTATGGATTGTACTTTCAGTAGACCAAACCTCCAAAAAAAAAATGTTGCGTGCTATTAATACGCAGAAACTGACTTTAGCGTGCATAGGATACGCACGTGTTTGACGTGCATGCAATATGCAGTTTTTTGCGTGCATATGATACTACTCACTTTGTTGGCGTGCATATAATACGCACCTACCCCACACCTCTAAACCTACCCATTGCGTATCATATGCACGCCAAATTTCTGAGTATAAGTAGTACGCCAAATAAAAACACAAAATCGTGCCATTAAAACGCACTTTCATGAGATCGGGTTATTAATTTCAATATGGCGTCTAACCTGACTAAGGTATAGGCCTATGTACGAAGTTGAGATGTATTACCAATGTTCAAGATAAACAAAAATAGTTGAAACGGCTGAAGTAGTAGTTGCAAGTAGGCCTTTTGAACTGTTGTAAGACACAATTGACTCTCCAGTGTAATTGCTGTAGAGACCAATTTTGATTAACTTTAAGTAATTGTGTGATTTTCCATTGTACCACTTGTATTGTTATCAGTAGCATATTGATAGTTTTCAGTAACGTGACCGGGGGCCGTTTCAATAAGGAGGTTCAACCAACTCGGAGTTTAAACTTGAACTCAGAGTTGACTTACTCTGAGATGGGAAACTCTGAGTTCTTAATAATTCTTAAACAACAGGGAGTCTCTTGCAATTTATTTGCAATGCAACATCATTATTGCATTCTCTGTCTAAACTAGTTTAACTGCAACAGATTGTTACTAAGACAGATTTTTCCTTTGTTAAATGGTATAAAGGGGTCTGTTTTCTTAAAACTCATTTGTATTCACCTCCTTTTGTATTACACATATATGTTAATGGAGGCATTCAAATGCAACCTACTTTTAAATCTGCTTCTGCAGACATTTTAATTGCAAAGAATGTGTTAATGAACATATTCCATTTGCAGTTTGATCTCTGCTGTCACATCTCGCCAAGGTTAACTGGTTCAGAGATTAAATGTCATGTAGGTTGAGGGTTTCACTCCATTCTTTTTACTTTGCTGAATAAATCAATTAAGAATTATAATTAAATAATAAAAAGCCAGTTTTTGTACAGAGTGAATATAAAGAGTCTTTAATTTACTAATGATCCTGTGAAGGACACAGAACACATTTCCCAAGACATTCATTTTATTCTTTAGTCCTGCACTTAATAGACTGAACAATGTTTCATAATTGGAGGTGAATGTACATTTCAGGTATTTAGCAGGCCGCTATGCTCAACAGGTAGCAGTAAATGCAATTTAGTAAGTAATGACTTATAGATAACTTCACATATCTAATATTCACATATTTTGTCTATTGTCAAATAGAAAAATCAGAATGAAATGCATGGGAAAACCTGATTGATCATGGAATCACTTATACATATAATCTGCTTAAAGGTGTTATGTGGATGGCTGATGCTGCAGAGGCATATGAAGTTTCAGCAAAAAATTGCAAAAAATATGCAAATAAAAATAAATTCTTAAAACAAAAAAAAAATATTTACATATATTAATATTTATTTTTTTATTAATTTGGCTAATGTGATTATACAACATATACGCTCATATAAAATGAGTACAACATTTAATCACATGTTTTCATACAGAATTTTTTTTGCAGATCCAGTTTTTGACTGACAATCTCATTTTAGGTTGTACTGCCCTCTGCTGGGAAGATTTCTTCATTTATCCAAAGTGTCCTACCAGTGACAACCAACATTCTCAGCATAAATTAATATACACTATATTGCCAAAAGTATTGGGTCGCCCCCTTCTAATGAACAGGTTTGACTACTTTAGTAATTTCTATGAGTACAAATCTTAATGTTAAAGCATATAATGATATTCTAGGAAATTGTGAGCTTCAAATATTATAGCAACAGTTTGGACAGGACCCTTTTCTATTCTAACATGACAATGCCTCTGTGTATAAGACAAGGTTCAAAAAGAAAATGATTGATTCAGTCAGTGTGGAAGAACTTGACTGGTCTGCATAAAACCAAGTCCTAATCCCAGTTTAACACCTCTGGTGTTAATTTGTGTATGTAAAAATATAAATACAACCCGAATTCCCGAAATGTTGGGACATTTTTTTAAATTTGAATAACATGAGAACTAAAAGATTTTCAAATCACATGAGCCAATATATTATTTACAATAGAACATAGAGAACATAACAAATGTTTAAATGGAGAAATTTTACACTTTTATCCACTAAATGAGCTCATTTCAAATTTGATGCCTGCTACAGGTCTCAAAAAAGTTGGCACGGGGGCAACAAAGGGCTGAAAAAGCAAGAACATCTAGCAACTAATTAAGTTAGTTGACATCAGGTAGGGGTGTAACGATACGCGTATCGTATATCGAACGGTTCACGGGCAGTTCCAAATGGAAGTGATCATCCCTATCCCCTTGGAGTGGGGACTTTGGAGTGAACAGGGCACGTGCGTGTCGTTATTTAGTCGTTTGGAATGCACTTGGTGAAGGGAGCGATCTAATTTCCTCATTATCTTCAGCTGGGATGTTCCCGTGACAACACAGCACGGTGTCAGTCAGCAGATTCGCTGTTTAAATGTCAAATGTCTTTTTATTTTTGTTATCATAACTGTTGCAAATAAACATACATTTTATATTTTTAAAAGTTTTTAAAATATGCTATATAATATATATAAAAATAATATATATAAAACTTTTTAAAATGTATATATTTTTTTATGCTGGTGTCCGTCAGCGAATCTGCTGACTTGACACCGTGCTGTGTTGACACGGGAACATCCCAGCTGAAGACAATGAGGAAATTAGATCGCTCCCTTCACCAAGTGCATTCCAAACGACTAAATAACGACACGCACGTGCCCTGTTCACTCCAAAGTCCCCACTCCAAGGGGATAGGGATGATCACTTCCATTTGGAACTGCTCGTGAATCGTTCGATACACGATACGTGTATCGTTACACCCCTAACATCAGGTCTGTAACATAATTAGCTATAAAAGGGATGTCTTAGAGAGACAGAGGCTCTCAGAAGTAAAGATGGGCAGAGGCTCTCCAATCTGTGAAAGAGTGCGTAAAAAGATTGTGGAATACTTTAAAAACAACGTTCCTCAATGTCAAATTGCAACGGCTTTGTAAATCTCCATCTACAGTGCACAAAATCATCAAAAGATTCAGAGAAACTGGAGAAATCTATGTGCGTAAGGGACAAGGCTGAAGACCTTTGTTGGACGACTGTGGTCTTTGAGCCCTCAGACAACTGGCATGAGCCTGTCATTGACATTACTAAATGGGCCCAGGAATACTTCCAGAAACCACTGTCGGTAAACACATTCCGCCATGCCATCTGCAGATGCCAACTAAAGCTCTATCATGCAAAAAGGAAGCTATATGTGAACACGGTCCAGAGGCGCCGTCGTGTCCTGTGGGCCAAGGCTCATTTAAAATGGACTGTTTCAAAGTGGAAAAGTGTTCTACGGTCAGACGAGTCCAAATTTGACATTCTTGTTGGAAATCATGGATGCCAGCGTGTTATCAGCATTCAGTTCAAAAGCCAGCATCTCCAATGGTATGGGGGTAAATAAGTGCATAGGGTATGGGCAGCTTGGGGGGGAGGGTATGGCTGGGGATACCGAGGGATATCCCCCTCGGTAGAAATCGCAATTGCTTTCCCGAGCCTGTCTTTTTTTTCCCCTTCTCCCAAATCAGATTATACTGTTTCAGCTATTAAAATTGTTCAGTTTTGTATGTAATGGCAAAGTGATAATATTTCGTTTTGTTTTTTTATAAAGTTAATTTAGAAAAACGTTTGGAGCATTTTTTTGTTAGTTAAATAAGTTTTTTCTTTCTTAAAGTAACGACCAAGCGGCCAGCGGCAGACAGGTCACAATTTTTTATTTATTTTTTTTGATACAACATTTGATTAATCAATGCATGCTGGTGAAGTTTGATCATAGTTTATAGTTATATGGTAACGAAAGAGTTCAACATTCAACCCCTTCTTTTTCATCAGTATTATTTGTGATTTAAATTTTGTGACAGGAATTCATTTTTTTGCTTTCACTTTCACGATCTTGGTGTCACACTTTACAAGAAAAGATAATTGCCTGTTTTGCTTATATCTATACACCTTTCACTTTTTAAGACTAAAACAAAAGATGGATTCATTGTTATTCTTAATTAAAAAGCACAACAACAATAAAACAGTAGGTTACAATGACAAACTAGCATAATATTTATTAACAAAAACGAATAAGAGGAGGTATGTCATAGGACACATCACATGCTGTATTATACCGACTAATACATAACAGAATGTTTAGCAAACACTGAGGAATCAAATAATAATAATATTAAAAAAAATAAGGAAAGCCTCCATACCTTAACGTGAGGTAAAGATAACAAGCTTTTCAAAACGAAAACAAAAAGTAAAACTAAACTGGCTGTTGCTGACAGGACTTGCATGTTTTCTCTACAAGAATACCAACATGTTCACCTTCTCTGTTTTAAGAAGCGGTCTTTTACTTTAGTTTGAAAACCAAATCCTCTGTTGTGTTCCGTCCGCTGCGTGCACCTTCGCGCTTGTGCTGAAGCGGCAAGTGAAAGCACAATGGGTGCATGCTGCTCGCGCTCTGCATACGCGCCGCTTCTGCGCTGCCTCTGCTCTGCGTGCGGTGTGAAACCAGGCTCTACTGAAGCGCTTGCGCCTGATCAGTGAAATCTTTCTCCTGCTACAATGTGCTGCGCTGGCAGCGCGCGGCTTTGGAGCAGCGCAGACCATGCACTAGCACAAGTGCGACCAAGTCAAATTTTTACTCGCACACTCTCAAAAAATGGTCGCATTTTGGTCACAGACTAGAGCCCTGAATATATAAAATAATTTGATAAAATAAAGAAAACAATGATGTGCCGTCTGGTCTTGAACAGGAGCACTTCACAAAAGTGAACCGAAAGTCAGCGAATACATGACTCACAGACATGATAAATACAACCCCAAATCAGAAAAAGTTGGGACAGTATGGAAAACGCAAATAAAAAAAGAAAGTAGTGATTTCTAAATTTACTTTGACTTGTATTTCATTGCAGACAATATGAACAAAAAATATTTTATGTTTTGTCTGGTCAACTTCATGTCATTTGTAAATATACATCCTTTCCTGTCATTCAGACCTGCAACACATTCCAAAAAAAGTTGGGACAGGAGCAATTTAGGGCTAGTAATGAGGTAAATTGGTTAAATAATGATGTGTTTTGAAACAGTTGATGTCAACAGGTGATTGTAATTATGATTTGGTACAAAAGCAGCATCCAAGAAAGGTCTAGTCCTTTAGGAGCAAAGATGGGCCGAGGATCGCCAGTTTGCCAACAAATACGTGAGAAAATTATTGAAATGTTTAAAAACAATGTTCCTCAAATTAAAGATAGGAAGAGATTTGAATATTTCACCTTCAACGGTGCATAACATAATTAAAAGATTCAAGGAATCTGGAGGAATTTCAGTGCGTAACAAGGGCAAGGACAAGGGCGCAAGCCTAAGCTGAACAACCGTGATCTCCGATCCCTCAGGCGGCACTGCATCAAGAATCGTCATTCATCTATAAGCGATATCACCACATGGGCTCAGGACTACTTTGGCAAACCTTTGTCAAGTACCACAATACGTAGTTACATCCACAAATGCCAGTTAAAACTGTACTGTGCCAAAAGGAAGCCCTATGTTAACAGTGTCCAGAAGCGCCGTCGACTTCTCTGGGCTCGGAGGCATCTGGGATGGACCATCACACAGTGGAAACGTGTACTGTGGTCAGATGAATCAGTATTTCAGGTATTTTTTGGGAGGAATGGACGCCGTGTGCTCCGAACCAAAGAAGAAAAGGATCATCCAGACTGTTACCAGCAACAAGTCCAAAAGCCAGGGTCTGTCATGGTATGGGGTTGTGTCAGTGCCCTTGGCAAAGGTAACTTGCACTTCTGTGATGGCACCATTAATGCTGAAAAGTACATAGAGATTTTGGAGCACAATATGCTGCCTTCAAGAAGACATCTTTTCCAGGGACGTCCATGCATATTTCAACAAGACAATGCAAAACCACATTCTGCACACATTACAAAGTCCTGGCTGCGGAGGAAGAGGGTACGGGTACTTGACTGGCCTGCCTGCAGTCCCGACCTGTCTCCAATAGAGAATGTGTGGCGCATTTTGAAGCGCAAAATGCGATAACGAAGACCCCATACTGTTGCCCACCTTAAGACTTGTTTGCAGGAATAATGGGACAAAATTACACCTGAAACACTTCATCACTTGGTGTCTTCAGTCCCTAAACGTCTTTTAAGTGTTGTGAAAAGGAATGGCAACATTACAAAGTGGTAAATGCTTTACTGTCCCAACTTTTTTTGGAATGTGTTGCAGGTCTGAATGACAGGAAAGGATGTATATTTACAAATGACATGAAGTTGACCAGACAAAACATGAAATAGTTTGTGTTTATATTGTCTACAATGAAATACAAGTCAAAGTAAATTTAGAAATCACTACTTTCTTTTTTTATTTGCGTTTTCCATACTGTCCCAACTTTTTCTGATTTGGGGTTGTATATCTATAGAAAGCTTTAAATTACTACTTAACGAAATAAATCAAATCGAAAACAAAAACTCTTTCATTATAATCCGTGAAGATGCACTTCTCTCTAAAGGTGCGTTGAAGGGATGGCGAGTCAGGACCTTCATCTGATTCTTCATCTTTGCGACACTGACACATAGTTTATTAGTAAATAATTCAAATATCTCCTTACTATTTCCCCCGGACACATTCATAGTAATAACTTTTGCTGGGGCTTTACGGCAAGCTTTATTGCGTGTATTTGAAGCAGAACTCTTCAGCTGTGCTGACGGCTCTCGGCAGCACGGTCTCGTGTTGTTTCCACCAGCGTGGCAATTTTTTTCATCACTAATTGATGGATGTCTAAAGTATAAACATAAGGAGAAGCCTAAAACAGTCCCGAGGCCCGGCCCGCGTCTGAACTATGACGTGAAAATTGACCCGATCGAAGGCCGGTCGGGGCCGGCCTGAAATGCAGGGCTCTAGCGTTCCCCTCGGTAGAAATCACGTTTCTCCCTCGGGGGCCCCTCCCATCGTCGGGCCCTTAGAATCGTCCTAACTTTCCCCCTCCTTACGGCGCCCCTGGCTGAAAGGTATATAAAGGTTGTATAGCAACATATGCTCCCCTCCAGACGACGTGTATTTCAGCAGGACTAAGCAAAACCACATACTGCAGCTATTACAACAGCATGGCTTCGTAGTAGAAGAGTCCGGGTGCTGAATTGGCCTGCCTGCAGTCCAGATCTTTCACCTATAGAGAACATCATTAAACAAAAAATACATCAAAGACGACCATGAACTCTTCAGCAGCTGGTAACATATATTAGGCAAGAATGGGACCAAATTCCAACACCAAAGCTCCAGAAACTCATAACCTCAATGCCCAGATGTCTTCAAACTGTTTTGAAAAGAAGAGGAGATGCTACACCATGGTAAACATGCCCCTGTCCCAACTATTTTGAGACCTGTAGCAGGCATCAAATTTGAAATGAGCTCATTTTGTGCATACAATTATAAAATGTCTCCGTTTAAACATTTGTTTTGTTATCTATGTTCTATTGTGAATAAAATATTGGCTCATACCATTTTTTTAATTCTTCGTTTTCATTTTATTCAAATTTAAAAAAACGTCCCAACATTTCCGGAATTCAGGTTGTATGCCAATTTAAAGATCTGTGCTATAAATAAATTTCAAATATACTGCTATTTTCATCATAATATTTATTATAGATTTTTCCCTGTGATAACTCTCAGACATTAAGATTTTAAAATAACATGACTCTTTTCTTTATGACGAAACTCGATTATGTTGTCTAGAACATAATGACCTCTTTATATAATATCTCTCTTCACCTTAGTATGCATTACTTGCTAACCACCCAAGTGTGTGCGTGTGTGTGTGTGTGTGTGTGTGTGTGTGTATGTGTGCGCGCATGCACACTGCAGTCTTAGTTGACAGATTGCATAACATTCATGAGATTATTTAATATGCACTTTGAGTGTTTACATAACATCTCCCCTGTCTGTGAGCTTAAGAACGGATTTGATGCTGTCTCTAATATTGATGTTGCATATCTGATATTGATGATACTTATACTAATATCTTAATCCTCTCGTGTGCAGAATTTGATGCTGAATATGGATTTGGAAGTGTTTTCTATCCAAATGTTTTTTATAATCAACATTCAGACCTTTGAATGAATTGACAGCTCACACACCAGAGGAACCCCTCCTCCAGTTGTATCTAATCCTTAATGTTATTCAAACCTTACTGAGCTGTAACTCATTAACATGAAGCTTAATTACTCCCTGTCTGCTGCCTTCCTCTTAATTTTGAACATTAATTAGCAATGAGAAATAATCTCTAACATTTGATAAAGAACAATCATACATCAGTAATAATGAATCAAACATGAAGTTACTACAAACAGAAATCTCTGTATATGTGTTCAAATCTTAAAAGAAAATCCATGTTAAAATGAGAACGCAGTGTTTGAATAAAATAACATAAAATACTTTTCATTCTATGAAGCATTTATTGTTTACCTTAGGCCAAATCAGTGCTTGAAATATGGAAAATGCTCTTGATGTGTGTGAATTACATATGACTGCTGTCTTATCTTTTTAGAATTGATACTTAGATGGAATTTAACATTATGACCACCAGGTGGGAGACTAGTTCCTTAAAAAGAACAATTAAGTGGCATGTAGTATATTGTATGGTATTTATAGGTATCTCTAGCACAACCACAACTACTCTGTAACCAACACAGAGCCCACAAAATGTACACTGATCTTTATTTAAAGTTAAGCTCAACTAACAGATTTTTTCGCATTATATCACAAACATTTTTAGACTAAAAAAAGGGAATGATTACTATAAAGCACTTACAATGAAGATCTGGAGGATTTCAAATCTGAAATGTGAAGTAAATAATTTTATAAATCGTATAAATGGTCAAATCTGATAAAAAGTAAATTAATTTACATTTATTCTTCTGTTAAAATGTGTGTATTATTTGAGTTGTGAAGTTGTGTGTGTTTAAATCATTTTTAGTCATTTTAAGGCCTTGGGAATTACGTAGGCAATAAAGTTGTAAAGTTTGATATAACTTTACACAGAAAAGATTTTATCACACTAAAATCATGTTAACAGGAATACTGTTCACATCTTGTGGCTATACTACAGTAAGTCATCTAATATTTACAGTTTGGCCCCAAAATACCAAAATATCTTCATACATCCCTGATTGAAAATCAGAAATATATATTTTTTTAAATTACATCCTTCAGCAACACAGTTATTCCAGTGTTCATTTTGTAATGTTTACAAAATGTTTTTTGTTTATGTCTCCAGTTTAAATATTTTGTAATGTAATTTGAGCTTAAGGTTGATGTTGTCCTGTTTTGTTTTTTATCTTAAATTGCATGATATATCAGTTATCAGGTTTGAGGCCAATTTACTTCCACTGTAACCCAGATTTGTGCTTTTGCATTTAAAGAATTCACTGTAAAAAAAAAGAAATCTACAGTAAAAAACTGGCAGCTGTGGTAGCCGTAAATAATAAAGTAGAGGAACATTTTAGGATATAACTTAAATTGACATTTAGACATCATAAAAACTTGATGTTAATATACCAACCTACTGAAGTACTGAAATTTGTTTTGTACCTTTGTAATACACTGATAAACACCAAAAGCAGGTGACGATGAGAAAGTCACATGGGGAACCAAAGCCCATCATAAGCAGCTTTTTTTAAAGTACTAACTTATATAGAAGGTGCACAGAGTCATTCACATAAACACTAAACACCATCATGGTAACACACATGAAACAGAAATAATGCAATAAACATTAATTTAACAACATTAGATGTAACAAACAACCCTAATGTACACAACTGATAAGAAAAAAAAACTAAGAAGAAAGTTATTTCAACGAAAAAAACATAAAATATGAAATGTAACACAGAAATTTTGGGATTGTTAATTTACGTTTTTACACTTCCAAAAACTCTATACTATAAAATTTTGTAATGTCCAATACAGTTTTTCACCGTAACTTACATTAACAAATGAATAGGTTTTTACTGTAGCATTTTTACAGTCTTTTACCAATAAAATCATGGTAATTTTAACAGTGAAGAGGAAAAAGTAGTGGAAATTAATGTGGATTTAGTTCAACTGTCGATTTAACTCAACTTTTATTGAATAGTCCTTTAAAAGCTTAAGAAACTGATGCATCATGGAAGTATTTGCAGTTTTTGTTTTCTCCATGATTTTTAAGTCAGAGCTTTTAATCACGAGTTAAACCGCTTAGATGGCTTAGTTTTAGTCTTTAATGCAGACCCCCTGCTGACTTGTCCAGTTAGATTGTGGGTAAAATTTGGGACTCACTAATGAACCACATACTGAAGCCGACATAAACCTGTTACCATCTCGTAATGTGTGTCTTCACATTTCTGATGTGGGATTACGGGAAACATCACACATAACAGTGGTGCAAAAACTAAAAGTCTGAATTCACTGATATGAAGAAGTAAGGCAGTTCACACCATTTTAATATAAACACCATGTATAGAAAGTTTATATAATGTGTCAGTTCACACATTTCAGGATCTCTGGTGTTTTGCATACCACACAATTAAATGAGCACATATCTAACAGGATACTCAAAGAAAAACAGTGTTTAAGATGACAGGTTTAAATATGAACCTGGTTCGGAAGTTACAGTACCTAACATGTGACTTTGCACTCATACACTTGCCACATGACACCATGTGACTGCAAAACCCTACAAGAAAGACACAGTGAGAAAGAGAAAGAGAGAGACTGGAATATGGTTTTAGTCACTGAACCTAAAAAAAATGGGTTGTTGATATTTCATAAAGTGAGTGTTAGTTTTCATTGGACTACCGGGTGATGATGCAAACGGCCAATCCTTGGAGGGAATGCTGGATTAGCCCAGAGAATCACTGCATGCAATATTTAGCACTAATCTGTACTCTTAAATCCAACAGGCCCTCCTCATTGAAATGAGTTACACATAAAATCTGTTCTGAGAAACACAGTGGAAGTAAGTCATCACAGTTAAGCCGTCACCAGACTCCAAATAACTGCCAAAATAATGCTGTTGCTTGATGAAATGTTTGTCACATACTCGGTTTTCACCAATTAGACTTTATAAAAGTCACTATATACTTCGTTTCAGTTCCGTTTGAATCATTATATTGGAAGGTTTTGTCTAAAATGAGGTATTCAGATGAAAGATAAGGAACTTCCTTTGATTCTTGGTTATTTTGAACGACTCATAGAAATCCTATTGAAATCTTTTTTTTTTTTTCTTTTTTGGACAAGGGAAATTCTTAATTGTTCATAAGGGTGAATACTAAGTGCTCTAAATTGAAAGTGATAGCTCACAAAAAAATATATAAAACTCATATAAAACCAGTTTGACTTTCTGAAGGTCAAAGGGGACCAAAACAACATTTGGCACCATGGATTTTCATTGGATGGACAAAAAAGCATTAAGAAATAATTCAGAATATCTCCTTTTGTGTTTCCGCAGAACAAAGAAAGTCATAAATTGTGAGTAATATAATTATAATAATAATAATGAATAATAATTCATTACATTTACATAGCGTGTTTCTGCTTTTCTAAGCACTCAAAGCGCTCTACAGCCTAAATGATAACAGAATTTTAATTTTGGGATGAACCAACCCTTTTAAGCTTGTAATTTCTTTATGAACTATACAATTTCCTTATGGTATTTCGTGTATTTAATGAAGCAATCCTTTTAGTTCATTGCTAAGATGCGACATGGAGTAACTCAGACCCTTGTAGGTGTAGACAGTAGTGAGTTATTAATGTACTCCATATTGCAGTGACTCACTCAGCTCGTGCGTTGTAAATCTGCCGTAAACAGCACAAACCGCCGCTAGAGGTCTCAGCCTCAGTGTTGACAAACAATAAAAGAGGTCTATGTGAACATCAGTACATACCCACCTTAGGTTAAAACGCTATGCGGGTTTACGGTGGACAAATGTTGCGATTTGTCACCAATCTTCCCTGCTTATAACACAAAGACAGCTCCAGTTAACCAGAGAGCTGCTTCTGCGCGACTGACGGGACAAAGCCGCTGCGGTCCCATATATCCGCTACAGTATATGACGAGCGAGATACAGTATCATAACAGTGAGTGTAAACAATACCCGGATGAAAAAACGCTGCATGTAACAATGATTTTACGGGGTCTGGTTTTACTCTATATGCACGTGCAAACGATAAGATACTTTTTTTTCGTGAACCTTTAGTTACAGAGTTTCACACCTTTGTGGCACTCAGTATTCTGGCTGCAACAATGCATGCATGTGTAAGTAGGTCAAGAGAATCGTATTGTTCAGTCAGTGTGTGCTAATGCTCCATCAGTATGTCGATTATAAGAATGAATGAGAGCAAAACAAAGAAAACAAGATTTCAGCATCTCTCACGGGCACTGCAAATTATGGATATCTTGCTGCAGACAACTATTGGGAAGTTGCTGCTGGTATCTGCTTGAGATCAGAGTCCGTTCCAATGGATGTCACTTCAGTCTGTGTCATCATACCACACATTGTTGTGACATTTTTTTTAAAGCATGACAGTCTATGGCACATGGCATAGTTCTAACTATTATATGTATATTAATATACTACATCAATAATAGTTTGTTTTAAAGTGAATCTTAACCAAAAAATCTGAACCAAAAATTCTGATTCTGACAAAGAGCGTCTAAGCTCAAAACGTCACCTGTGGTGAGAACATATTTTTCTATCTCTGGAGCTGTGGAGTGCCTACTTTGATTTTTTGGTTTAAATTCTTGAGTGGTAGAGCACCCACATTGAGCTTTTTGCCTACTGGATGTGCGCACTTGGACTGCTTTTTTTTTTTGTTAAAGTGATTTTTTTTATTATTATTTGATGTCCATTGTGCTGTTGTGCTGTTTTGTATGCAAAAATGTTTCCTATAAAAACAACACAAGTAGGCCATTGCATTACATTGACATTTAACTCGTCTTTCTGGAAACATGCCAACAAGTTGTGGTTGGTGTGACCCTGTAAAAAAAAAAAAAGAAAAAAGGTTGAAGAACAATTACTATTGTACCCTTGAGCATGTACCCTGTAGTACATATACATGCATAATTGTTGATGCAGAGATATTTATTATTGTTTCTTTGTAAGTGCAACAAGGCAAAAAAAAAAATATAATTATATATATATATATATATACACACACACGCTTTAACAACCACAGTCTACAATGATTTTAAAAAAATCACATGCATTTAGTATCTAGATGACATTAGCTGTTCTTTCCCCTTTTTGCACAAGTTGTGATCATTTTCTGGATGTCATGTTAAAAAAAATATGTAGCATTTGAAGTAAAAATGCACTTGAAAGATAATTCAGCTTGCCCCTGATTTACATATCAAAACAACGAATGATAAAATGATTTTGCATAAAATGTATTTCGTTTTCTTGCAATATCTTAAAACAAATTCATATGTATTATTACATGTATTATTATACAGAACATACGCATTGTAATTAAAAATACGTTAAACAAATTATAAACTCATTTTTAAATTGGTTATTATTGATTTATTATTTATCTGCGTTAGAGTAGAAATAAAGCATGATCATATGTTCGAGTCCCTGCATCATGAACAGAAATGAACAATAAGCATGTTTCGTTACTATTAAACATCATTTTCTAACCCTTGGTGCTTCAGACAATGGCAAATCAAATTTCGTGCGAATCACTCCAGTCCACATATGCGGCCTAAAATCAACCTTCTAAAACTGATCATTGCGGATAAAAAAAAAAGTACAGCCTGTTTTGTTCGTCTGCAAGTTTTGGAAACGGCTGGAAGAATGTCCAAATGTTGTATGGAATCGCGGCGGTTTCACACCACAATGTTCCTCAAAATGCTCCAGTCGATCGGAAAGAAGAGGGAGTTAATATGGCTGTCCACAATTTATCTGTCAGTGTAGTAAGCTCGCCTTGTGCTGCCGACACGACGCGCATAACAACCCATTTAATTCCCATCATTTCAGAGCTTCTTGTCCCCTCCCCTCCAGACACAGACAACAACATACACCTTAATAGGGGCGCGTCTCCGACACAGCCGCCGACCAATAACCCGTCTGTCTGGGCAGAGACCAAGGGATGAGCGCTCGCCGAGGCCCAATCAGCACTTTTGTGTTGCCTGCCGGTGCCGGGGACTGGTCGTGAAGAGCTACAGCAGCGCTTCAGGATCGGAGAGCGAACCCGGAGCTAGAGGAACCTGAAGGGTAAAGGCGAGTCAGGTGAGTCCGGGGATCCACGCGCGGCCTAGCCGGTTTCGGATCGGATTTGGGGAATTTGGGAGCGATATGGTTTATAATCGTATCCGCATGCGATTCGGCCGTCGTTTGCTGTAAATGAATGGGCTAAACGGTTAAAAAGGGTTTCGAGGGAGCCTGCCGAGCAGCCAGACAATAGCATAGCGGATTTTGCGTGGAAAGCAAAGCGCCTCTAACACGCAGCAGCAGTTCAAAGTGGCTGGCTAATACTATTAAAATGAGCTCGGGATTGCGCCGTGGCGTATCGCACATCGAGCGGCTATTTCAAGAGCGATTCCGCGAAAAGCCCGTAACATTTAGCAGGCAACTTTGACAAGTTTACTGGCCGAAGCAGCATTTTATGTGTGAAACGGCTTTCATTGTTTCATCTGGTGTCTCTAGGGGTTAACCCAGATTGGCGGAGAAAGCCTCGCGTCCTCCCGGCAGTGGCTGTAGTGCAGTAGCAGCTCAGACACAATGAAAAAGCCCAACAGATACACACATGCAACGCCATCAAAATAACCCTAACGCTCGTATTCCGACGATATCAGCTCAAACGGGCTGTTTAGTGAGTGTTTTGGTGCTGTTCGGGGGAGCGGGCTTTCTCTCTACTGTGCCGAGGGCACACGGGTGGTGTACGGTGAGCCTGTACAATTAGAAAAAAATATGTCGAAAATGCATCAGCCATTTACGTAAGTGAGGACGTTCTCTCAACTTGCTCCATATGCACGCAAATGGCTGCCCAACACTTGACAGACGTAAGAGTGAAATCTAATTCCAGCGTGAATGCAGGTATTGATCGAAGCCAACAGGCAGTCACTGATAATCGGGGGAGATGACGTTTAGAGAGCAACTCTGATCAATGATATATGTTCTCTGCAGACGCGTCCAAAGTGAGACTGGCTTTACTTTATAGGCTTTATATAGTCAGAGGCTCACTCTAGCAGTCTGATTTGCAGAGTTTGACCTCACAAGATTTTTTCCTATGCATTTAGTAACCAGATGACAGTAGTTTGTTTGTGAAGACTTTTACTTTTTCTGCATCGTTTTAAAGTAAAAATGCACCTAACAGATAATTCAACTATATAGGAAATTTCTTATTTTGCTACCATCCAAAAGTTTTTAAACATGCACTCAGTAATTTTTTGCCAGTTTTTTAAAAAGTTTACATATAAAGAAATTAACTGTTCTAACTCAAGTGGGTCACCCACTCATGGGTGCTGCCATGTTGAGATCACATGACTTGCCATGTCATGCAGTAGATACCAGTTCCAAAAGTAAAACTTCAGGTTATTTTTTTTAATTGGGGAATTAATTTTTAACAATAACTTAAACACATTTAAAGACAGACCTAACGTGAACTACAAGGTTGTTAATCAGTGTTATGCTTATGCCATCACTCTGCATTATTTCAACTTATTTTAAGTAACCATGTTTGACAGCAGATTTCTCAGTAAAAAAACTACATTACTCATCATTCTGCAAAGAAATCAATCAATCTGATAATCAAGCCAAGCAAATCACATCAAAAGAACACTTTAGCACCTGTGCTTCCGAACTACCTAAATATTTCTGTATATATATTCATATTTTGCAATACATGTAGAATATGTTGTTTCTTTATAAACAAAACAGCTTTAAATCAATAGTTTATTTATCAATTTTTCATTGTCATTTACCATGGGATTGTAGTCCTTTCCCTTGCTCAAAGTTGTTGAGTGCACAGACTTTTGGTTTGATTTTTATAATACTATTTTGCTTCAAATGAAACTTTGTGGTATTTTGATTCACACTGTTGATATTTAGTTTGATTCATGGATTTTCGGTTTTTAACAAAGACTTTAAAAATCCCAATGGGAAAAATACTTTTGGAACCAAGGCCTCTGCAAAAGTGACTACTACTACATAACATAGCAAACCGAATGAGTTTGTATTCAAGAAAGACACAAAAACGAATAAATTAAAAGGAAAAACCAACAGCTTAGGTATGAACATCCTTAACAGAACAGCATAACGTTTAAAACCACTTAACAGGAGCCAGCTGAACGTAAACACAAACTTACTGAGTGCACCTTTTAAGTTCAAGGAATTATTCAAGAAACTAACAGACTTATGTACTCCTAGATATTTTTATAGCATATAAAAGTTCCCCACTTTGACAAGTCACAGAGAAAAAGCTCTCCACCCACTGTTATTAAAGTCATTTATACTTATTGTGCAGAGAGAAAGGTCTGCATAGAAGTCACCGAACATGTACTTCTCTAGGAATTACCCTGGTGAAATCATACTAATGTCTGATGTAAGTAATCTGTGTAAACAACAGAACTGTGAAGAAAAAATATATTTATTTTAGCAAATAGCACATCTAATAAGAGCCAATTGCCGTGTTTTCTGCTAATTTTGAAAAAGGCTGCTGCATACTGTGAGGGGCGCCCCACTAGTATTACATCCTCAAGAGGGGTCCAAACAATGTTCTTATTGACTGTTTTGCTCAAAGGCATTTTGTGTGGACTGTTCCCCCTCCTCCCCCTCAGGCCCAAGATACTTGGCAGCGTGGTATTTATTTTTCTACCTTTTTTTGGGCTATTCATCACTTTAGTCGGTGCACCCGAGCTTATGGCCATTGCCTGTGAAAGGATTTTATGCAGTTTGTTCTCTTTAATTTCCATCGTGCACGGGCACCTTATTGCTAGTGACTGTCTGGTTTTGTTAAGCCCACGAAACCTGTGAAGTGCGGTGCCAGGTGTTAAGACGGAACACACTGAGATGAGCAAAGACTCTAAGCTCAAGTTATTAATGTAGATTTCATCATAGATCTGTCATGGTTTAGAGGTACCTGTTCTACCTAAACCTGCTGCACACCAGATCTTATGTTAGTAGTGGTGCTTCAGCACAAGATTGGCATTCCCATGTTGAATGCATGGATTTTCACTTTACATATAAGCCTAATGCATATTTTCAAGTGGTTCACGATTGAGGGCTTAAGCCTTGTGCTGTGGATAGTTCACCCAAAATAAAAATAATAATAATTTGCTCACCTTTGAGTCAATGGGGTCCAAAACAATGTTAACATTCTTTAAAATATCATCTTTTGTGTTCTTTATAAGAACAAAAGTCACATGAGGGTGGGTAAATGATGACAGAATCAAATTTTTGGGTGAACTATTCCTTTTCATAAGCATTTGTAAGTGCAGAATTACTATTCACAATCTAAAAACTAAAAAATGTCCAGGTGATTCTACATTAGATCATATTTTGCCTTAGCAGGGCTCTAGACTCATTCTTCCCACAGTTGGTCGCACGAGCACATCATTTGGTCGCAATTTTTTTTTTGATACAACATTTGATTAATCAATGCATGCTGATGAACTTTTATCATAGTTTATAGTTATATGGTAACGAAATTAGCGATCTTGGTCACACTTTACAAGAAAAGATAATTGTCTGTTTTGCTTATATCTATACACCTTTCACTTTTTAAGACTAAAACAAAAGATGGATTCATTGTTATTCTTAATTAAAAAGCACAACAACAATAAAACAGTAGGTTACAATGACAAACTAGCTTACATAACATTTATTAACAAAAACGAATTAGATGAGGCATGGCATAGGACACATCACATGCTGTATTATACCGACTAATAAATTACAGAATGTTTAGCAAACACTGAGGAATCAAATAATAATAATATAACAAAATTAAGGTTAAGCCTCCATAGCGTAACGTGAGGTAAACAGCAAAGATAACAAGCTTTTCAAAAGAAAAAGAAAAGTAACACTAAACTGGCTGTCGCTGACAGGACTTGCATGTTTTCTCTACAAGAATACCAACATGTTCACCTTCTCTGGTTTAAGAAGCGGTCTTTTACTTTAGTTTGAAAACCAAATCCTCCGTTGCATTCTGTCCACGGCGTGCACCTTCACGCTCGTGCTGACGCAGTGAGTGAAAGCACAATGGGCACGCACTGCTCCCGCTCTGCATACGCGCCGCTTCTACGGGCGTAAACCAGGCTCTACTGAAGCACTCGCACTGAAAGCGCCTCTCTTCACGTGATCAGTGAAATCTTTCTCCTGCTACAATGTGCTGCTTTGGAGCAGCGCAGACCATGCACTCGCACAAGTGCGACCACGTCAAATTTTTACTCGCACACTCTCAAAAAATGGTCGCAGTCTAGAGCCCTGCTTAGCACTTAACTCAACCTGGATTCAATCATGGGTTCATCTAGAAGACGAGACCATGCCATCGAAGAAGACTTTTGAGAGGGAAATCACATTTAGAACTGGATATTGACTCTTGGATCAGAAAGAGTACTTGACTTGGCTGAGTTTCAGGACTGCTGAATGGTCAGAAAAGGTAGTGTTTAGAATTAGCAGTGCCCCTTTGGCAGACGTATTGAGTAGACACAACAAAACGACTTGCTCTGTAAACATGTGCCATGAGATTTACGGCAGTGCAATATGATGATGTGGACCCAAGTTGTGCTAGTTTTGTAAAACGAACCCTCACTGCGACAATCCTGAGAGCCGAGAGCGGGGCATTGACACTCAGATGTCCTCCCATTGATCTCCTATCCTTCAACACACCTTCAGTGTCGTTAGTGTTGTTTTAAAGCCGGTTAGAATGAGAGGGAAATGCTCACGTCCGGTAGTTTTTTGGTTTTGTGTGATAGTGGGTTTAAAAAAGACCCTCAGGACCGAAGTGTCAGGTCCAAAAGGGTTTGATTCATTGGCTCTTGGGTAAGCTAGGGGCTGCTGCTCGCCTTTTCCCCAAATAAGGCTTATTGGTCTAGGAAACAATATGAGCACATGTCTTTTGGCTGTATAAAGCAGTGTAATGGACAACATCATTACCTCAGACCTTCCCATTGACATCATAGAGAAATTAGTCTGTCATATACTCAGTAGGGATGCATCGATCCGATACTCAGGATCGGTATCGGCTCCGATACTGGCATTTTCTGCGGATCGGGTATCGGTGAGACGAGACCGATCCAAATCCGATATTGTGTGTATACTATTCTGTGTTAATGTTAAGCCCCACGAAAGCACAAAAACATTATAAAGCACCATAAAGTCAAAGTCCAAGTCTTCTGAAGCTGTTCCATAGTTTAATGTGAGGTACAGATGAATATTTAAGTCGTTAAATTCAAGTTCTTGTAAACTCTTCTCTCCGCTGCGGCTGTCTGTCATCCTCCGTTCTGCATTCAAACTGTGTCATGTTCGGTTAAGACAGTCAAGACGATGAAACTCTCCAAGAGCGCACAATAACTAAAATTTAAAACTGTTAAAAGAAAAGGCTCAATAAACTATCACACATTTAATAAGATATGCATCAATAGCTGCTTTTCCACCAATATTAGCTGGAACTAGGGATGTTCATTTCGGTTATTTTTCCTAACCGACAACCGACGCTCGTTAATCGATTATTAACCGTTAACCGACAAGATTATTTTAAATTTGAACTGAATTAAATTAGAAAGAATAAGTTTCTGTGACCCGTTAAAAATACTAACATTTGTTTTCCGGGGATTAATTGTACATGCGCAAAAAGCAGCAAACAACAGAACATGAGGATTCACATGGTCATCATAGCTATCACATCACGCACCTGCAGCATAATAAAGCTAGGCGCTATATATATATTATAACAAATAAATAGGCCTATACGGGAAATATATTTTCACTTAAATAATAATTTAAGAAAATGAAAGAAAAACTGTGCAACAAGTAGCCTATACAGAGTTTCGGTTCATTTTTGTGCTGTGCGAAAGGAAACCAGACGGCAGAAAGCGGCATCCTATTTTTTTGGCTTATCTTACAAAAGCGCAAAAAAAAGCGTTTTTATTGTGAATGTACACAAATGAAAGCAAACCCTTTACAATTCCGATTATCTTCATGACTAAAAGGAGTAGTTGCTTCCACTGTTAGAAGGGGAAAAAAATCAAGTTATTGCTCCAGCGCTGCATGCGCACACACAGTTAAGCATTCTACCTTGACAATGCAGCCTGTTCATTATCATTATAAAAAACAATCAGTCAAACATATGGAAAAAAAACAAACACACTGCTCAGTTTAAATATGTAGTAAAATCTGTGCCGTTAAGCGTAATCACCGTACCGCCGTGAAGTTATGCAAAACATTTTGTTTTCCGTGGATATTGGAACGCGAGTGAAGTAGGCCTACATAAAAGGTAAATAATATTTTGGCATTCAAATACATTGCGAATACGGAAACATTTGATTTTGTGTCGAACGAGAGACCCAACATTGGTTTCAGTTCGTTTTAGCCTAAATTAATTCGTTTTGGTTTGTCGTTTATATAGCCATAGCTTCTTAAATTTTTTATTCTTGTTCTTTTCTAACTAGCCTACTGTTAATTGAAAGGATTTGTAGTGGAATGAGGGGAACTAAAATAGCCTAGCTATGTTTACAGTGTTTATTATAATGTTTGTAATTCATGTCGGCCTATTTCTGAATGAAATAATAAAATGCGACTTATAGGCGACTTGTTTTTTCTCTCTCTCTTTCAAAAATTTTTTTTTATACGTGAAGCTTATTTTAACTATGCAGCAAACCTTTTCAAATATTTTGATAAATTACTGAAAAAAATAAATAAGTGACTTTAAACCGGTGAAAATTCTTATCGGTCGGTTAACGGTTAAACGGTTAAAACGAACATCCCTACCTGGAACAATTTGTCCCAGGAACTTTTTTTTTTACCCCAGACCTGTTGATGTCTGCGTTTCCATCGCGGTCTAAAGTACCGAGAAGAATAGGCAAATAGTCTGGTGACGTAGGTCTGCGTGCGTTTCTCAATGCCAAGTACGCAAATTTTGGACTTGCGTCCTCGGTAGTTCGGACTTCACGAGTCCGACTCGGGAGTGTGAACTCCCGCGGATGGGACAACGCAAGTCCGGTAATTCTGCAAAGAGCAGCGTACTTGATAACGCCAGTCAGCTCGCCTCGGCTACTGCAATTTTCCTCAGTGTATTTACAATAGGATGAAATATGATATCAAATACCACTGCCTCTTTTCGTTTTCATTTAAACATATTAATATAGCCACGGAAATGTAGTTCAGGTACATTCAAATGAAACAAAATATTATATCAAACAGAATTGCCTCTTTTCATTTTCATTTTAACATATTAATAGAATAAAGACCAAAGATTAACTGTTAGATTTACCCAAAGCGAATTATATCACTATACCAGCGAATTATACCACTACAGAGACATCAGAGCCAGCGGCAAATGTCAGAAGGACTAGCTGAGGTTATGCTCCTCTCAGTGGGATACATGAGCATTGAGCGCCTGGTGATCACGTGGAGATCACGTCTCCGAAATCGGCGAAGCACATTTTCAAATAGGCGCTGTCTTTATAAATAAACTGCAGATTTGAGTTTTAAACAACTACATTCTCGCCTGAAATACTTTTAAAACTACATTTCATGACAATAACAGTAATATTTAAAAAAAATTATGTGAATATGGTGGTTGAAATACAGTGCTGCATGAGCTCAACCAATCTGCATGCTCAGCGCCCAAGTCCCGCCCCCAAAAGTTCCGGACCTTTGAAAAAGTACTACCTCGCGAGCAGGGACTTTCTGAGGGGCAAATTTGTACCTGGAACTTTTAGATCCTGGTTCCTGCGGTAGAAACACAATGAGTACCGGCCCAAAGTCCCTAGTTCCTGGGTAAAGTTCCTGCGGTGGAAAAGGGGCTAATATCTCTTTCCTTTGTGCTTTGAACTTCTCTATCCGGAGCTGTGCGCTGTGACTCTGTGCTGCTTCAAGCGCATCATTCTGCGCACGGGAAGCGCATAAGCGCTTTGTGCCGCTCTCTATTGGAGCTTTTTGTATTAATACTTTTGTGCAATGAAATATTATTTATAGCGTTTCTTGTTCTGTCCTATCACTGCTATTAATAATCTAATGTATAGCACAGTAATTAAGGCAGCAACATATGATAGATAGGACTCCTCTATCATATGTTGCTGCCTTCATTACTGTGCTTTACATTTAAAAGAAATTTCTTTTAATTTTGTAGTTTATATTTATGAATAAATACATTTATTTGTTTTCATTAATGTATTTTACAACAATACAAAGAGCAATGTGTAACATTTAACCAGGTTTAGTCCTTCACATATTCACTTTTATTTGTTCCCCACTAAATAATATTATTTCACTAAATGTTTAGAATTTATAAAATTGTGCACTCATGATTTTTCTAGAATAACTTTTGCTGCTAAATTATCCACTAACCTAGTTTATAATAGCCTAGTATTTTTGTCATAGATTATGAATGGGCCTGTTTACACCTGGTCACTTCATGCGTTTTCTCTGATCGGATATCTATCTGATCTGTTAAAACGTTTCCATTTACACTTGGCCACATAAATGTGTCGTCGCAAAACGGGATAAATCTGATCTTCAATTCCCACGCAAAAGTGCTGCATTTTATTAATTATCAGCTCATTTCAAGATCAAAGACCGCAATAGGAGCGCACGCGGCATCAGCACTGGAAAGATAAGCTTGTCTTATACTTTTAATGAAGATGATTGTGTGTTGAGCGTCTGCATCTTACTTTCAGTTTCATTTGTGGCAGTTTGCGCGTCTGCTTGCTGAAGAGATACTCAGCTACTCGTCCGCGGCCATGCATGTTGCATTAGCGCGGTCATATCTGACTAAAATGTAATTTTGCCTATAACACGGTCTCACACGTTTATTATTTTTTACATTTTGGGAGGAGTAAAATTTACCTATGTAAATTATGCGTTTACATGCATTAGATGCATTTACACTTGTCCAGTTTCGTCTGGAATGCGGACCAGACCACCTCCTGAAGTGTTTTGAGCGATCGGATTTATATAACGCATGAAGTGACCAGGTGTAAACAGCCCCTATATATTTTTTCATGTTATTTTTCATTAAAATTAAGTTGTCTAGTAGATTGTGTTTAACACACAAAAGAGTGACACAGAAGTATAGAAATTCTACACTGATTAAAAAACAAACAAAAAAACTGTCTCGGATCAGAATTAGCCGATACTCCGAATTTTCTGGATCGGATTGAATCTGAAAAAATGGTATCGTTGCATCCCTAATACTCAGGAATGTTTTTGTTTGTACTCGATTTGCGGTTTGAATTTTAGTTACAGGGTTACAAATCTTAATCCCATATAGCCTACCATAAGTTTTTAATAATTAATCATGTACACTGCAGTTTATCATTTAGCTGTTTTCATTTTTAATTCAGTATTTGAACTAAAGTTTCCAAGCGTTTCCTTAGAGAATATGTGTAATCAAGTGGTGTTCATACTAGTTATTGTCAGCCTGTATCAAGTCTTCCATTTTCATTGACTATGAGAAGGTCTGATTGATACTTACTCAAAATCAGTGCTTATTTCATGACCCATAGTTATGTAAAATTGAGACCTGAATGCCTGAATGTTTTGATAAGAAAGAAATCAGGATAATTACCCCTTAATCAGAAACATTACGTTTATTAAAAACATTTCCCAAGCAAAAATCCTTTGAGGGTGAGAAGTCAGTTGTCAGTTGCTTGTACATGCTACTAATTGATATGGATGATGTTAATGAATGTGAAGTGATAAATCTAGATCAGTGAAAGAAGTGCAAATAAAAAGAAAAGTATGTCAAACTGTTTTTGGGCCTGATGCCAATCTGTGTCAGTATACAGTAGGAAGTGTTTTATAAAGGGTTAAATGAAAAAAAATTACATTCTGTCATTTACTCACCCTCATGTCGGTGCAAACCTGTATGACTTTCTTTTTTTCAGCAGAACACAAGAAGATATTTTGGAGATAGTTTTAACTGTTTTGTCCACACAATGAAAGTCAATGGGGTCCAAAACCACATCTTTCACTGTGTGGAAAAACACTTTGATTCTAGCATTCTACAAACTATCTTCTTTTGTGTTCCACAGAAGAAAGTAAGTCATTTAGAATGGATAGTGTTGTTATCATTTAAAATTATTAAACATTGTTTTCATTCATTAAAATGCAGCTGAAATAAACTATAAATATTAGATGAGTGAAAATTTGAAATGTTGACTGAAATAACTGAGGTAATTGCAATAAAATAAAGTTGATTGACCTTCTCAAAAATTTAAAAAATTCAATGAAAACTGAATATATACTCACTATAATACAAATAATAGTAAATTATGGTTCAGAATGGCAAGAGGGTGAGTAAATGATTTTCAGTTAATTTTAAGGTGAACTGTCTCTTTAAATCTTTACAAAATCAATTTCAAATTAGAACAACTTGGAAAAAGGACGAATCTGCTTGGATGCGGCCTGGTTTATAGATCTGAATTTTCCTCGTAGCATTGAAGAAGTGCGTACGGCTAAGTTGAAATAAATAACTGATTTGTAAAGCAATCTGGGCTGGATGTCAGTCTCTGTTTCCTTTTCATCACACTGTTTTAGAGGTATCTGAATCCCTCTGATGGTCTTCAGTTGCACAGGGACCTTTGACTCCTCAGCTTTTTCCGCTCAGCTCTGTCAGTTGCTGATTAATTATTCTCCACCATTTTAGTTGTGAGATCTTAGGTGGGCACAGTGAGCAGGTAGCGAGAGGGAATGTTTCAGTCGACTGTAATGCGTCGCATGTATGTTGGTGCGCTGGTCTTGTTAACACCTGAATGGGGAGGCTGCGTTCTGCGGGCCTCATGCAAGGCTTATTAAACCCCACGCCGAAACAATCAGCCCAGATGAATGGCTTCCTGTGAAGTTTAATTAGAGGGCCTCCCTGATGCTTTAGCTGGATAAACAGCAGCAAGAAACAACATGACGGGCCTCTTACGTTGATTCTCGAAGAATGCATGTATGTGAAGAGCGAGAAGCCCAAACGAAGACGAAGATGTTTTTAGCTTTAGGAATGTTGTTGTTTTTTCTTTATCTCTCTTTTTTTCCCCGGTGGATGATGTCTGACCATCCCAATCGTGAAATAGATGAGTTTTTCAAGCTTCACGAGTCTTGGCCATCACGAGAGCTCCGGATTGTTGTTAATTTGCTCGACGTCTCTCAAGTGGGATTTCACTGAAGATGAGGTGTGGACTGCATTAATTGCAGTGGGTCCAGGTATTGACTCTGGTTGAAAAATTCAGAAGTATTGATTCAGTCCAAGCTGTTTTCATCATTTCGCAATGTATTACATTGTAGCGAGACGGAAGCTGTGAGTGAATATGAAGCGCATAGACCCGTTTTATGATTACAGTGGGAGGTATAGGCTTATAGTCCCCAGATGGGTGGCTTTTGTAGCGCGAGGTTCTCCAGCTGCACTCGTTTCAGGAGCGAGAGAGTTGTGTGATGGGTTGAGCTGATCGAAGGACTGCTGAACACTTAATTCAGTGCAATATGAAAGAGCAAGCAGAACCCATCCGAAGCATTTCTCTCTGGAACCATCTTATTTTTCATGGCCCGGGGGCTAGTTTGTCTATTAAAGTTGATGGACCTGACATTGTGTATGGCGTTGCATCATTTATTTAAGCTAAAGTAGTCTTAGAAATGTTTTAGTTTTGGCTATGCAGTCATAAACTTCTCTTTTATTATTGTGACATTCAACAACGCCAGTGTCCAGTTGCAACAAACCTCTTAACGGGACAGTTCACCCAAAAATTGTCAGCATTTGTATTCACCGTCATTTTATTCATAACCTGTGTGACGTAACACGTTAATACTTAATACATACAGGGTTAAATTGGGGTCCAGTAATGTTTTTAGACTCAGATGACTTTCATTGTATGGACAAAAATAGTTGATTTTGTTCGAAATTTGTGTTACATTTTTCTTGTTTGTCTTTTTTTTTTTTTGGGGGGGGGGTAAATTATACCTTTTAAGTTAATAAGTCAGTTATATTTGTGAATGTAAAATGAGAACACTTAACAATAACAACATGGGGCCAGATACTTGCAACTGGTTGCTTCCCCTTAAGTTAAAAATAAAACAAAACTATTAACTTTGTTCATTTAAAAAAAGCTGATAAAAAAAAACAAATACATATTTTTTTTAAAAACTAAGAAAATTGTTAACCTTGCTTTGGGGTTTAACTTAAATTAAGAAGTTTAAATTAAAGTACTAAAGTGCCAAAATCTGAAGAAAAAAAATAAATGTAAATAGAAATATTTATAAAACTAAAAGTAATAAAAAAGAAAAGCCCAACAAAATTACTAAAACTTACTAAAATTAAAGTTAAACTAAACAAAAATTAAAATGTTTTTTATTTTTTATTTTTTTTATTTTTTTACAATAAATACTTAAATGGTACAAATAATACTTAAATAACACCTGATCTGACCTGGTACTTGGTTTGTTCTCTCATATCATCTTGGACCCCTTTACTGGGTTAAAGTTTGCTTTTGACATGATATTGTTGGATCCTTAGAGTAGCTTTGGCTGAAACGGCTAACTAAAATGTATAAATAAACAGAAAACTAAAATAATTTAGCTGGTACCTTTGAGGAAATCTCTGAAAGCTGCCGTACCTGTGGTAGTTAACCTTGATAAGAATTATAGCTGACTCTCTGTACATGCGCAACCGCAAGATTCAATTCCCATAATCCCTGCACAAATGCCTCATTGTCTTATTACTGTGTTTAGCAGATTAACAAATTGAACCTTAGCACATTTAAGCATCCTCTCCATATCCCTCCATTCAGCTGCAGGACTTTGTTTCTTGGGTCATTCTGTTGGAAGGGGTGCGTGATCTCTCTTCAGCCGGTATGGATGGAGCTTGCACGAATGCAGAAATCTGGCTTTTCTTGAAGTTTTGGTCCTGTGTGCACTCCGCGCAGTCCATCTCTCCAAGCCTATCTGCTTTTCCAGAGCACCTGTTCCTTGGTGGAAATCATGTTTTCCCAGAGTATATGTCTGTGTGCCCATTACTTTGAGCGTCAGAAGGGAGCCTCTGCTGATTTTATCTCAACTTGATAAAGCACTGGTCATGTCGGTGTGTGTAAAGGTAGTGTGCACGGATTGTGTATTAGCGGATATTTGTGTATTTTTATTTTTTATGTTTTGCATATGATTGATTTGAATACGGCAGGTTTTTTTTTTTATCGCCTGACTGTCCTCCCTGCCTCCTTCCCAATTCAACCCCATTTTAATTTTCTCATGCTACCTCGCTTTCTCCAGATGGCTCACGTTCCAGCATTTTTCCTTTTTTTTTTTTTTTTTTTTTTTTTTTTTTGTTTAAACAACGTATGCCCCACCCTGTGGTCTGAAGTTCCGCAATGAGCTGTCTTGACAAGGTGCCAGGTTTTAAATTCAGCGTCTCGTAAGAAGTACATTTTCCTCTTACTGCCCCCTTTGGCCCCCTCCTTTTTGTCTTTTTTTTCATTCTGTCTTTCTCTTTCTTTCTCTCTCTGTCTCCCTCTCTCTGTGTTCATGTGACGTCCTGACCACTAACGGCTACATATTAAGAGATAATTCCATACCCTGAGGTTACAAACCGGCTTAGACTGGCTCTCTCGCATTTTGACTCCACTGGGTACCCTGGGTAAAAAAAAAAAAAAAAGATTGTAACTCCTTTTTTTTCTTTTTTTTTTTTTTTTTTTTTTAAAGGAACAGGAGACTGATTCGCCCTGAGAATGACATCAGTTCAGTCGGCACTGCTTAAAACAAACATGTTATGCATTTATGCATGCTACAAGGATTGCTCATACCCCTAAAAGCATGACCAGGCAAACCATACTGCACGACTTCTGTTCTGAAATATGATTATTGGAAAGATTCATATTTTTTTGCATAATTATGCACCTTAGTCACAATAATGGAGGATTTATTTTAGAACATGTGTTCTCCAGTTGCATAAGGTTGTGGACTCTGGTTGTATCAACTGTACATTGGAGACCAATGCTTATTGTCACATGAGGAGGATGTCACAAGGGCTATAGCTCTGTAACTATAAGGTTTGAGACTGAAGTCCTTTTTTTAATTTTTTTTTTATGATGCAACATATTAGGGCTGTGCAAATAATCGAATGCGATGATCATGCGCATCTCGTCAGTAAAGCCGGTTCTGTGATTAGTAGTAAATCTCCATCACCTGCTTTCAGATGGAGCGGCATTTAATACACAGAGTCATAGTTCACTGACAAGCTAAGCAATATCGCGTTCATTATCGGCGATGTATCGCCTGCAATAATGAACGCGATATTGCGTAGCTTGTCAGTGTAATTTATTTGTCATTTACTTGTCTTATTATTATTTTATTTTTTTATGTAGTCAGCAGGCCTTTAATAGGCCATTGCAACAACTATTGGGGCATGTTGTCACAGAAGTGAGTCTCAGTAATTATTAAATGAAAAGTATCTTTTTTCCTGGGCAATAACAGTGGACATCCTTAATAGCTTTTTTGTAGCCAAGGGTTTATACTAGGGCTGGACGATATGGCCAAAATTTATATCACGATATATTTCTTAAGTTTGGTCGATACGATATAATTCCGATATCGATATGAACACTATTAAAAAAAAGCCTCATAAAAACTGCCAAGAATTTCCACAACAGATGTCTGTACCTTCAAACTTATGAAAAATGAATTTGCCAAGTCTATGAAACCTTCTCCTATAAAACTGTATAATATTTTAGGTTAAATAAAAACGGCACAAATAAATTAATGTTCACCTTTTATTTGTTTTAGCCTTCATACAAACAAGTAGGGATGCAACGATTATAGTCTGAGGAATAATCACGGTTTCACGATTATTACGATTATTATGCATTTATTAATTTCACAACATAAAATCACATAAACACTCTTTAGATATTAAAGTGTTATTTATTTCTGCTTTTTGAAACAGAAATAACACAGTAACCAATAAAACAGCACAAAATAATAATTCTAAAGAAAAAAAAAAGTCCATCTCTCCTATTGGAATTAAAAAAGGTTACCTCTGCTCTGTAAACATCCATGTCAGTATTTCCCTTTTGAAAATAACAATTGGAAATAGATCACAAATGTATTTGGTGTTTTCATTTTGTATATTCTTTCTACATTTCTTTTGGACCTGAGGTACAGAACTTGGAAAGAAAAATTGACTTATGAATAATACTATAACAGGGATGATAAATCACAATGTTAATTTAGTATTATTAATATAAGACTAATATTAACTTTATTTATCCCACAGAGGACACTGTTACTAATGAGGGGAATAAACTAAACTATTATTGTAATCCACTGTCATCCATACTTATTAGGGCCCGAGCACCGATGGTGTGAGGACCCTATTGAATCTGCTCCGTTTATTATTAGGGACCGAGCACCGATGGTGCGAGGACCCTATTGAATCTGCTCTGTTTATTATTATTATTATTATTATTATTATTTTTATTCTTCTTCTCCAAACCTTATCGCATTTTTGAGGGCCTAAACATGCTCGAAAAGTCACGAAATTTTGCACACACCTCAGAACTGGCGAAAATTGACATCTGATATATGTTTCAGAAGTGGGTGTGGCAAAATGGCTCGATAGCGCCACCTATACACATTCAACGGAGTGCGCCTCGAGCTACGTTTCACGTACATGTACGAAAATTGGTATACATGTGTAAAACCCCAATACCTACCAAAAAGTCTCTTGTTGCAAATTCCGAAAGCCAACAGGAAGTCGGTTATTTTTAATTTTCTCTGCAAATTTTGGGTCATTTTTGCCATTTTCAGGTGTCATATTTTAACGAACTCCTCCTAGAGATTAATTCAGATCAACAACAAATTTGGTCAGTCTAATCTAAAGCCCTTTGTGACGTTAAATTGCGAAGATCTAGAGTTTTCATTGAAGGGCGTGTCCGTGGCGGCCTGGCAAAATTCGATGCTTCGCCATGAAACAGGAAGTTGTTATAACTCAGCCATACATTGTCCGATCTACCCCAAACTTCACATGTATGATAAGAGTCCTGACCTGAGAAGATTTACATGCAAATATTCAGTTATAGTTATAGCGCCACCTGCTGGAAACAGGAAGTGACATGTTTTAGTCTGTATCAAACTCCTCCTAGAGATTTCATGACATGAAAGTTATATTTGTTCAGTCTAATCTAAAGGCCTTTGCGATATTAAATTGTGAAGATCTTGAGTTTTCGTTGAAGGGCGTGTCCATGGCGGCATGACAAAGTTCGATGTCTCGCCATGGGAATACAAGTTGTTGTAACTCAGCCATAAAATGTCCGATCTGCCCCAAACTTCACAGGTTTGATAAGAGTCCTGGCCTGAACGCATCTAAAGGCCAATATTGCATTATGATCATAGCGCCACCTGCTGGCAACAGGAAATGGCTTATTTTACACTTACATCAACATGCAATATCCAATCTGGACCAAACTTCACATCTTTGGTAAGACTCATGGCCTGAAGACACCTATAGGCCAATATTCAGTTATAATCATAGCGCCACCTGTTGGCAATAGGATATGTCATGCTTTATACTACCTCAAACATACAATGTCAAATCTGCACCAAACTTCACATGTATGGTAAGAGTGCTGGCCTGAAGTCATCTAAAGGCCAATATTCTGTTAAAATTATAGCACCACCTGCTGGCAACAGGAAATTACATGTTTCACACTAACTTAAACATGCAATCTCCGATCTGCCCCAAACTTCACACGTTTTATAAGAGTCCTGGCCTGAAAACATCTTAAGGCCAATATTCAGTTATAAATATACCGCCACCTGCTGGCAACAGGAAATGGCTTGTTTAACACTAACTTAAGCATGCAATGTCCAATCTGCACCAAACTTCACATGTTTGGTATTAGTCATGTCCTGAAGACATCTAAAGGCCAATTTTCAGTTATAATCATAGCGCCACCTTTTGGCAATAGGATAGGTCATGCTTTATACAACTCAAACATACTATGCTCAATCTGCACCAAACTTCATATGTATGATAAATGTGCTGGACTGACCACATCTACATGCCAATATCCAGTTATAGTCATAGCGCCACCAGCTGGCAGCAGGAAGTTTGGCACATATAAATGACTTTGACATATTCCTCCTATATTTATCACTTTAAATGTATATTGCTCACCGTTCGCTGTTTTCCTGAAGCCACCGTTGGCGGTGAGCCCGGGTGCGAGGTCCCGTACATCGCTGCTTGCAGCTTTAATTAGGGCCCGAGCACCGATGGTGTGAGGACCCTATTGAATCTGCTCCGTTTATTATTAGGGCCCAAGCCAGTAAGGCGCAGGGCCCTATTGATTTCCAAAGGATTATTATTTTTTTTTTTTTTTTTTTTATTTTTTATTCAACCATCCGGCAACTTTTGGGGGTCTTAACGTGCTCAAAAACTCTTGAAAATTCGCACGCACGTTGGAATCTGTTGGCGTCCGGACGCCACAGAGGCTGGGACCCGGGCGCGGCACAGGGGCTCTACGGCGCCCCCTAGAACACAGTTTGAAAACTTGATGTATAGCTCACACATGCTTGCACATATTCATATAAAACTCGGTACACATATAGATCTCATTGAGCCGAACAAATTTCACACTGCATGTCATAGGCTCCGCCCAACAGGAAGTCGGCTATTCAGGGCTGTTTAAAAAACCAAGCTCTGGAATTTGATATACTCCTCTGAAGATTACCACCCGATTGCCACCAAACTCGGTGAACATGATCTCAAGACATTGGGGACGCAAAATTGCCAGGATATTTTTGATATCTCGAACGGTTTGCCCGTGGCGAGGCGATGAATTTATGGCGAAAAATGAGAGACAGGAAGCGTCTAATAACATCCACATACATTGTCTGATTTTGATCAAACTTCAGGGTTTTGTTCGTTGTTTGATGCCGAGCGCATAGATGTGACTATTAGGAGTCAAAGTTATAGCGCCACCAACTGGCAGCAGGAAGTGTGTCATTTTCAAAATGCTTTGAATTCAGCATCTTATTTTTAATCGATTTGCTTCAAACTTCATCAGAATAATGTCAAAGCACGGCCGATGTAAAACTGTGAAGGGAATATTGATATCTATAATACTGTTGCCATGGCAACGTTTCAAACTTGAAAATTTGTTTCTGGTGATTTTGAAGCAGATAACATGTTTAGAATGTCATGAAACTCAACACACATATGAGTATTAATGATAGTTAGACACTGGAAAAAGCTCATAAACGGGCGTGGAAGAGGCGCTCTATAGCGCCACCTTTTGTCAAAAATGGGGGGGTTAGTTTTAGCTACAGACACCAAACTCGGTACATAAATTGTTCTATTCAAGCCGGACAACTTTCTAATTTACACTCATTAGCTACAACCAACAGGAAGCCAGCTATCTTTTTTTTTTATTTAATTTTCAGGGAATATCAAGCTGTAAATAAATTGATACTCCTCCAATCAGAAACAAGTAGTTCACACCAAACTTTGTCAACATGATGCCAATATACTGAAGATGCTAAATTGCTAACGGATTTAGGATATCTTGAACGGTGTATTAATGGCGATTTGTTAAAGTTACAGTAAAAAAGAGAGCAGTTCTTTTCTTATCTTTAAAGTGCAGCTTCCAAACACTTCAAAACTTTTTACATACATAGAGCAAGTCATTCTGAAGAAGTGTGATTAGTTTCATGACTTTACAGAAGGTCTATGAATAACAGAAAATTAATAAACTATCAAGACATTTGATCACACTGGCTCTGTGTATGTGGGGGGATGGGTGAGTCTGTGTGTTAAATGTTAGTGTGAGGAGGGGGGTGAGAGAGACAGACAGAGAGACCCAGACAGAGAGAGAGACTTTTAAACATCTCTTTAATCACTAGAAAAAAATCAATCAGTATTTATTTATTTAATTAATTATTCTTTTTATTTTATTTTATTTATTTATTTATTTAATTATTCTTTTTTTTTTTTTTTTTTTTTTTTTTTTTGCATTATAGCTTAAGAAATTTCCTAGGCCTTATCTTTTTCTGTCAGTCTTAGGGACAAAAAAATAGAATTGATTTGTTCTATTTTGTTTAATTATATATATATGCATGTGTTTATATATTTATTTATTTATTTTTAATTATTATTTATTTAATTTTTTAAATACATATTTGTTCTATATTTAATGTAAACACTATGCTTTGGCAATACATTGTAACAATTGTCATGCCAATAAAGCACGAATTGAATTGAATTGAGAGAGAGAGAGAGAGAGAGAGAGAGAGAGAGAGAGACTTTTAAACATCTCTTTAATCACTTGAAAAAAAAAACAATTAGCACTTATTAATTTATTTACTATGTTTTATTTTTTTGCATTACAGCTTAAGAAATCTCTTAGGCCTTATCCTTTTCTCCCAGTTTTACAGACAAAAAAATCCTAGAATCAGTTAATTTGTAGGGCACTGACAACATAATTTAATATAAATATGTTAATAATTGTTAATTACAACATAAAAAAAATCTAAAGATAAATACACGTGGTCTTATAAATTTTTGTGCTGCAAATAATAATTAGAATTTCATGAAACTCAACACACATATCAGTATTAATGATAGACAGACACTGGCAAAAGCTCATAAAAGGGCGTGGAAGAGGCACTGCATAGCGCCACCTTTTCAGAAAACTTGGGGGGTTAGTTTTAGCTACAGTCACCAAAACTGGTACATATATTGGTCTCATCAAGCTGGACAACCTTCTAATTTACAGTCATTAGCTACAACCAACAGGAAGTCGGCTATTTTGATTTGAATGTGGATATTTGGAAAAATATGGGTGTGAATTAATGCATACTCCTCAGAGGAGCATTATACTATACACACCAAACTTTGTCTACATGATGTCAAAACATTGAGTAACTTAAATTGTAAACGGATTTTGGATATCTTGAACGGTGTTGCCGTGACAATTTATTAAAGTAACAGTCTTTCACAGTCTTGATGGTTTGGATTAACCCTTTAATTGCTGTATCAATTAAAACCAGACTGCCAGAGGGTTACTGTAAATGCATGTGCTCGCTGTGCCCATTTTTCTTGATGCCACCGGGGTGGCGGTTGCACTGACAGCTTGGGCCCACCATCGCTGCTTGCAGCTATATTTATTAGGGCCCGAGCACCGATGGTGTGAGGACCCTATTGAATCTGCTCCGTTTATTATTATTATTATTATTATTAGGGCCCGAGCACCGATGGTGTGAGGACCCTATTGAATCTGCTCCGTTTATTATTATTATTATTATTATTCTTCTCCGGAATGAATCGCATTTTTGAGGGCCTAAACATGCTCGAAAAGTCATGAAACTTTGCACACGCATCAGAACTTGCGAAAATTTACATCTGATATATGTTTCAAAAGTGGGTGTGGCAAAATGGCTCAACAGCGCCACCTATACACTTTCAACGGAGTGCGCCTCGAGCTGCGTTTCACGTACAAGTATAAAAGTCGGTACACTGATGTAACATAACAATACCTACAAAAAAGTCTCTAGGTACGAAAATCCAAAACCCAACAGGAAGTCGTTTATTTTGAATTTTCTCTGCAAATTTTGGGTCATTTTTGCCATTTTCAGGTGTCATACTTTAACGAACTCCTCCTAGAGATTAATTCAGATCAACAACAAATTTGGTCAGTCTAATCTAAAGCCCTTTGTGACGTTAAATTGCGAAGATCTAGAGTTTTCATTGAAGGGCGTGTCTGTGGCGGCCCGGCAAAATTCGATGTTTCGCCATGAAACAGGAAGTTGTTATAACTCAGCCATACAATGTCCGATCTACCCCAAACTTCACATGTTTAATAAGAGTCCTGACCTGAAGAGATTTACATGCCCACATTCAGTTATAGTCATAGCGCCACCTGCTGGCAACAGGAAGTGACATGTTTAACTCTCTAGCGAACTCCGCCTAGAGATTTCATGACATGAAAGTTATATTTGTTCAGTCTAATCTAAAGGTCTTTGCGATATTAAATTGTGAAGATCTTGAGTTTTCGTTGAAGGGCGTGTCCATGGTGGCTTGACAAAGTTCGATGTCTCGCCATGGGAATACAAGTTGTTGTAACTCAGCCATAAAATGTCCGATCTGCCCCAAACTTCACAGGTTTGATAAGAGTCCTGGCCTGAACACATCTAAAGGCCAATATTGCATTATAATTATAGCGCCACCTGCTGGCAACAGGAAATGGCTTATTTTACACTAACATCAACATACAATGTCCAATATGCACCAAACGTCACATGCTTGGAAAGAGTCATGGCCTGAAGACACCTAAAGGCCAATATTCAGTTATAATCATAGCGCCACCTGTTGGCAACAGGATATGTCATGCTTTATACTAACTCAAACATACTATGCTCAATCTGCCCCAAACTTCATATGTTTGATAAATGTGCTGGCCTGAACACATCTAAAGGCCAATATTCAGTTATAAATATAGCGCCACCTGCTGGCAACAGGATATGGCTTGTTTTACACTAACTTAAACATGCAATGTCAAATCTGCACCAAACTTCACATGTATGGTAAGAGTCCTGGCCTGAAGGCATCTTAATTCATTTATAGTAATAGTGCCACCTGCTGGCAACAGGAAATGACTTGTTTTACACTAATTTAAACATACAATGTCCGATCAGCCCCAAACTTCACATTTTTGATAAGAGTCCTGACCTGAAGACATCTAAAGGCCAGTATTCATTTATAATCATAGCGCCACCTTTTGGCAATAGGATATGTCATGCTTTATACAACTCAAACATACTATGCTCAATCTGCACCAAACTTCATATGTTTGATAAATGTGCTGGCCTGAACACATCTACATGCCAATATCCAGTTATAGTCATAGCGCCACCAGCTGGCAGCAGGAAGTTTGGCAGATATAAATGACTTTGACATATTCCTCCTGTATTTCTCACTTGAAATGCATATTGCTCACCGTTCATTGATTTCCAGAAGCCACCTTTGGCGGTGAGCCCGGGTGCGAGGGCCCGTTCATCGCTGCTTGCAGCTTTAATTATTATTATTATTATTATTATTATTATTATTATTATTATTATTCTTCTCCGCCTTTAATCGCATTTTTGAGGGCCGAAACATGCTCGAAAAGTCATGAAACTTTGCAGACGCATCAGAACTGGTGAAAATTGACGTCTGATATATGTTTCAAAAGTGGGTGTGGCAAAATGGCTCGACAGCGCCACCTATAAACTTTCAACGGAGTGCGCCTCGAGCTGCGTTTCACGTACATGTATGAAAATCGGTACACTCATGTAACACACCAATACCTACAAAAAAGTCTCTTGGAGCAAAATTCAAAACCCAACAGGAAGTTGGTTATTTTTAATTTTCTCTGCAAATTTTGTGTCATTTTTGCCATTTTCAGGTGTCATACTTTAACAAACTCCTCCTAGAGATTAATTCAGATCAACACCATATTTGGTCAGTCTAATCTAAAGCCCTTTGTGACCTTAAATTGCGAAGATCTAGAGTTTTCATTGAAGGGCGTGTCTGTGGCGGCCTGGCAAATTTCGATGTTTCGCCATGAAACAGGAAGTTGTTATAACTCAGCCATACATTGTCCGATCTACCCCAAACTTCACATGTATGATAAGAGTCCTGACCTGAAGAGATTTACATGCAAATATTCAGTTATAGTTATAGCGCCACCTGCTGGAAACAGGAAGTGACATGTTTTAGTCTGTAGCAAACTACTCCTAGAGATTTCATGACATGAAAGTTATATTTGTTCAGTCTAATGTAAAGGCCTTTGCGATATTAAATAGTGAAGATCTTGAGTTTTCGTTGAAGGGCGTGTCCATGGTGGCGTGACAAAGTTCGATGTCTCGCCATGGGAATACAAGTTGTTGTAACTCAGCCATAAAATGTCCGATCTGCCCCAAACTTCACAGGTTTGATAAGAGTCCTGGCCTGAACACATCTAAAGGCCAATTTTGCATTGTAATTATAGCGCCACCTGCTGGCAACAGGAAATGACTTATTTTACACTAACATCAACATGCAATGTCCAATATGCACCAAACTTCACATGTTTGGTAAGAGTCATGGCCTGAAGACACCTACAGGCCAATATTCAGTTATAATCATAGCGCCACCTGTTGGCAATAGGATACGTCATGCTTTATACTAACTCAAACATACTATGCTCAATCTGCCCCAAACTTCATATGTTTGAGAAATGTGCTGGCCTGAACACATCTAAAGGCCAATATTCTGTTATAATCATAGCGCCACCTGCTGGCAACAGGAAATGACTTGTTTTACACTAATTATACAGGCAATGTCTGATCTGCATCAAATTTCACATGTTTGGTAAGAGTCCTTGCATGAAGACATCTAAAGGCCAATATTCAGTTATAATTATAGTGCCACCTGTTGGCAACAGGATACGTCATGCTTTGTACTAACTCAAACATACCATGTTCAATCTGCACCAAACTTCACATGTTTGGTAAGAGTCCTGGCCTGAGCACATCTAAAGGCCAATATTCCATTATAATCATAGCGCCACCTGCTGGCAACAGGCACTGATTTGTTTTACACTAACTTATACAGGCAATGTCCGATCTGCACCAAATTTCACATGTTTGGTAAGAGTCCTTGCATGAAGACATCTAAAGGCCCATATTCAGTTAAAATTATAGTGCCACCTGTTGGCAACTGGATACGCCATGCTTTGTACTAACTCAAACATACCACGTTCAATCTGCACCAAACTTCACTTGTTTGGTAAGAGTCCTGGTCTGAAAACATCTACATGTCAATGTTCAGTTATAGGCATAGCGCCACCAGCTGGCAGCAGGAAGTTTTGCAGATATAAATGACTTTGAAATATTCCTCCTGTATTTATCACTTGAAATGCATATTGCTCACCGTTCATTGATTTCCTGAAGCCACCGTTGGCGGTGAGCCCGGGTGCGAGGGCCCGTTCATTGCTGCTTGCAGCTTTAATTATTATTATTATTATTATTATTATTCTTCTCCGCCTTTAATCGCATTTTTGAGGGCCTAAACATGCTCGAAAAGTCATGAAACTTTGCAGACGCATCAGAACTGGTGAAAATAGACGTCTGATATATGTTTCAAAAGTGGGTGTGGCAAAATGGCTCGACAGCGCCACCTATAAACTTTCAACGGAGTGCGCCTCGAGCTGCGTTTCACGTACATGTATGAAAATCGGTACACTCATGTAACACACCAATACCTACAAAAAAGTCTCTTGGAGCAAAATCCAAAACCCAACAGGAAGTTGGTTATTTTTAATTTTCTCTGCAAATTTTGTGTCATTTTTGCCATTTTCAGGTGTCATACTTTAACGAACTCCTCCTAGAGATTAATTCAGATCAACACCATATTTGGTCAGTCTAATCTAAAGCCCTTTGTGACGTTAAATTGCGAAGATCTAGAGTTTTCATTGAAGGGCGTGTCCGTGGCGGCCTGGCAAATTTCGATGTTTCGCCATGAAACAGGAAGTTGTTATAACTCAGCCATACATTGTCCGATCTACCCCAAACTTCACATGTATGATAAGAGTCCTGACCTGAAGAGATTTACATGCAAATATTCAGTTATAGTTATAGCGCCACCTGCTGGAAACAGGAAGTGACATGTTTTAGTCTGTAGCAAACTACTCCTAGAGATTTCATGACATGAAAGTTATATTTGTTCAGTCTAATGTAAAGGCCTTTGCGATATTAAAAAGTGAAGATCTTGAGTTTTCGTTGAAGGGCGTGTCCATGGTGGCGTGACAAAGTTCGATGTCTCGCCATGGGAATACAAGTTGTTGTAACTCAGCCATAAAATGTCCGATCTGCCCCAAACTTCACAGGTTTGATAAGAGTCCTGGCCTGAACACATCTAAAGGCCAATTTTGCATTGTAATTATAGCGCCACCTGCTGGTAACAGGAAATGACTTATTTTACACTAACATCAACATGCAATGTCCAATATGCACCAAACTTCACATGTTTGGTAAGAGACATGGCCTGAAGACACCTAAAGGCCAATATTCAGGTATAATCATAGCGCCACCTGTTGGCAATAGGATACGTCATGCTTTATACTAACTCAAACATACTATGCTCAATCTGCCCCAAACTTCATATGTTTGAGAAATGTGCTGGCCTGAGCACATCTAAAGGCAAATATTCTGTTATAATCATAGCGCCACCTGCTGGCAACAGGAAATGACTTGTTTTACACTAATTATACAGGCAATGTCTGATCTGCTTCAAATTTCACATGTTTGGTAAGAGTCCTTGCATGAAGACATCTAAAGGCCAATATTCAGTTATAATCATAGCGCCACCTGTTGGCAATAGGATACGTCATGCTTTGTACTAACTCAAACATACCATGTTCAATCTGCCCCAAACTTCATATGTTTGGTAAGAGTCCTGGCCTGAGCACATCTAAAGGCCAATATTCCATTATAATCATAGCGCCACCTGCTGGCAACAGGCAATGATTTGTTTTACACTAACTTATACAGGCAATGTCCGATCTGCACCAAATTTCACATGTTTGGTAAGAGTCTTTGCATGAAGACATCTAAAGGCCAATATTCAGTTATAATTATAGTGCCACCTGTTGGCAACTGGATACGTCATGCTCTGTACTAACTCAAACATACCACGTTCAATCTGCACCAAACTGCACTTGTTTGGTAAGAGTCCTGATCTGAAAACATCTACATGTCAATGTTCAGTTATAGGCATAGCGCCACCAGCTGGCAGCAGGAAGTTTGGCAGATATAAATGACTTTGAAATATTCCTCCTGTATTTATCACTTGAAATGCATATTGCTCACCGTTCATTGATTTCCTGAAGCCACCGTTGGCGGTGAGCCCGGGTGCGAGGGCCCGTTCATTGCTGCTTGCAGCTTTAATTAGGGACCGAGCACCGATGGTGTGAGGACCCTATTGAATCTGCTTTGTTTATTATTATTATTATTATTATTATTATTATTATTTTCCAAACTTAATCGCATTTTTGAGGGCCTAAACATGCTCGAAAAGTCACGAAACTTTGCACACGCACCAGAAGTGGCGAAAATTTACATCTGATATGGGTTTCAAAAGTGGGTGTGGCAAAATGGCTCGACAGCACCACCTATACACATTCAACGGTGTGCGCCTCGAGCTATGTTTCACGTACATGTATGAAAATCGGTACACTCATGTAACATACCAATACCTACCAAAAAGTCTCTTGAAGCAAAATTCCAAACCCAACAGGAAGTTGGTTATTTTTAATTAACTGGTCAAATTTTGTGTCATTTTTGAGGTTTTCAGGTCTCATACTTTAACAAACTCCTCCTAGAGATTTATTCAGATGATCACCAAATTTGGTCAGTCTAATCTAAAGCCCTTTGTGACGTTAAATTGCGAAGATCTAGAGTTTTCATTGAAGGGCGTGTCCGTGGCGGCCTGCAAAATTTCGATGCTTCGCCAAGAAACAGGAAGTTGTTATAACTCAGGCATGCAATGTCCGATCTGCACCAAACTTCACATGTTTGATAAGACTCCTGACCTGAAGAGATCTCCGTGACTATATTCAGTTATTGTCATAGCGCCACCTACTGGCAACAGGAAGTGACATGTTTTACACTGTAACGAACAACTCCTAGAGATTTAAGGACATCAACATTATATATGGTCAGTCTAATCTAAAGGCCTTTGTGATGTTAAATTGTGAAGATCTTGAGTTTTCGTTAAAGGGCGTGTCCGTGGCGGCGTGACAAAATACGATGTCTCGCCAAGGGAATAGAAGTTGTTGTAACTCAGCCATACAATGTCCGATCTGCCCCAGACTTCACAAGTTTGATAAGAGTCCAGGCCTGAACACATCTAAACAACAATATTCCAATATAATCATAGCGCCACCCTCTGGCAACAGGAAATTACCTGTTTTACACTAACTTAAACATGCAATGTCCAATCTGCACCAAACGTCACATATTTGGTTAGAGCCCTCGCCTGAAGACATCTAAATGCCAATATTCAGATAGAATCATAGCGCCACCTGTTGACAACAGGATATGTAATGCTTTACACTAACTCAAACATACCATGTTCAAACTGCACCAAACTTCACATTTTTGGTAAGAGTCATGGCCTGAACACATCTAAACACCAATATTCCAATATAATCATAGCGCCACCCTCTGGCAACAGGAAATTACCTGTTTTACACTAACTTACACATGCAATGTCCAATCGGCACCAAACTTCACACTTTCGATAAGAGTCCTGGCCTGAACACATCTAAAGGCTAATATAATCATAGCGCCACCTGCTGGCAACAGGAAATGTCTTATTTTATACTAACATCAACATGCAAAGTCCAAACTGGACCAAACTTCATATGTTTGATTAAAGTGCTTTCCTGAAGATATCTACATGCCAATATCCACTTATAGTCATAGCGCCACCAGCTGGCAACAGGAAGTTTGGCACATATAAATGATTTTGATATATTCCTTCTATATTTTCCTCTTTAAATGCATATTGCTCACCGTTCCCTGTCTTTCTGAAGCCACCGTTGGCGGTGAGCCCGGGTGCGAGGTCCCTTTCATCGCTGCTTGCAGCTTTAATTATTATTATTATTCTTCTCCGGAATGAATCGCATTTTTGAGGGCCTAAACATGCTCGAAAAGTCATGAAACTTTGCACACGCATCAGAACTGGCGAAAATTGACATCTGATATATGTTTCAAAAGTGGGTGTGGCAAAATGGCTCAACAGCGCCACCTATACACTTTCAACGGAGTGCGCCTCGAGCTGCGTTTCACGTACAAGTATAAAAGTCGGTACACTGATGTAACATAACAATACCTACAAAAAAGTCTCTAGGTACGAAAATCCAAAACCCAACAGGAAGTCGTTTATTTTGAATTTTCTCTGCAAATTTTGGGTCATTTTTGCCATTTTCAGGTGTCATACTTTAACGAACTCCTCCTAGAGATTAATTCAGATCAACAACAAATTTGGTCAGTCTAATCTAAAGCCCTTTGTGACGTTAAATTGCGAAGATCTAGAGTTTTCATTGAAGGGCGTGTCTGTGGCGGCCCGGCAAAATTCGATGTTTCGCCATGAAACAGGAAGTTGTTATAACTCAGCCATACAATGTCCGATCTACCCCAAACTTCACATGTTTAATAAGAGTCCTGACCTGAAGAGATTTACATGCCCACATTCAGTTATAGTCATAGCGCCACCTGCTGGCAACAGGAAGTGACATGTTTAACTCTCTAGCGAACTCCGCCTAGAGATTTCATGACATGAAAGTTATATTTGTTCAGTCTAATCTAAAGGTCTTTGCGATATTAAATTGTGAAGATCTTGAGTTTTCGTTGAAGGGCGTGTCCATGGTGGCTTGACAAAGTTCGATGTCTCGCCATGGGAATACAAGTTGTTGTAACTCAGCCATAAAATGTCCGATCTGCCCCAAACTTCACAGGTTTGATAAGAGTCCTGGCCTGAACACATCTAAAGGCCAATATTGCATTATAATTATAGCGCCACCTGCTGGCAACAGGAAATGGCTTATTTTACACTAACATCAACATACAATGTCCAATATGCACCAAACGTCACATGCTTGGAAAGAGTCATGGCCTGAAGACACCTAAAGGCCAATATTCAGTTATAATCATAGCGCCACCTGTTGGCAACAGGATATGTCATGCTTTATACTAACTCAAACATACTATGCTCAATCTGCCCCAAACTTCATATGTTTGATAAATGTGCTGGCCTGAACACATCTAAAGGCCAATATTCAGTTATAAATATAGCGCCACCTGCTGGCAACAGGATATGGCTTGTTTTACACTAACTTAAACATGCAATGTCAAATCTGCACCAAACTTCACATGTATGGTAAGAGTCCTGGCCTGAAGGCATCTTAATTCATTTATAGTAATAGTGCCACCTGCTGGCAACAGGAAATGACTTGTTTTACACTAATTTAAACATACAATGTCCGATCAGCCCCAAACTTCACATTTTTGATAAGAGTCCTGACCTGAAGACATCTAAAGGCCAGTATTCATTTATAATCATAGCGCCACCTTTTGGCAATAGGATATGTCATGCTTTATACAACTCAAACATACTATGCTCAATCTGCACCAAACTTCATATGTTTGATAAATGTGCTGGCCTGAACACATCTACATGCCAATATCCAGTTATAGTCATAGCGCCACCAGCTGGCAGCAGGAAGTTTGGCAGATATAAATGACTTTGACATATTCCTCCTGTATTTCTCACTTGAAATGCATATTGCTCACCGTTCATTGATTTCCAGAAGCCACCTTTGGCGGTGAGCCCGGGTGCGAGGGCCCGTTCATCGCTGCTTGCAGCTTTAATTATTATTATTATTATTCTTCTCCGGAATGAATCGCATTTTTGAGGGCCTAAACATGCTCGAAAAGTCATGAAACTTTGTACACGCATCAGAACTGGCGAAAATTTACGTCTGATTTGGGTTTCAAAAGTGGGTGTTGCAAAATGGCTCGATAGCGCCACCTATACACTTTCAACGGAGTGCACCTCGAACTGCGTTTCACGTACAAGTATAAAAGTCGGTACACTCATGTAACACACCATTACCTACAAAAAAGTCTCTTGGAGCAAAATCCAAAACACAACAGGAAGTTGGTTATTTTTAATTTTCTCTGCAAATTTTGTGTCATTTTCGCCATTTTCAGGTGTCATACTTTAACAAACTCCTCCTAGAGATTAATTCAGATCAACACCAAATTTGGTCAGTCTAATCTAAAGCCCTTTGTGACGTTAAATTGCGAAGATCTAGAGTTTTCATTGAAGGGCGTGTCCGTGGCGGCCTGGCAAAATTCGATGTTTCGCCATGAAACAGGAAGTTGTTATAACTCAGCCATACATTGTCCGATCTACCCCAAACTTCACATGTATGATAAGAGTCCTGACCTGAAGAGATTTACATGCCCACATTCAGTTATAGTTATAGCGCCACCTGCTGGAAACAGGAAGTGACATGTTTTAGTCTGTAACAAACTTCTCCTAGAGATTTCATGACATGAAAGTTATATTTGTTCAGTCTAATCTAAAGGCCTTTGCGATATTAAATAGGGAAGAACTTGAGTTTTCGTTGAAGGGCGTGTCCATGGTGGCATGACAAAGTTCGATGTCTCGCCATGGGAATACTAGTTGTTGTAACTCAGCCATAAAATTTCCGATCTGCCCCAAACTTCACAGGTTTGATAAGAGTCCTGGCCTGAACACATCTAAAAGCCAGTATTGCATTATAATTATAGCGCCACCTGCTGGCAACAGGAAATGGCTTATTTTACACTAACATCAGCATGCAATGTCCAATATGCACCAAACGTCACATGCTTGGTAAGAGTCGTGGCCTGAAGACACCTAAAGGCCAATATTCAGTTATAATCATAGCGCCACCTGTTGGCAATAGGATACGTCATGCTTTATACTAACTCAAACATACTATGCTCAATCTGCCCCAAACTTCATATGTTTGATAAATGTGCTGGCCTGAACACATCTAAAGGCCAATATTCCGTTATAATCATAGCGCCACCTGCTGGCAATAGGATACGTCATGATTTATACTACCTCAAACATACTATGTTCAATTTGCACCAAACTTCATATGTTTAATTAAAGTGCTGGCTTGAAGACATCTTAATAAATTTAAGTTATAAATATAGCACCACCTGCTGGCAACAGGAAATGACTTGTTTTACACTAACTTAAACATGCAATGTCCGATCTACACCAAACTTCACATTTAGTAAAAGTACAGGTCTGAAGACATCTAAAGGCCAATATTCAGTTATAATCATAGCGCCACCTGTTGGCAACAGGAAATTACTTGTTTCACACTAACTTAAACCTGCAATGTCCGATCTGCCCCAAACTTCACCTGTTTGATAAGAGTCCTGGCCTGAACAAATCTTAAGGCCAATATTCAGTTATAAATATACCGCCACCTGCTGGCAACAGGAAATGACTTGTTTAACACTAACTTAAACATGCAATGTCCAATCTGCACCAAACTTCACATTTTTGGCATGAGTCATGGCCTGAAGACATCTAAAGGTCAATATTCAGTTATAATCATAGCTCCACCTCTTGGCAATAGGATATGTCATGCTTTATACTAACTCAAACATACTATGCTCAATCTGCACCAAACTTCATATGTTTGATAAATGTGCTGGCCTGAACACATCTACATGCCAATATCCAGTTATAGTCATAGCGCCACCAGCTGGCAGCAGGAAGTTTGGCAGATATAAATGACTTTGACATATTCCTCCTGTATTTATCACTTGAAATGCATATTGCTCACCGTTAATTGATTTCCTGAAGCCACCGTTGGCGGTGAGCCCGGGTGCGAGGGCCCGTTCATTGCTGCTTGCAGCTTTAATTATTATTATTATTATTAGGGCCCGAGCACCGATGGTGTGAGGACCCTATTGAATCTGCTCCGTTTATTATTAGGGACCGAGCACCGATGGTGCGAGGACCCTATTGAATCTGCTCTGTTTATTATTATTATTATTATTATTATTTTTATTCTTCTTCTCCAAACCTTACCGCATTTTTGAGGGCCTAAACATGCTCGAAAAGTCACGAAATTTTGCACACACCTCAGAACTGGCGAAAATTGACATCTGATATATGTTTCAGAAGTGGGTGTGGCAAAATGGCTCGATAGCGCCACCTATACACATTCAACGGAGTGCGCCTCGAGCTACGTTTCACGTACATGTACGAAAATTGGTATACATGTGTAAAACCCCAATACCTACCAAAAAGTATCTTGTTGCAAATTCCGAAACCCAACAGGAAGTCGGTTATTTTTAATTTTCTCTGCAAACTTTGGGTCATTTTTGCCATTTTCAGGTGTCATACTTTAACGAACTCCTCCTAGAGATTAATTCAGATCAACAACAAATTTGGTCAGTCTAATCTAAAGCCCTTTGTGACGTTAAATTGCGAAGATCTAGAGTTTTCATTGAAGGGCGTGTCCGTGGCGGCCTGGCAAAATTCGATGCTTCGCCATGAAACAGGAAGTTGTTATAACTCAGCCATACATTGTCCGATCTACCCCAAACTTCACATGTATGATAAGAGTCCTGACCTGAGAAGATTTACATGCAAATATTCAGTTATAGTTATAGCACCACCTGCTGGAAACAGGAAGTGACATGTTTTAGTCTGTATCAAACTCCTCCTAGAGATTTCATGACATGAAAGTTATATTTATTCAGTCTAATCTAAAGGCCTTTGCGATATTAAATTGTGAAGATCTTGAGTTTTCGTTGAAGGGCGTGTCCATGGCGGCATGACAAAGTTCGATGTCTCGCCATGGGAATACAAGTTGTTGTAACTCAGCCATAAAATGTCCGATCTGCCCCAAACTTCACAGGTTTGATAAGAGTCCTGGCCTGAATGCATCTAAAGGCCAATATTGCATTATGATCATAGCGCCACCTGCTGGCAACAGGAAATGGCTTATTTTACACTTACATCAACATGCAATATCCAATCTGGACCAAACTTCACATATTTGGTAAGACTCATGGCCTGAAGACATCTATAGGCCAATATTCAGATATAATCATAGCGCCACCTGTTGGCAATAGGATATGTCATGCTTTATACTACCTCAAACATACAATGTCAAATCTGCACCAAACTTCACATGTATGGTAAGAGTGCTGGCCTGAACACATCTAAAGGCCAATATTCAGTTATAAATATAGCGCCACCTGCTGGCAACAGGAAATGGCTTGTTTAACACTAACTTAATCATGCAATGTCCAATCTGCACCAAACTTCACATTTTTGGTATGAGTCATGTCCTGAAGACATCTAAAGGCCAATTTTCAGTTATAATCATAGCGCCACCTTTTGGCAATAGGATAGGTAATGCTTTATACAACTCAAACATACTATGCTCAATCTGCACCAAACTTCATATGTATGATAAATGTGCTGGCCTGACCACATCTACATGCCAATATCCAGTTATAGTCATAGCGCCACCAGCTGGCAGCAGGAAGTTTGGCACATATAAATGACTGACATATTCATCCTATATTTATCACTTTAAATGCATATTGCTCACCGTTCGCTGTTTTCCTGAAGCCACCGTTGGCGGTGAGCCCGGGTGCGAGGTCCCGTACATCGCTGCTTGCAGCTTTAATTATTATTATTATTATTCTTCTCCGGAATGAATCGCATTTTTGAGGGCCTAAACATGCTCGAAAAGTCATGAAACTTTGCACACGCATCAGAACTGGCGAAAATTTACATCTGATATATGTTTCAAAAGTGGGTGTGGCAAAATGGCTCGACAGCGCCACCTATACACTTTCAACGAAGTGCGCCTCGAGCTGCGTTTCACGTACAAGTATAAAAGTCGGTACACTGATGTAACATAACAATACCTACAAAAAAGTCTCTAGGTACGAAAATCCAAAACCCAACAGGAAGTCGTTTATTTTGAATTTTCTCTGCAAATTTTGGGTCATTTTTGCCATTTTCAGGTGTCATACTTTAACGAACTCCTCCTAGAGATTAATTCAGATCAACAACAAATTTGGTCAGTCTAATCTAAAGCCCTTTGTGACGTTAAATTGCGAAGATCTAGAGTTTTCATTGAAGGGCGTGTCTGTGGCGGCCCGGCAAAATTCGATGTTTCGCCATGAAACAGGAAGTTGTTATAACTCAGCCATACAATGTCCGATCTACCCCAAACTTCACATGTTTAATAAGAGTCCTGACCTGAAGAGATTTACATGCCCACATTCAGTTATAGTCATAGCGCCACCTGCTGGCAACAGGAAGTGACATGTTTAACTCTCTAGCGAACTCCGCCTAGAGATTTCATGACATGAAAGTTATATTTGTTCAGTCTAATCTAAAGGCCTTTGCGATATTAAATTGTGAAGATCTTGAGTTTTCGTTGAAGGGCGTGTCCATGGTGGCTTGACAAAGTTCGATGTCTCGCCATGGGAATACAAGTTGTTGTAACTCAGCCATAAAATGTCCGATCTGCCCCAAACTTCACAGGTTTGATAAGAGTCCTGGCCTGAACACATCTAAAGGCCAATATTGCATTATAATTATAGCGCCACCTGCTGGCAACAGGAAATGGCTTATTTTACACTAACATCAACATACAATGTCCAATATGCACCAAACGTCACATGCTTGGAAAGAGTCATGGCCTGAAGACACCTAAAGGCCAATATTCAGTTATAATCATAGCGCCACCTGTTGGCAACAGGATATGTCATGCTTTATACTAACTCAAACATACTATGCTCAATCTGCCCCAAACTTCATATGTTTGATAAATGTGCTGGCCTGAACACATCTAAAGGCCAATATTCAGTTATAAATATAGCGCCACCTGCTGGCAACAGGATATGGCTTGTTTTACACTAATTTAAACATACAATGTCCGATCAGCCCCAAACTTCACATTTTTGATAAGAGTCCTGACCTGAAGATATCTAAAGGCCAGTATTCAGTTATAATCATAGCGCCACCTTTTGGCAATAGGATATGTCATGCTTTATACAACTCAAACATACTATGCTCAATCTGCACCAAACTTCATATGTTTGATAAATGTGCTGGCCTGAACACATCTACATGCCAATATCCAGTTATAGTCATAGCGCCACCAGCTGGCAGCAGGAAGTTTGGCAGATATAAATGACTTTGACATATTCCTCCTGTATTTCTCACTTGAAATGCATATTGCTCACCGTTCATTGATTTCCAGAAGCCACCTTTGGCGGTGAGCCCGGGTGCGAGGGCCCGTTCATCGCTGCTTGCAGCTTTAATTCATTTTATAATCTTTCGTCTGATTTTACATTATGGCCTGAGAAAATCATGTCTATTATTTTGGTTTGTGAGATCGAGATCGAGCTGCCCACACAAACATTTAGGAGGACAGAAACTTGTCAACGCTGCCCAGCGACTTTCATTAATAAAATAGCTTAGATTGGATCGCTACATTATATTAATCAGCAAAGAGGGGGTAAAATGACTGTTTAAATAACTAAACTCAAATCTTCATTGTTTGTAGTGACGTGCAGATGCAGGTAGGCTAATTCACACACTCAACTGTCACCTCTCTCTCGCTCTCTCTCACCGCACCATTTCATCTCTGTCTGAAGCGGGCAGAATGCTAGAGCTAACAAACTTTGCGTCAGGTGGTCCTTGCCTTCACGTCGTGCATTAAAATCATTTATTTCACAACGAGAACAGGTTGGCTAGACGTGCATTATCCCTTACGTATACTCTTTAACAGCAAATTTTACGGCAATATTTAAATGACGCCCTGGTCATTCTTGGCGTACCCAAAATGGTCCCACACTGTCGACTTCAGTCATTTCTCTGGTGGAAATAAAGGATCGCTGTTTGGTTCCTCTGTCATAGATAATCTAGTGTGTGTAGTAGCTCTGATAAGCACATTTTAAGATGGTGCACCGCTAGTGTAACTTTGTTTTCATTTTGCGCGGCAACAGTTCCGTTCCGTGCAACAGAAACACTCGGTGTAGCGGAGCCTTTACGATTAATTAACCATGACGTTTTAAAGCGAGGTTAATAGTAAAACCGGTTAATCGCTGCATCCCTACAAACAAGAAATGTGAAATCGCTGTCAAATAAACATCTCAGACTCACCTTATTAATATCTTTAACTTCAAACTATGGGCTAACATACACTACCAGTCAAAAGTTTTTGAACGGTAAGATTTTTGTTTTTTAAAGAAGTCTCTTCTGCTCAACAAGCCTGCATTTATTTGATCCAAAATACAGCAAAAACAGTAACATTTTGAAATATTTTTACTATAAATTTTATTTTAAATTTATTTTAAAATAACTGTTTTCTATGTGAAAATATTTTAAAATGTAATTTATTCCTGTGGTTTCAAAGCTGAATTTTTAGCATCATTACTCCAGTCACATGATCCTTCAGAAATCATTCTAATATTCTGATTTGCTGCTCAAAAAAGCATTTAGTATTATGTTAATAACACACACTCTCTCTCTCTCTCTCTCTCTCTCTCTCTCTCTCTCTCTCTCTCTCTCTCTCTCTCTCTCTCTCTCTCTCTCTCTCTCTCTCTCTCTCTCTCTCTCTCTGCGTCTGCTCAGTTTCTCTTCAGCGCGCGCACACACCTCTCTCTCTCTCTCTCTCTCTCTCTCTCTCTCTCTCTCTCTCTCTCTCTCTCTCTCTCTCTCTCTCTCTCTGCGTCTGCTCAGTTTCTCTTCAGCGCGCGCACACACCCCTCTCTCTCTCTCTCTCTCTCTCTCTCTCTCTCTCTGTGTCTGCTCAGTTTCTCTTCAGCGAGCGGCAGAGAGGAGCAGCGCTTTAATTCAGTTAAACACAGATATTATGTTGCTTCTCTAATTTTACATGCAAGTATAGCCGAAATCACAGCACAGCTATTGTCTTTATCTTATGTGTATTTGATTTCATCAGACGACGGTGCGATTATCATGATTTTTTTGTGCAGATTAACATCTTGGAAGGGAGAGCTGGTTATGTAGTCTTAATGGATCGCGTTTCAGTCACTATTTCATATTCATTCCATTGGTATATTTTTCTGTTTCTGTTGTCGGACAATGAAAACAGTTTTATTGAGAATTTAGCTTAAGTCACCCCCCATTTTTGAACATATACGTGAGAGTGCTCTATCCAAACTTAAACTCTTATAATTCATGAATGCTTTGGAATACAGATTTAAGTTTGGTCTCTTTTTTAAGAAGACAATCAGCAGATTACTGTAGAAGCGGAATTATTTTAAAATATGAAAGTAACAAAGTTATAGAAGTTTAAATTTACTGTAAAGAAAATATACGGTACTAAATTTTTTATATTTTATATAAAATAAATATTTTACATAACCGGTTTTACTCTAAAATTGATATAAAATTAAAGCCTTATGTCTAAATAAGTTATGTTCCAAATTTGAAGTTGATATGAAAAAATTTAGGTTCCTGTGAGATTTTATTTAGGGCGTCATACCACAAACAGCCACCGGGTGCCATCCAAACTCCATTTAAATTTTTGTATGCATTTTTCTGTGACAAATGTCTAAATTTCTCTGTCAATATTACTCCGATCACAAAAAGACCACCAAATATGGAATCCTGAGAGTCAGACCTTTCCGACGATATGTATTTTGTCAATATTATAAAAAGTTTTGATTCTAAAAGACCGTAATACATTGTGTAATATGACACTTGACACCGCCCACTAAGGGGGAGGGGACTGCCAAAAGATTTTAAAGTACCATTTCCATGGTAACGCAATATCCGATTTCAATATGGTTTTCACAAGATGAATTTTGAGGTTTTAAGCTTTCAAATGATATATAATACAAATGATGATTACTAAAATATTTGATATTGAAAAAAAGACAACGAAAAAAAGAGCGCCATGCGTACCACAGGTGGGATGGTGACAGTTAAGGGGTTAATCAAAATACAGTATGTGGGCAAAGATAGGGAACCAAATGTAATAATAAATGTACATTTTGCATGTTCAGAAGAAGAGCTGACCTGTGTGCAAAAATGTAAACAGGTTTGTGTCAGTAAATTGCTCAGTGCAAAGAAAGAGAAGTAATGGGAACCTGGAATTAATTTTTTTCATGTGTCTAATAGACATGAACAAGTTCTTTGAAAAATATCTATGACCTTTGAAACATGTCTACTCTTCATGCTTTATGTTGACTATGGTTTCAATAATAATAAACACACACTATATTGCTAAAAGTATTGAGTCGCCCCTTTCTAATGAACAGGTTTGACTACTTTAGTAATTTCTATGAGTACAAATCTTAATGTTAAAGCATATAATGATATTCTAGGAAATTGTGAGCTTCTAATATTATAGCAACAGTTTGGACAGGACCCTTTTCTATTCTAACATGACAATGCCTCTGTGTATAAGGCAAGGTTCAAAAAGAAAATTATTGATTGAGTCAGTGTGGAAGAACTTGACTGGTCTGCATAAAACCAAGTCCTAATCCCAGTTTAACACCTCTGGTGTGACTGTAAATGCAGACCTTGAGCCAAAAACTCATCACCAAACACCAATGACTTGTACATGCACTATATAGACAAAAGTATTGGGACACCCCCTTCTTTAGAACAGAAAAATGCACTTCCAAATCTGTGGCAACAGCGATGGGAACATAATTCATGTATTTAAAAATTGTATTTTAAAATGACTGTACCCATATGTACAAGTCATTGGTGTTTGGTGATGAGTTTTTGGCTCAAGGTCTGCATTTACAGTCACACCAGAGGTGTTAAACTGGGATTAGGACTTGGTTTTATGCAGACCAGTCAAGTTCTTCCACACTGACTTAATCAATCATTTTCTTTTTGAACCTTGCCTTATTGCGACCCAATACTTTTGGCAATATAGTGTACATTTGCATAAAGTATCCATATTTGTCCATGCCCTTGTTGATTAGAGTATTAAAAATTTGAAAAGTATTGATTTAAGGTACATTTAGAACAAATAAAAATGTGCGATTTAATTGCGATTAATCACAAGTTTGCCGCAGCAAAGCAACGCTGTTTGATAACCGCCAGCAGAAGAACAGCGAATGCCAACGGTGACACAGAGGCGGGTGCGCTGATGTTTGGCTCACAGTATTTTATTTAGATAAAGTACCAACTGGCTGTCACATTTATGCATTTAGCAGACGCTTTTATCCAAAGCGACTTACAGTGCATTCAGGCTATACATGTTTTATCACTATGTGTGTTCCCTGGGAATCGAACCCACAACCTTTTGCGCTGCTAACGCAATGCTCTACCACTGAGCCACAGGAACACTAGGACACAGGAACACTGTCAAGTTAGCAATGCTGGAACTGATGTGTTTTGTGTGTGTGTGTGCGCGCACGCTCCAGCGCGATCACTTCAACTGTTTCCTTATACCAGCAGAATCAACCTTAAACACTTATGGTCTTATTAATAATCACTGTATAAATGTCTGCTTTTATTTGTTTACACTCACAATGAAAACAAAACAGATTTTATATATATATAACATGTAATATGTAGTATTTTCACATCTAGATGGATTTTTTTTTAAATTTGCACTACTGTCTGTTCAAAATAACCAAGGTACGTACCGAACCGTGACATCTGTGTACTGTGCCACCCCTACTTCCGCGTCTATTTTTTGCCTGTAATGACACATACGTGCGAATTTGTCAAAATGCATGTCTCTGCAAGTATCCTTGCAAACACAGTTGCTTATAGGGATGAACGATATTGGATTTTTGCTGATATTTTTCAACTCATTTTGGCCGATGCCGATACCAATATATTTCCTTTTGTTTGGAAAAAACACCAAGTCTCTCCTGTGCAGAAATTCTAAGCAAATGATTTTTAATTTTGGTTAGTTTTTAACAAGAACATATTTGTTTGAATTAAATAAACAACAATGACGTTATTTTCGAATGACAGTACATTAAAGATTTAAAAATAACTATAAATGACCTATATTCAATCGCTGCAATTTTTTCAGAAAGATGCAGTGGTAACCTTAACATTTTATTTTAAGATATAACATTTGTAAATGGTCTAAAGCAGTGCTTCCCAAACCTGTCCTGGAGGACCCCTAGCCCTGCACATTTTGTATGTCTCCCTTATCAGACACACCCAATTCATGTCTTGCAGTCTATACTAACGAGCTGATGAGTTGAATCAGGTGTGTTAGATAAGGGAGACATACAAAATGTGCAGGGCTAGGGGTCCTCCAGGACAGGTTTGGGAAGCACTGGTCTAAAGCAAGAGTTGTAAAAATTCTGAAAATCTTTTATAGCTCATTTGTTTAAAAAATCTAAAATATTACACATTAATGACTAAATCAGTATATATAAAATTATTTAATTGAAGTGACCGTTTTTTTTTCTTTTTTTGTTCATGTCAGCTATAGCTTCTGAACTTTAAATAAAAACATACTCATGATTTTATAGCATCAATTACTGCTTTATTGAATCAGAAACAGTCTAAATATTATTTTTGTATTTTGCTTTCACTTTATTAGAAGTAGGCCAACAGCGCCCCCTACGGAATTAAAACTCCTTACTGAGCGGGCATTAGGACCCGGAGGAGGCTGCCGCTGCTGCACGTGCTATTACTGTTGACTCTATCACACACGGAACGAGTCATTCTGTATGTGCATTCTCAGTTTAAATGCAGCGATCCAAAACAGTGAATCTAATCATCATTCAGGCAAAACTTTGCTTCAAGAATGAGCAACACTGCTGACGTGATCTAATCGCTAGCACACCCTGAGCACATGTGAGTTAATGTATTCCTCTTATCGGCAAGACATATCGGCATAATTTTTCATATCGGGCCGATGCCGATATTTACATTTTAAAGCCGTTATCGGTCGATTCCGATATTGGTCCGATAATATCATGCATCCCTAGTTGCTTATGGCTTAGGTGAAGGTAAACAATTGAGAAAGTAAATTGATAGTAGTCTATATTGGTTCACAGCAGTTTAATGCTCCTGTTGCTTTCTGTGTCATGAATGTTAATCAAACAACAAAACAGAGAAAAATCACATTTGTAGCTTTAACACTGATTTATTAGATTTAATTTATACAGTGAAGACTATGCAGTGTTATTTTACATTTGATTATTCAATTTCTGTACCTGAATACTGTTAGAATTATCTGAAAAATACAAAGCACTGTTTATTTCATTTGTATCTTTGTTCTATTATATTTATCTATGCTTGTAATTTGTTTATTTTCTATGATGATTTACTCTCCTACAAAATCACCCCAATCATTGATGGTATGTTTTTTTTCTCCAAATAGAGCTATTCAAGTCATCAGGTAATTTTTTTTTTTTTTTTTTTCATACCGCAATATATATCGCAAAATATCGCAAATGTGAGTTTTTTTCCAATATCGTGCAGCCCTAGTGACAACTAGCCCATTCATCTAAATAAAATGATCTTGACTGGCATAAAAACAAGGACAGTGTGTTTCTTTCTCATAATGGCTTTGACTAAATTACGTTATTATTTTGTGGCCATCTTTCAAATTCTCGTTCAGCTTCTTAGGGATATCAGAGCGATTCATCTCCAGTGCTTCTTTTTTTCCGATTTTTTTTTTCCACGTCTTTGTGTATTTTCTCTCTTCTGGCAAGAGTATTAGATTGTGTTCCTCCTTAACCTTGAAGTCTGTCTGTATCTTGTATAAATAGGTATGTAGCTTTATTCATATCCTCTCCATTCGTCTCTCTACAGTCACCGCCTCTGTTAGAAAACCTCCTGTTGAGGGTTTTTCTCATCCCTCTACGTATTTGAGCTGAAGTTTGGATGTGAGGATTTCTGAGGAAGAGCAGCAGCAGAGAGGGAACCGGGGCCTGTCCAAGAGACGATTCCTATTGGTCCATGCGGTCTGGATCCGAGTGTTAAGGTTCGATTGAAAATTAAAGTTGAGTTTCATTCAGTATTTCCTCCTCGTGTTTGCAGCCCCGTGTGGTTTTGCTACCTGCATACTAGCACGGGCCTCTGGTTAGCACTGTTCCTCGCAGGTCTAATCGAGGAGGAAACCTGGTTTCGCATTTCCTCACTGTAGGCTTTTTTAACCGCTGTTGCGTCTGCCACCTCTTTCGGTATCTTAAAGATCTTGTTGCTGTCTTTATTTGGTCTCTTTGTCTTCAGCCTCACTCCCCCACACACTTCCTCCCCTTTGCCCCCTGCTACTGCCCCCACCCTCCTCCTGAACCGCCCCTCCCTCCCTCGGGCGACAGCAGAACAGGAATTGATTAGTGGCACGGCTTAAAAATAGAAGGGCCTGTTGTCATGGCAACGGCCACAATGAGCTGTTGTCTTGTTTAATGAAGACCGAGATTTTAAGTGTTGTGGCTGAACAGTACAGTGAGCGGGAGACCCCATTTCTGGCTAGGTGCGTGCAGACGCTGGGACGGAGATATTAGTCGTGATCTCGTCCCTTCTGTTATGCGGTATGCAGATGATCATGAATGTTTTTGTGCACGTACTGTACATGTGCACGTGCCGGACGGTCTTCCGCTTGTGGCTTTGCAGGTACGACTACAAGTCTGCTTTGTCGCAGTCTCATCCTGGTTGCTTTACCCTCAGGTACTCGCTGAATCTGCAGAGGTGCATTAAGGTAAGGCGTCAAATGCATCATGCACTGGCAGCTCCAAAACACATTATTGACTCTACATCCTGTTACCCATACGTATGCATCAAGCCAACCAATTACAACCCTGTTGCCATGGGCGCCATCCGCCTAATTGGCCTCATTAGTGTCAGAAACTGGCCGTATGCAAATTTTGGTCATATTCCCAGCAGATCTGTCTTCTGAGTAATATACAGTAATAGTTAGCCTTTGTGTAGGTCGTTGGTGAGGACAACGGTCCAATTAGCGAATTAACCATTAAGCTTTAGATACTGTACTCAACTCAACCTCCCAGAAGTGGTTTTGAAATTCCTGTCAGCATAGGAGCGTGCGCATAGCGTGCCGTTTGGTGACGTATGCTAATACGCCTGTCTTGAAATTCCCCTTAGTAACCTACTTTTGTGACATCACAGCACAGCTGACTTACAACATCTCAATTACGCTTGCATCACATTGCGGCTGGATTGCGTGTGATGCGAGAAATTATTTATACTGATAAATATGTCAACAAGCTTTTTTTTTATTTGAATTTTCATTTGCATCTTATGAATACAATTGTTGTAGAGCTCCAGTGGGATTCCTTGAATGTGATTTGTTGGGGGTTTGCTTTGAAACTGTAGTTTTGGGAAGGTCTTTAGGCCAGGAGTTTTCAGTGCCAAGGGTTCCCAAATTTTATGATTGCCTTTGCAAGGGATTCCCTTCCTGAAATATAGAAGCAGCTTTGTATTTTTATGAATGCAGACCTAGTTATAGTAAGCATTATGTTATGAAGACAAAGTCTTATTGTTAATTTACTTTTATTAGTTGTTTCCAATGTCATTTTTTTTTTTAATTAGTTGTTAATTGGCTTTTATTCATTGCTGTACTGAAATCCAAAGCAAATTGTTGAAATATTATCTGGAAAATCTGGATTTTTTTTTTTTTTTTTAGTTCAGGTCTCTGTTTGAAAACGCAATACTGGGGGTGAGGGGGTGACAAGTTTTTGCTTCAAGTCACTTGCATATATGGCAGTAGATTGTATTGCCATTCTAAGATTAGTTTCCAAGTGACTTTTTTTGGTAATCCATTTTTGTCAAATGATTTATGAAAAGGCTTGCTATTCCTTGATAATATGGGAATGCTCAAACTAAGGTAGTGTTTATCATCAGCATCTTATACAAAGGTGAAGATGCTTTGATTGAACTTTGGTGAGCTTTCCTGTAGCTCAAACAGTAGAGCATAGCAGTGGCATAGGTTCGATTCCCAGGAAGACAAGGACTGATCAAATGTAAATGTGTCCCTTGAATGAAGTAGTCGCTTTGGATTAAAGCTTCTACCAAATGCTTAAATGTAAATGTGTAAGCTTCTCCCCATTCGGCTCAACTATACATCTCTGGGACTCTCATTGGTTATGATTTTTTAGAAATGCGCAGATACTAATTCTCACATGCTCACTGGTACTCGTATCCGTACGTAGTATACTGCCCTCTAAATTCATTGCTGTGTGGTACTTTAATTTCCCTAAGCTTCAGTTCTAATAATTAATGTTGATATTACAGTCTATCAGATTTGCCACATACAGAACCACAGAGATTAAAAACTGCAACTTCAACAAAAAAACAACAAAAGAAAACAAAAGAGTATGCGTCACCTAGCCCAAAACAGTCGCATCTGTAGCATTTTTGATGGGATTGCGGTAAACTGTGTATCACACATTCTGTTGTCATTAAAATCACCACAAGTCAACCTTTGAGAATATGCCGAGTTTAAAGTAGATCTGACTTCTTTTGCTGAACCAGTTTACTGTTCTCCAGATACACTTTACTTGTGCATTTGCGTTAATGACAAGTTTTTAAATGGGCTTTCCCAACATTTACCCAATCTACTGTTGGTTGGACAATCCGATAGTCCTGCCCCAGAGTCATGCCTTTGGTTAAGTCAATGTTGTGTTGTGCTGGTCAGGGTGCTTAAACAAACAGAGCTTTGTTTTTATAGCGACACAAGAGGAACATCTGGGCTGGAAACTACTCGGAATTTTGATCAAATTCTGGATCACTGTATGTTTGACTTTATTTCAGATGCGTTGACCCATTTTGCTAATACGTTTGTGTTCTAAATAGCATTTTAGAAAAGCAGATCAGTTTTGTCCAGGAGTACCTGAAAAATCCATGGCCTAGCTTTCAGAAAAGCTATAAAAGCTTCTCTAATCTAAGGCCGTGTTCTGTAAAGTCATTTGATTCATGTTCTTGAGGGGTTTAGGGAGCTGTTCTGTTGACATCTTTCACACGTTTAAGCCCAAGTGTTCTGCCAGTCCATATTGATTAGAGGGCTTACTCACTCGGAAGACTAATTTGAAAACAGAAAGGTGACAAGTAACTGTTGTGAACTAGTTAGCCCCTAAAGCATCTCTCTGGTCCAGAGTGCGTGTTTTGTGGTCAGGTGTGCTGTGTTGGTTCATTTTCATCTTTTCCGTTTCTCACCACCTTGTTCAGCTATTTTTATCCGGTTAAACCTATTCTCGGATCCTCAGGTGGTGGATACCAGAGCGAGGAGCAGCGAGAGCCAAAGTGACAGCCCAATGAAAGAAATCGGGCAGGTCTTGACCAAACAGGTGTTGTCACCTGCTTTTGCGTCTCTACTGGAGTCAGGCTGCAGAAATGGCTGCGGCATGAGATCATGAGGCCTGGGTCTGCTTTTCAAGTCATATTTCTGCTTTACGCACCCTGGGGGAGGTCACACTCTTTCTGGTGCTTTGTCGCTTGAGAAAGTGAGTTCACGGAGTGGCAGCCAGCTGCTGAGGAGCTGAAGATAAACCTCCTAATGGCAAATGGAGGGTCGTCACCTTGTTGACATTTCATTCTGCAACATGCCAGAAGGGCTCGGGTGTGCGGCAGTTTTGGAAGCGGGAATCTAGGCTATCCAAATTTAAGGCTGGAATACACTAACGTGACTTTTGCCCAGTTTTTTGCCCCGATTTGCAGTCTGTTGATCCGAGTTGCCGAAAGCCAATTTGCAGATTTTAGGCAGTCAGAATTGACAGATTTCACCAAGACCTGATTTTGAGCTGATTTTAAAACCCATTGTTTTTATTTGTTATGTGTCTCCAGACGACAAACACATTTTTTGCATGAGTCTGTCATGTTCGGAACAACTTGAAAGTCTAGTAGCGTATAATGCCCAGTTTTTTTTTTTTAATCTGTAACCATTTAGGCAGTCTGGGTATAATATCTGTTCAGATTTTAAAAGTTATTTAGCATTTTCTAGCCTTTAGTCTTTAAAATCACTTGTATTTATTTGAAAGGCTTGGCAGCAAGTGTGGTCACAACATGGTCACCTTAAAAACGACTACGGCCAAGTCGTTCATCATTTCCCTTCTTAGTTATCTTAATATGATTAATAGAAGATTAAAGGTGCAAATTTTGTGTTACTCATATCCCTTGCCTTTATTTTAGAGGGTTATATTTTTCTAGCACATTAACTTAAATATTTAAGTCCTCTCTTGTTATGGTTGCATTTTTTTGCTTGACGTCTACACACACTGTCCGTTGCGGTGAAAATAAGGAGAATATTTATTCGGTTTATGAAGTGTTTATCCAGAACCGAGAGTTCTGACATGCTAAATGTCAAATCCGAACCGCTCTTCACAAATAGTATAAACAGAAAAAAGTCTTTTTTATCCTCCTCTACTCCAAAGTCAACCGAGGTCTGCTTAAAGAGACAGTACACCCCAAAATTAGTCTTTATTTACTCACCCTTATGTTGTTCCAAACCTGTATGACTTGCTGTCGTCTTCAGAGAATAAAATACATTTTGAAAGTTCTCTCTCTCTCTCTCTCTTTGTCTGTCTGTGTGTGTTTTTTGTCCATACAGTGAACGTCATTGGGGTCTAGTGTTGTTTTGCTCCACATTGACTCATTTTATGGACAAAAACATTCTTCAGCATATTTACAGAAGAAAGTAAGTAATACAGGTTTACTTCAGTTTTGGGTGAACTATTCCTTCCCACTACATCCATACTGTTAACTCCTTAAAAATCAAATAGAACCTATCGAAAAGTCACCCAAACGATTCCCCAACCAAATCTGAGAACATTACAGTAAAGTTTGCATTCAGACATCAGCCATTGCCGCCATTTCCCAAGCGTTCATGGCTCTCAACTAGGGCTGGACGATATGGCCAAAATTTATATCACGATATATTTTTTAATTTCGGTCGATACGATATAATTCCGATATCGATATGAACACTATTTAAAAAAGCCTCATAAAAACTGCCAAGAATGCCCACAACAGATGTCTGTTCCTACAAACTTATGAAAAATTAATTTGCCAAGTCTATGAACTCCTCCTATTAAACTATATAATATTTTAGGGGGGAAAAAACAACACAAATTAATGTTCACCTTTTATTTGTATTTAGCCTTCATACAAACAAGAAATGTGAAATCACTGTCAAATAAACATCTCAGACTCACCTTATTAATATTAATATCTTTAACTTCAAACTATAGACTAACATACACTACCAGTCAAAAGTTTTTGAACAGTAAGATTTTTGTTTTTTAAAGAATTCTCTTCTGCTCACCAAGCCTGCATTTATTTGATCCAAAATACAGCAAAAACAGTAACATTTTTAAATATTTTTTACCATTTAAAATAACTGTTTTCTATTTGAAAATATTCTAAAATGCAAGTTATTCCTGTGATTTCAAAGCTGAATTTTTAGCATCATTACTCCAGTCACATGATCCTTCAGAAATCATTCTAATATTCTGATTTGCTGCTCAAAAAACATTTATTATTATGTTGAAAACAGCGGAGTAGAATTTTTTTTTTTTAGGTTTCTCTTATGAATAGAAAGTTCAGAAGAACAGCATCTATCTGAAATAGAAATCTTTTGTAACATTATAAATGTCTTTATCGTCACTTTTGATCAATTTAAAGCATCTTTGCTAAATAAAAGTATTAATTTCTATAATCCCCCCCATCTGATTCTCTGCCAGTAGGAGGCGCTTTGAGAGCTATGGGCAGAACTAGCGGTTTTCTCAGTAATGGCTGTAATCTAAGCAGCTCCGCTCATGAACGCTACTTTATCAGATAAAATGAAAATGCCATCAAAATGTCGGTTCCCTTCAGAGATACATTCATATAAATCACCCGCGCCGCGTTTTGATTTTGAAACATGCAGTGCTGTTTATTCAACGAAGTCAAACACCACAAATAACTCAATGTATGAGAAACACTGGTAATGTATATCGAAATATTGGAAATAATCATATCACCGTTAGTGAAAAAAATTATATCGCGATACATATAGATATTGAATTATTGTCCAGCCCTACTCTCAACCTGTATGACCCTATGCCAAGCCCGCTCGCTCCAGCTTTAACTAGGTTATTGCGTCAACGCCTGCCCTTCACTATAAATCACTCTCCTTACATTTAAACCCCAAAGAACTGCGATTCCATCCAAACGGATACTTCCGAGAACAAAACGAGCAGCCAGACCTGCTCTTGCCCAATGCGTCTTGTTTTTTGTTTTTTTTATTCATCAGGATGGGCACACACACCTTTAGCGATGGTGTAGCAGCCATTTTGAGGTCTCCGTGCTCAGCATCAGATGCTGCAAACAGGAAAGGCTTAATCTAGCCAATTGAGCGGGTGGGTGATCAGAGGGGCTGCATGCAAACAGACAGATTTGGGAGATGGGCCAGGCTCCGAGGGTGGGGGATGGGGGGGGCGAAGATGGGTGCAAACCCCTGTTCTTTCACGATAAGTGCTGCGCCTTTGGATGAAACTTGGAGAGGACACATCGCTACTCTTGCATAAAGGAATCTGAACGTTCAGATATCAGAACGGTCCTGGGGGAGTCCCAGCGTGCCGTTTAAAACACGGCACCTTGTACCTCTCTGGGTGAGGGATGCGATGCCACCAGCGCTTTGGTCTGGGAGGTGGGGCAGCGGGTTACATCAGCCAAATGAATTGTCATGATGCAGATCATGCGTGAAATGAGCTGCAGATTCCATCGTGCACTTGCAACCGGCCATATTATTATCATCACTTCTTTTAGCTGGCAATTTTTTTTGATACACTTCCCGAATCGCTTCTCTTTTGTAGGGGGGCAAGGGTCTTTGATTTTGCGCGTGTGTTCGCGGTGTACCGTTCAGGGGGCTTCAGGGTGTGATGGTGTTTGCAGTGGGGGCAGAAGGAGGAGGACATTTTTGTGCTTGTAGTGATCTGATCGACAGGCAGCAGTGGCGTGTGCATAAAGAAAATGGTGTGCCGGTGGGGGATGGGCAGAGGGGAATTAAGGGTTGGCATTATGTCAGGGTAGCGTGTCAGGAGAGTGCTGCTGTCTTTTTTTCTTCCATTTCATTTTTTCGTCTCAATATCTCGTCCTCTTCATCCTCAGTCTGCCCTAACCCCCAACTCTGCCCCCCACCTGAACCGATTGAGATCCCAAACGTGCGCTGTGTATCTGTTTACAAAAAAAGAATAAGAACCGAAAAGTAGTTTGTGGTCGTCCGTACCTTTTAAGGGGCCCCCAGAAAGTGAGCGTGTGTGTTTATTTTTACAACGCAGGGAGGAAAAAAAGGAATACTTTTTTGGAAGGGGGGGAGGGGTGAAGAGCGAGAAGGGAGGGGTCAGTTTTTGCTCTGCTTTGTGGTGTGTGGCACAGCTGTATTAGAATGGCGGGTCTGAAGGGCACAAAGTGAGTCTTGTGTCGGTATGGCCCATCAAACCACACACACGCACAAATGGTTCCTCGTTTTTAGGCCCTTTCCCTACCTTACCAAGAAGTCCTGCACGAGTAACTATCCAGGGACCATCCGAAAGGGATCAGTGGGACTATATGGCGGGACAAAAGGTTGATTAGATAAAATGGAGATTTGAAAGTTGTGGTTTAGGGTGTTGCGAGGGTCGCTGGGTGAGATCGCCCGATAATCTCATTCGGAGTGAAGCGATATGGCTCATCCATGGTGTGCTCGCGTACACCATTTCACTCTCTATCTCTGTTTTTCTTTTTCTCGCTCTCTCATTCTTTTCATCTCGGAGCTGCTGCTGCTGCGTTGGCTGGCGTAGTGCCCAAAGCAGTGAGTCTGTCGTGGAGTGCGCGTGTGCAGGTTTCTGGGGAGGAGGAAGAGGATGAAGAGGAGGAGGAGGGGGGTGGCTGGGGTGTGTGTGTGTGCGTCGATATGCAAAAAGGGGGGGTGGATAAAGGAGGAGTGGGCCGAGTAAAGAGAGTCTGGTTTTTGTAGCAGCTGACTGAAACAGTCATTATATTATGTAAAGAGGGACGGGGGGTGTGATGGTGTGTGGGGGGGGGGGGGTCAGACTGACGTGCACTGAACGGACCTTCTGATTGGCTGGCTGGTGCCATTGTTGGTTATGTGTATGCTTGTGCGTTTATTGCTCATGCACTCCTCGCTCTTTCTTTCTACTGTCTCAGTCACTCGCACTTTTTTTCTCCTCTCTCGCTCGCTCTTTACCCTCTTTCTTCCCCTTTTCTTCCCCTCACGCACTCATTCGTGCAAGATGGGTGGTTTATAGTAAGGATACGACACTATATATCAGGCTTTTATGTGCTTGCTTTTCAGTTCTTCAGTTGTTGTTGTTAAATTAAAGGACGTTGTTCGGCCTCCTCTTAAAATTGTAGTGGAGCACTTTTTGCAGAGTTTTGTAAGGGAGATCACCGGATGTTTTCGCACTCGTAAAGCCAATCTCGTAAATTAGACTTTGCGATGCAACGCAACGGCGGATGTATGATTAAACTTTGCCAGAAGAAGAATGAGTGCAAACGATGACATGAGAAATAATTGGATGATAGAGAGATGATGAAGTCATCAGGGGACCAATTACAGCTCAATTTAATTTGTAATTGGGGATGTCCCTACAATAAGGCATTTTAAGACCAGTCGCTTGTGGGTCTCGGGAGCTTAATTGGGTTTAGGAATAACTACAGTACTGCGTGTTTCATAGGAACTACAGCTGAACGTGACTATGAGGTCAACCGGGTGTAGTTTAACGTTTGGTTGGCTGAGGTTTGTCAAGCGACTTATAATTTGGCCAATTTTTAAAAAAAAAAACTCGATCCTGGGTGTCAGACTTAGCTCAGGTGTAATATTTTTATTCAGTAAAGCCGGGCTCACACTGTGCGTTTTTTTTTTATTTTATTATTTTTTTTTTTTTAGTTTTTTTTTTTTTAAGTCCTTTAAGATTGTACTTGTCAGACTGTACGAGCATGATGATCATGTCACACTGTGGGATCTCAGTTGTCATTAATGTCAGACTTTACGACAGTCAAGTAGGGTTGTAACGGTATGAGATTTTCACGGTATGATAATCATCTCAGAAAATATCACGGTTTCACGGTATACGGTATTAAACAATCAAAACAGTTTTTTTTTTTTGGTTGAACAAATGTTTGGAAGCATGTTTATTCAAATTTCATTAATCAAAAACAATCAAGTAAATTTCATCATTGATTATATATTAGTTTAACAACTTGTATTCATCATTAATAATTCATAACAATTCATAAATTCTGGTTTGACTTAATTTTTCTGGATTCTGTACTTTTATGATATAATACAAATATAATATCAAAAATGGTGGTAATGAAATGAATGCATAAAGCTTAAACAATTGAATTAATGTTTTAAAATGTAATCAAATGAAAATAACTTTTATCCTTTTATGTTTTCGTAAAGGACTGCACAACAGAGATTTACTAAATAAAAATAAGGAGAAAATTATATTCCTTAAATGTTTCTATAAATTACTATTATTATTTTAGAAGTAGGCTACATAGTAATTTCTGTCAATTTCTTCGAGTTAAAAAGCGGACTTTTATTTTGACGGGTTGTAGTGAAGAGCTTTGAGTGTCAGTGTATTTGACAGTGGTTTTCTCAAATAAAATGATGAAAGGATTATTAATTGTTCTCTCAGTGTCAGAGAGGCTCTCAGTGTTTGTGTTCACGTCTTCAGATAGTGAGACAGTAGGCACTGTTAAACACTGAGCGGCGCCAGCGCGCATACTTGAGTATGTAGTACACGACACAACGCCGCTCATTCACAGAGAGACACGCAAAACAAACAGATTATATTTTTATATAGCATTGTTTTTGCTCTTTAATAATCACAGACACTAGACCATGTCGTGATTTGACCGCTCTGTTTTTGATTTATTCATCAATACATAAAATCGCGCATTTTATGTGACATCTGCATTGTAAATTCATTGTCATGACTGGATTCTGGGATTCACTCCGCATCACAGAAATCATAAGGCTTTAACCTTAAGTTATAAATGGGACATAACTGTATCTGCACAGAGGGATGGTGTTCTGAAATATAGGTAATGTTCAATGTGTTTCCTCTTTTTGCAGCTGCTTTTCAACCACAGTTTTTTTGCGAACTGTCTATCCTCGAGGACAAATAAGTGTTTGTCTTTTCTATATTTAAAGTAACGTTATTCCCATACTGCCAATTTTACTTTATATTTCGACGTGGGAAAGAGATTAGAGATAACTCATAAGGACATCTGTCTCTGATGTTGTCTCCGCTGTATGTGTGGGTGGAGCAAGAGAACAGTTAAGTGGAAAGTTGTTGCCTAGGCGCAGGTGAGATTCTGCTATTTTCTCCCAATATCGTAGATAAGCAAATGTACACGGTATGATAATCGTACGTCTTTATATTGTGGTATATCGTCATACAAAGTCTTGTATAAACAAGCCAAATACACACTGGAAAAGGAGATCAGGGTGGCTAAGAGGAATTATTCTGACAAGCTAAGGATTCAGTTCTCTTCCAGTGATTCTGCTTCAGTGTGGAAAGGTATGAAAGACTTTACAAATTACAAGACACCATCCCCCAGCACTGTGGAGAATCAACAACTAGCAGTCGATTTGAATGTCTTTTGCTGCAGGTTTGAAAAAACACCCCACACCCGCCCTGAACACCTCTCCACACAACCATTAACACCTCCAGCAACCCCCCTCTCCCCCACACCTGCACTGATGACGTGCGGCAGGTCTTCATAAAGAACAAAAGAAGGAAAGCACCAGGCCCAGACGGTGTGTCACCAGCCTGCCTTAAATCCTGTGCTGACCAGCTAGCCCCCATTTTCACACAGATCTTCAACAGATCACTGGAGCTGTGCGAAGTCCCCTCATGCTTCAAACGCTCCACCATCATCCCTGTCCCAAAGAAACCCAAAATTACTGGACTTAATGACTACAGACCTGTGGCTCTAACGTCTGTGGTCATGAAATCATTTGAAAGACTGGTTTTGGCTTATCTGAAGGCCTCCACTGGTCCCTTACTGGACCCCCTGCAGTTTGCCTACAGAGCAAACAGGTCTGTGGATGATGCAGTCAACATGGGACTGCACTTCACCCTGCAGCATCTGGACAGACCAGGGACTTATGTGAGGATCCTGTTTGTAGACTTCAGCTCTGCTTTTAACACCATCATCCCGGACACCCTTCAGAATAAACTGACACAGCTCTCCGTCCCTACCTCCGTCTGTCAGTGGATCAACAGCTTCCTGACAGACAGACAGCAGCTTGTGAGGCTGGGAAAATTCTCATCCAGCACCCGCACCACCAGCACTGGAGCCCCTCAGGGCTGCATTCTCTCCCCACTGCTCTTCTCCCTCTACACGAATGACTGCACATCTAAAGACCCCTCTGTCAAGCTCCTGAAGTTTGCAGATGACACCACACTGATCGGCCTCATTCAGGACGGTGACGAGTCTGCCTACAGACAGGAGGTTAAGGAGCTGGCTGTCTGGTGCAGTCTTAACAACCTGGAGCTTAACACGCTCAAAACAGTGGAGATGATCGTGGACTTCAGGAGAAACACCCCTGCTCTCCCCCCACTCACCATCATGAACAGCACGGTGACTGCAGTGGAGTCATTCAGGTTCCTGGGCACCACCATCTCCCAGGACCTGAAGTGGGACATTCACATAGACTCCATTGTGAGAAAGGCCCAGCAGAGGTTGTACTTCCTTCGCCAGCTGAGGAAGTTCAACCTACCACAGGAGCTGCTGAAACAGTTCTACTCTGCCATCATTGAATCCGTCCTCTGAACATCAATAACTGTCTGGTTCAGCTCAGCTACCAAATCTGACCTCAGAAGAGTACTGAGGGTAGTCCGGACTGCTGAGCGAATCATTGGTACAACCCTCCCTACTCTCCAAGAACTGTATTTATCCAGAGTGAGCAAAAGGGCTGGCAAAATCACTCTGGACCCCGCACATCCAGCACACTCCCTCTTTGAACTGCTGCCGTCTGGTCGACGCTACAGAGCTCTGAGCACCAGAACAACCAGACACAGGAACAGTTTCTTCCCCCAAGCAATCCATCTCATGAACACCTGACATTAACGTGGAACACACAACACTATTTTACAACTATTTATTCACCACACATACATTATATAATATTTTTTATTTTATTTTTTTTCCATTTCAAATTTGCACATGTCAGACCTGTACACACATGATTGTCTGTATTGCATAGTGTTTCTGCTATTTTGTACATTGCCTATTTGTATATTGTTCTCTTGTTGTCTGTGTCATGTCCCGTTGCTGTCATTCTGTTGCACTGTGGAGCTTTGTCACTATAACAAATTCCTCGTATGTGTAAACATACCTGGCCAATAAAGCTCATTCTGATTCTGATACCGGTATATCGTTACAACCCTACAGTCAAGACGAGTTAAAAACGGGTGCGCGCAAGAAAACTTGTCCGGAGTTTTACATTATCAACCCATACATGTCCAGTGACTGCGAACTGCATTGCACGCGGGACCGAAAACGTTGGCTATCATAAAGTATATGAACGGCGGCAATACCGGCGTATTTAAGAAGAACAGTGTATGCAGCTCTACACACTAGTGTTGGGCGATATGGTCATTTTTCATATCGTCATATCGCCAGCCTGTGAGATCGCCGATACACGATATTATCGTGCGGGGGTGGGTAGGGGCAAGAGAGAGACTCTCTGTACTTGTCATAAGCTATTTCATAACTATTTGGTGATTTTAAAGAGCCTGGAAGTACCAATAACCGAAATAATATACTTTCAAACATACTGAAAAACTAACATGTTAAATATAAAAATATTTACAACCCCAAATCAGAAAAAGTTGGGACAGTATGGAAAACGCAAATAAAAAAAGAAAGTAGTGATTTCTAAATTTACTTTGACTTGTATTTCATTGCAGACAATATGAACACAAAATATTTCATGTTTTATCTGGTCAACTTCATGTCATTTGTAAATATACATCCTTTCCTGTCATTCAGACCTGCAACACATTCCAAAAAAAGTTGGGACAGTAAAGCATTTACCACTTTGTAATGTTGCCATTCCTTTTCACAACACTTAAAAGACGTTTAGGGACTGAAGACACCAAGTGATGAAGTGTTTCAGGTGTAATTTTGTCCCATTCTTCCTGCAAACAAGTCTTAAGGTGGGCAAAAGTATGGGGTCTTCGTTGTCGCATTTTGCGCTTCAAAATGCGCCACACATTCTCTATTGGAGACAGTTCGGGACTGCAGGCAGGCCAGTCAAGTACCCGTACCCTCCTCCTCCGCAGCCAGGACTTTGTAATGTGTGCAGAATGTGGTTTTGCATTGTCTTGTTGAAATATGCATGGACGTCCCTGGAAAAGATGTCTTCTTTGGTCCGGAGCACACGGCGTCCATTCCTCCCAAAAAATACCTGAAATACTGATTCATCTGACCACAGTACACGTTTCCACTGTGTGATGGTCCATCCCAGATGCCTCCGAGCCCAGAGAAGTCGACGGCGCTTCTGGACACTGTTAACATAGGGCTTCCTTTTGGCACAGTACAGTTTTAACTGGCATTTGTGGATGTAACTACGTATTGTGGTACTTGACAAAGGTTTGCCAAAGTAGTCCTGAGCCCATTTGGTGATATCGCTTATAGATGAATGACGATTCTTGATGCAGTGCCGCCTGAGGGATCGGAGATCACGGTTGTTCAGCTTAGGCTTGCGCCCTTGTCCTTTACGCACTGAAATTCCTCCAGATTCCTTGAATCTTTTAATTATGTTATGCACTGTTGAAGGTGAAATATCCAAATATCTTCCTATCTTTCTTTGAGGAACATTGTTTTTAAACATTTCAATAATTTTCTCACGTATTCGTTGGCAAACTGGCGATCCTCGGCCCATCTTTGCTCCTAAAGGACTAGACCTTTCTTGGATGCTGCTTTTGTACCAAATCATAATTACAATCACCTGTTGACATCAACTGTTTCAAATCACATCATTATTTAACCAATTTACCTCATTACTAGCCCTAAATTGCTCCTGTCCAACGTTTTTTGGAATGTGTTGCAGGTCTGAATGACAGGAAAGGATGTATATTTACAAATGACATGAAGTTGACCAGACAAAACATTAAATATTTTGTGTTCATATTGTCTGCAATGAAATACAAGTCAAAGTAAATTTAGAAATCACTACTTTCTTTTTTTATTTGCGTTTTCCATACTGTCCCAACTTTTTCTGATTTGGGGTTGTAAAACAGCTAGTTCATATTCGGATACAGCAGTCATACATCGCTATTAGGACCGCACGTCCTATGACGAGCCCTGTTTTAGACTGATAGCTTATTAATTGCATATTTTTATAATAACGATGAAGAATAATCATCCATGTGTTTTGATAATGTGCTGTAAAGAAAACGAAATGCTGCCGGTGCAGTTTCATCATGTTCATTCATAGCTCGAAGCTGTTCAAGAAGATGTCTAAAAGATGTCTCTTTTTGCACTCTTGACATAGACTAATCCCTGCAGTTCAATTTTGATTTGGGCTTCGTTTTAGAGTCCGTTTTTAAAACATTTTCAATGAGGAGGAGAAGCCTATTATTCCCGGGTATACTTCACTTTCCGCGTTCCGTTCCGTCTCACGCACAGCCGCGTCCGCGCAGCATTCAAAGTATACTCAGCAGCTGAAGAGTGCGGACGGACGAGCTTAACACATGCAGCACAGTACCACAAACTTGACTTGCGCTTTCTCAAAAAATTGCCTGCACTTGGACGCGACTGTCCGCGAGCCCTCTTGATGACGAAAATTACGTAATAAGGACGGTGCGCGGACGGCCGAAGTATACTTTATTCCTCATTTGCGCGTGTGCGTGAAGTGCGGCACTGAGGTGAAATAGCGGGGCAATTTGATAGCCCAATAATAATAGGCCGCCTCACAATAATAATAATAGTTTTATACATTAATAGGAGGTTGAGCCTAACATCGTCTTGACTATCGACAAAGACATTTGCTATCGTCATATCTCTGACTATCGTCGATACACGATACTATCGTCTATCGGCACAACCCTACTACACACCCACATGAAAACAGCGGCGCAACCAGTGTTTATATAGAAAAGGCAACATATCAGATGAATTCTGTGAGCGGAGGATGGGAGCGCCGGAGTTTATGGCTGATAGAATAATTCTCTAGCATTAATTTTGCTCATAGCTTGTCTTGAAAAACGGAGACAGTTTGACATTCATCGTAGGGGTAGTCACACTGTAGGATTGTGCGCCTAATCTTCTGACACTGGCAGAATTTCGTTGGAGGTGAAATTTGATCGCAGCAGCCATTAATCGGCTGTCGGTGAACATGTCAAACCAGCGATCAAAGACTACAGAGTTTAGCCTAGGATTATAGGAATCTTTTAGGATTTCAAAAATTTGTCTCAGAAGACCAAATCGTGGCCAAAATCACACAGTGTGAGCCGGGCTTTAGGATGCATTAAATTGATCAAAAGTGACAGAAAATACATTTATAATGTTGCAAAATATTTTTATCAAATAAATGTGGTTCTTTTAAACTTTGAATGCGTCAAAGAATCCTTAAAGGAATATATCACATTTTCCACAAAAATATTAAGCATTGCAGCCGTTTTCAGCATACCAGAATGATTTCTGAAGGATCATGTGACACTGAGGAATGGAATAATGGCTGCTGAAAATTCTGCTTTGGCATCACATGAATAAATAGTAATAAAGTTGTAATAATATTTCATAATTGTATTTTGGATCAACTAAATGCAGCCTTGGAGGGCATAAAAGACTTGTTTCAAAAACATTTAAACAGTTGTACCAACCCCAAACTTTTGAGTGGTTATATTCGGTGAGCATTTTTCTGGTATATTTTTGACCATTTTATATTTTATAATAACCATCTGTTGGTTATCTCTTACATATCTAAAATAATCTTACCGTAAAGACTTGTAAATAGTTGGAAAATAAACTTTTTAGCTTTGTCTTTCAAATGTTTTACTTGTACCTGTCAGTGTTGTCATTATTTGCTGTAAGTGAACCATTGCAGACTGGAAAAATGTACTGGTCTGGTCTAGAATCAGCTGAAAAACATTAATGTAATGGAGTTTATCTTTCATACTGTAGTTAAAAAATAGAATATTATAAATATATACAACCAACATGGCAAATATATAAATGTTGTTTTAACTTTTAAGATGCTGTTCCTCTCATCATCATGCAGGACACATTGGACTCCTCCACGAGCCGTGACTTTGATACCCCTGATCTAGATGGTCTTGAAGCTTTGCAACTGGCATGTTTTGTTTTGAACTTCAGCTAAATATGCACGGTAATGTAGCTTGATAGACTGGCAGAATAGAAGACCGCAAACGTTTTCTACATCAGAGAAGTCAGAAAGTAACAATTGCGATGAGCCTTTTGTCATTGGTCACGGAGGTAGATAGTATTACTTCAACCAGAAATGTGGAGGTGTCACTTGTCCAGTTAGTGAATACAGATTCATCTCGCCCACAAGCTCACACACACACTTCTGAAGCCTTCTTTCTAAAGTGTTACAGCTAAGCAAGGTCACCATGGCTGCCATAGACAGTACTGCCTGCGATCAGTCACGTCTTATAGGAATGGATGATTAGGACTGAGCTTTCCAAGAGCTGGATGTTAAATAATATTCATTAGTGCCGAACAAAAGCATTTAGGCAACGTATATGCTGATTGTGTGTTTGCACCAGGACCTGTGCGACGTTTGCATCACAAAGAGTATAATTTGTCAACACACGGATGAGAAACTCTCCTTCGCTGTCTGTCTATGTGGTCTATTAGTGCGGGAGGGTGGTACCATGCTGCTTTTCTCCTGACCGATACGTGTGTCCACACACCTTTGATCCCAGCTTCGCTCCAACGCATCACATTATACACAATCCCTCGCTTGCAGATACAATGAAATCAAAGTTAAGGAGTCCTAGGGCAAATGTTTGAATTCTGCATGACCTCAAACTGAGAGGAGAGCTCAGAGGTGTCAGAGATGAACTATGAGTATTCACGATGTGCTTTCTTTCAAAAGTGAATAGATTCTGTTTTTATTTTGTCTGCTTCACACTATAAAAATTTGTTCACTTGGCCGGCGTGTATGCTGTGTCCTTGTATTCATATTTAAATGTGTACTTAATGGAGCTGCCCCTACATACAGCAATATGATTATAACATGTACTTCAGCTAGATTAAATTCTGATTCTCAGATTCCAATTTTGATTTATATAATTCTTATGCTCAAGGTCTCAATTTGAATGGAATTGATTAGTTTACAAGCTCTTTTAATTATTATTTTCCATTTGATTCTTATTCCTGAATTCTGATTATGAATTTGGTTTGATTCATTTACAAGCCCTCATTGTTATTAATTTCCTTTTTAATTTGATTCTGATTTCTAAGCAATTGATTTAGTTAGATTATAAGTTCTGCTTGATTCTTATTCACAAGCTCTCAAATTAATTAGATTCCAATTTTTATTTGATTTTTATTCTCAAACTCTTGATTTGGTTAGTTTGAGTTTGGTATGATTCATTTACAAGTTATTGATTTAATTGGATTCCAGTTTTGATTCTGATTCTTAAGCTCTCGTTTTCATTAAATTCCAATTCAATCTGATATTTGATTCTTATTGACTAGCTCTTGAATCAATTAAATTCCAATTTCCAATATTCCAATAATCTAAGTTAGATTAGGAATTTACTTGAATTAATTTACAATACAAGCTCTTGGTTTAGAAAAGCTTCCAAATTGTGCTAGTTCATTTGGATAGATTTAATTTATAATGTCCAATTTGTTCCATAAGAAAGTCTCACTTTTCTTTTGCTGTAAATTTTACAGAGCAGTATTTAAGACCCTCCCTCCCGATTCGAACTCCTTACGAATCCTTTTTTAACTTCATTAAAAGAACTGGTCCATAAGAGTCATTTGTTTCAGGAATTGTGCTCTACTGGTCACAATGTATGCTTTTCATTCACAAAAAAAGAACTGGCTCAGAGTCATTCATTTGTGAATTGAGAAGCACTGCACAAATACATTTATACACTGCTCAAAATTGCAGTGTAAAAAATATTACTATCAGGAGGATTACTCAAACTAAATCCCCCCCCCCAGCCCCTCATCCATTTGCAAATGTACGTATTATGTATATACCTTTAAAAGTTTTTACTGTGTATATATACTTAAAGGTTTACTCTCACTATATATGGGGTCCAAAAAATTAATATTGAGCAAGCGGCAGCACCTGTTAATGTTCTACCTTTAGACTGAAGCTACGAGCAGAATACAAATGCATCAGACAGATAAAGAGGTTCCAGCACAAACAATAGCCTGCATAGAGTCCTGCACATTCACTGTCCAGACACTCCCCGTGTGTGTGAGTGTGGGAGGGGGAGAGCCTCTCTCTGCCCTCTGGCCATGAAGGGTCCGCCCAAGCGTACCTAACTAATAAAGACGAGCAAACACACACATGATCATTTAGATCTGTAGTACATGACACATGTCCAGAGTGCGGCAGAGTCTTGTATACACAATCAAATCTGCACTTGAGCACGCATGACCCCGCAGTGTATGTGTGCACTTCGCATGGGAACACACACAATCACACACACACACGCAGAGCGATTCAGTCACGTTATAGACTGGCTGTTGGGCTCCCGTGTGGCGTGTTGTGCTTTTGTCCGGAGGGGAGAACAGGAAGTTAATGGCTGACTGTAAGAATGCAGCAGAAGAGATTGGCTCATCTGGTGCTTCAATAAACCAATGTCACCGCTGGTTTAAACTCTTTATTGGGTTAACCGTGTGTTAAAATCAAACATGCATATTACACTGTTTTATATAGGGCATCGTTTTGGAGTTTTACCTGTGCACTTAAGAATTTGTGGTCATGATGTGTCCCATCATACCATAAATTATATATTTTAGGAGACAACACTCTCTGTGTCGGATGGAGAGGATGTCTTCCTGGCATTTCTGTCTTTTTAGCAAGACTGTGCTTATCAATCTACTGCACTGTAGTTTTCTCACTCTGTCTCCCAAAACAGACTCCTCATGCTTCAAAACTAGATGCGATAACAGAGCCGTTGCGCAGGAGTTACCATACCATGAGCTGATGAATGGAGCTGCGGTGGTCAATTAGCGAGGCACCAACATGAATTTTTGAAAATGGAATTAAACCGAAAAACGTTTCAGTAATTATTTTTACTGAAAATAAAATTGGGGCAAATTGGGAAATTGAAATCTGTACTATGTTCAGGGTGTTGTGTTATCAGGTGCTTAATTAAACCAGTCGAAGTAAGGTTCTTGGACAATGAGCCTTCTCTTAGTGTTTTAACTGAACAATTTTATCTGACTTGTTTTCGTATGTACTAAGGTTTTGCTGTATGTATACCTTATTTACTTTGTGTCAATGAAATAAGATTCTGAAACCGTGAAAATGCTTCATCAGAGAAGTGCTAATTAAATTTGGTTTGTGGGTCTCATTCACTAATCATGCATACTTATTAATTTGTGCATGAAATCTGCATGCGAACATTTTCACAAACAAATCATGATTCATCAAGATCTATTAAGTTATTCTTCATTTGCAGAAACAACTACCACATGTTCGCAAAAATCATATACTCTTGGTGGCCTCATAAAAGTGTTAAGAATTTTATACAGCTGTTTCGTCATATATTTCATATATGCTCAAAGATCTTGCTCTGTGCTCTCAGACGAGCATTTCTTTGGAGAGCTTCGTAAGTTTGCTTAGAGTGGCAAAAGTCTGTGCAAAACATTCTCTTATATGGAGATGTTATGGGTGTGTTTTATGCAAATTACTAACCTTGGGGACTTGGTCGCTTATATAGAATGCTCCAAATTCATTAACATTAAAACAAGGTTAAGAACAAATTCATGTTCTAACATGCAAGTTGTGAATTAGGTGGGAATTTTTTATGAAGTTTTCTTATGCGTATGAATGTAAATGTGTCCCAGTGATTTTGGCCTTCCAAAACATGTTTTCGGTTGAAATTTAGGTGCATCACTAGGTCAAATGTAGGCGATAGGAGTTTGAATGCAGCTCAAACCTTTTCTGAGTAATCCTTTCCTGTTTTGTCTTTATGCATATAAGCACAGTTGTTGAGTTAAATAAAATTAAAATTACAGCTGAAACGTAATTTCTATATTGCTAGTGTCACAAAATGTATTTTGTTTTAACTGATTTACTTGTAGTTGTGTCTCCATAGCTGAAATTGCATACTTCAACTTTGAAATAATGAAAAAATATATATATCTATAAAATGGAAACAGGGAATATATATATATATATATATATATATATATATATATATATATATATATAATATATTTATATATTTGTCAGCTGAACACTGCTGTCAGAGAAAAAAAAATACTTTTTCAGCTGAAAGCACCCTTCATCAGAGAAAAAAAAATACTCTAATTATAGTTCTTGAGTAAGACTTGTATCTTCAGTCACAGTAATCTAGTGGCAGAAATACGATCCCACAAGTGGGGAAAGTCGGTCCCCTCTCAGTGACCGCTGTGTGATGTTATCAGTGGGAGTTTTGGGAAGCTCCGTTCAGCTGTGTGTCTGCACTCAGAAGTCACTCTTGTCGTAACAGGCGCTGAATGTGAGGTAGGGAGACCCTCTCTACTAGCAGCCCAAGCTAATTTCCTCAGTCAAACCATGAAAGTTACACTGATTTGTATGTAATGATCATGTAATTTATCAATTAAGCCTGGAGAGGCCTTGGTTCTCGAGCACTGTAGTCCATAGCCTCAGCACGAGGCAGACTAATGGCTCTGTTAAGTCTGTGGGCGTGTGAGGAGTCATAGTAGATCTCTCTCACTCTCTCTCACTTGCTCTCAGCTCTTTTGCTGTAAAAGAATAATTAAGTGATTTGCATTGGTCTCAAGCAGGGGAATTTGTACTGATTCCTACAGATTAGGGCTGTCGAGATACCAAAATTTCGGTATTTGATACCAGTACCAGTAAAATCTCTTGATACAGCTGTGAAAATTAATGTACTCTTGAACACCATGCATTTATTTTTGTTTAAAAGTTAACTTTTTCTTAATGATTATCATGTAAATATTGCCCAGAGTTGTTTAAAATTCAATTATTTTATTATTTATTTATTTTCATTTGATCAACTTTGGACCTGCTTTTCTACTATGGGTGATTAAAAGCATTTGTTCACAAATGTTCTCTCTCTGTGTCGCTGACAGGATGGAGCGGATGTCTGAGGAGGCGTTGAGGCTGAACCTGCTGAAGCGGGGTCTGGAGGCGCAAGATGAGCGGGACGAGGCACTGGCCAAGCGCCTGAAGATGGAGGGTCACGAGGCCATGGAGAGGCTTAAGATGCTTGCCCTCCTCAAACGCAAGGATCTGGCTGCTTTGGAGGGGGCGGCGGTTGCAGCAGCCATGGCAGAGGGCAAAGGCCCTGGGGGCAGCCAGGGGCTGATGGGAGCTGTGGCCTACGAGGAGAAGATGAATGGAAGTTTGAGAGTCGGGGGCCATGGAGGTCCAAGTAAGAATGGGAAGGAAAACATAGTGGATGAGCCAGTGGACATGAGTGCCAGAAGGAGGTGAGGTTTCGGGAGAGCGTTCAACATCTGTTTGTTGAAATGAGTACCCTATTTTCCAGAAAAGAAATTGCACATGACTATAAGCGGGTGAAAATCGCATTGTTGAATGAAAAATCTGCATCACTGCATCTGTGTGTAAGTCAGGTTTTATTACGTTCAGAAGTACCGGTAAATAAAATGCAATGTTTACAAATATAGTAAACTCTCTAAAAATGCATAGTTCCACAAATCCTTTACATGTAATGTTATTAAGTGCTATTTTAGTATTTTTCAGGTATTGTCGGTTTTGGTAATGTTTTGAATAAGTTTTTATTTCTGTATTTTTGCATTTTATTTTCATTTTCAAGATTTGGTTATTTTATTTGTCTTATTTTCCAGGGGGGAGGTTTTCACGGTTTTCTATATTTACATATATTTACATTTATATATATATATATATATATATATATATGATAAAGAGATGGCTTTAAAAAGATCGGTAATTGGATCGGCAGATACTGCTTTCTGTGATCGGCAATCGGTGATCAGCTTCAAAAATCCTGATCGGAGCACCCCTTATATATATATATATATATATATATATATGTATATTTATGTATATGTTGAATTATTTATAGTGATACTCCAATCAGTATTTTGTGACATTTATTCAGTGCCTGAATTTCATTTTTGAAAATGGGGGGAATTCCCCTCTTAAGGCCAATTCACACCGCACAGACAAACGCCAACAAACAAGTTGGCTCAAGTTGGCTGTTGGATTTAGAATTTTATTAAAAACAAATGTCACGTTCACACTGCCCCAACAAACACCAACAAACTTCGAGTCACAGAGAGTCAAGTAACACCGTGTCTACACCGGACGTGACAGTTGTCGCATCCAATGTAGACAGTGTCACTGATTATAATCAATAGAACCTCTATTGTATTTTGTTGCGTCGCACCGCTCTGCTCGCATCCAGTGTAGATGGTGTAAGTCTGATTGGGGACGAAACTGATGATCCTGTAACCACATTCAAAATTTTACTGTTATTAATGTCTTTGCGTGTCATTCTTTGCCTGAAAAGACAGCGAATAAAACGAAAGAGGGTGAAGCACGCTTTAAGTGAAATATGCGCATCGTCATGGAAACGGTTCGTGGCCACATCAGAGTTTGTTGTAGTTTGTTGGAAAATCATTTCACACTGCTCAGACATTCCACGACCCAACAAACGCCAATTAAGCATGTTCAGTCGGGTGAAAACAGACGCAGACAGGGGTAACGCACTGATCCAACAAACTCCAACAGTCTAGTTTGTTGGTGTTTGTTGGAGTTTGTCTGTGCGGTGTGAATTGGCCTTTAGGTGACTCTTGTGATAGAGGATTTTTTACTTTGAGGGGTGGATGGG